>CM074740.1:99666864-100189364 GCA_037367245.1 Phrynocephalus guinanensis | reverse complement strand
ATCATATCAAGAAATAATTCTCCCTGAAAACGCAGAGCATCTCTGGCTCAGTGTGATGCAGATTCCTGGGTGACTTTACTTGTAAGCTAGTAGAAATTTCTGGGCAATATAAAAATAGTATGCCTAGATTCTAGAACAAATTGTCTTAATATCTGGGCAAAGCAAATACAGTATTTTTCTGATTATAAGACTATATTTTTGTCTAAAATTGTTAGACTAAAAATTGAGGGTCGTCTTACATAAAAGTAAGCTGAGGAGAGTAGTGGGTGGTTGCGAAACTATAATTCTGTAATTCTATAATTGGAAAAGTGGAGGACATCTTATACATGGGGGTGTTTTATAGATGGGAAAATATGGTATATTTCAAGAGAAGATTCCCAGTGTGGTGTAGTGGACAGAGTGAGGGACTAGGACTCTGTAGAACAAGGTTTCCCCATTTGGCCATGGAAACTCACAATGAGAGTGAAACGGGTGAAACCAATCACTCCTTATCTCCGTTACCCTGAAGATCATTTTAGAATCGCTATAAGTCCATTCCTACTTGACAGTATAGAATGATGAGAATCATAAATCAGATGCACAAATATGAGATGGACAACACTTGAGTCGGTGAAAGGGAGTGTAAAAAGGACCTAGGAGTCTTAGTAGAACACAATCTAAACAAGAACCATCAGTGTGATGTAATGCAGAAAAAAGCTCATTCATTTCTAGGTTGCATCATCAGAATTTTAGTATGCAGATCAAGGGAAGTAATAGGATGGCACCCACACTGTTCTGGTTTGACAAGACCCCATCTGGAATGCTGGACAAACCATTTAAGAAGGATGTCAAGCAGCTGGCTCTAGAAACAATGTCCTATAAAGGATGGATGAAAGAGTTGGTTGTGTTTAGACTGGAGAAGAGAAGAATGGGAGATAGAGATGGGCACGACCAGGGAAAATGACGTTTTCGAGTTGTCATGTGTCGGAGCTGGCCCGTTTTGGCTCGTTTCCGTTTTTCGTGAAATTTTCCAAAAATTTGTCATTTTGTTTGTCGGATTTTCGTCTGTCGTTAGTACTGGTTTTGGGGGTGCGGGCTCCTGGAGGCACCTCTGGGGTGGGTGCCTCCTCTGGCCCGCCATGAAGGGAAAGCGGGCTCCTGGAGGCACCTCGTGGGTGCCTCCTCTCCTCACCCGCTAGCCGCTACAAAATGGCATGCATAGCCAATTGGATATGCATACCATTAAGTTGCAAGCAGTAGCAGGCAGAGGCACCTCTTTCGGGTGCCTCACTGCCTGCTGGAGAGCGAAGTGACAGAGGACTGGAGTGAGTCACTGGGGACCCCTAAGGACGCCCGCTGTGACTCACTAAGAAGGGAAGTGTACTTGCTGTAGTGCAATGCGAGTACACAGATCTGGCTTGGGGTTAGGGGTTAGCGCAAGGGCTAGGATTAGGGTTACTGGTAAGGTTAGGGTGAGTTACTGGGGTGCACCTCTGGGTGCCTCTCTGACCCACTAAGAAGGACAGTGTACTGGCATATGGGTTAGGGTTAGGGTTAGGGTTTGGGTTCGGGTTCGGGCTAGGGTTAGTGGCTTTTTATGCCCGACTGGCACATCTCAGAAGTCTCGGTCAAAACCTGGCCAAGTGGCCATGCAATTGGTGGAATGGCTCCAAAAATTTGCATGGTCCACTCCCATGGACAGCCCATCATTGTGCAGGTGTAAAAAAATAAAAAATAAAATAAAATAAAATAAAATAAATGGAGATAGACGTTTTGTTGCAAGAAAAACCCACTGCTGCTACTGAAAAAAATTCAGGCAGTTTTAAAATAGCTATTTTCGCATGTTTCTGTGGTGCTTTGGTGTGTTTTTGGACCATGCAATTTCAAAATAAATATTGCGGTCGCCCCATTTTGGATCCCCCGCCCGCACCGCATGGCATGGTGACATGGCGAGTTGGCGAGACGATGAGGATGCGCAGCCCAGGAGAGGAGAGGGGGGAGGCCGGGGACCCCCCCCCCCCAGAAACCACCCCTCTGGTAGGTGCCCTCACTCAGGCAGGCATATTTTCACCTGCTTTTTTGGCTGGGAATCAGTGTTTTTTTTTAAAAAAAACTTTTTTCCTGTGCCGCTTGGCATCGCGTGATCGCTGCGATGCCCAGGAACGACAACACGAAAAATCAGACCCAATTTTTCTTTAGTCGGTTCGCGTTCGAGTTCTGGCAGAGTAATTGTCGTTACCGTTTCCGTTCCGTAACGGAAACGAGAAACGGAAACGGAAACGAGAATTTCGCCAAGTCGTGCCCATGTCTAATGGGAGATGATAAAATAACCATGTTCAGATATGTATCTGAAGGGTTCTCCCATGGAAGATAGAGTAAGCTGGTTTTCTGCTGGTCTAGACAGTTGAATTCAAGCTAAACATTAGAAAGAATGGAGTACACTGGTATGGTCACCTTCTTTTATTCACAGAATCATAGGATTATAGAATGACCTGCTTATTTGGAATGCCTCCAGAATTGGAGTACTTACCACCTCTTGGGGTAATTGGTTCCATTGTCATACTGCTCTAATAGGACATTTTTCCTGATATTCAGCTGGAAGATGGCTTCCTGTAACACCTACACTAGGAGATGAATGAGAATAGATTTTTCTCCTTCAAAACTTTTTGGAGATTTCAGGAGAGACCACTGAACGGCCTTCTACCAGAGTTGTTTTAGCTGAAGATTACTTGCTTTGCTGAGAGGCTGGGTTAGATAATTCATTGGAGACCTGCCATGGGTATATTTTTGTTGGAGGTGGGCACGAACCAGAAAACCCATGGTTTGGGCTCATCTGGTTTGGGCCCACCCTTGGTTCAGTTAGAATTTGGGTTTGTACGAATTTTTTTTTAAAATTCATACAAACCCGAACTGGTTCGGGATCTTACCGGCGGCGGTGCCGGCGGCAGCTCGATGGTGGTGGTGGTGGTGGTGCTGGCAGCGGATCCTGGCCCCTGCGGCAGGGGCTTTTTTCCCCAAGTGCCCAACACATGGCCCCTGGATCCAGGTGGGCGCTTCTTTTATTTTTCTTATTTTTTATTGGTTTTAGAGCACCAACCCGGCCACCCCTGGGGCTGGGTCAGTGCTCCTTTTTTTTTATGTTTTACTTCTGGGTTCTGGCCAGCACCTAGTGGATTCCATTTTTTAATGGTGATCCAAGCTGTAGCGCGGCCGTTGGCTTTTTTTTCCTGGTCACCATCCCAGAAGCCAGGAAGACTGGACCTCCAGACCAGCACCAGGTAGGAGCCATCTCCCCCCCCCCATTAACAAACTGAACGAAACCAACCCTTTTTTTTTTCGTTTTGTTTCATTTCATTTTAAATTTGCCCCAGGTTCTTTATTCATTTTGTTACGTAATGAAACGAATAATGAAACAAACTAAAAGTTTGTTTTGTGCTCATCTCTAATTTTATGATTCTATGACCCCTTATTTATCCCAAACAAATTTTATGTAGATTATGCTTTTTTGTCCATCTTTGCTACATACGCTGAACATCCACTTCACTATGATTGTTTGTACTTCCAACATATGTCCCAAAACATTGGGTGTTACAGCTCCAAAATAGTGAATGCAGTCTATGCATAAAATATAGCCTTGTCTGACAACATCAAGACATAATGGTTATTTTCTGTATTATACAGTATGTTATCAGACAGTCTGGAATAAAGTTCACTTCCAGATTTCACATTTAAAGAAAACTACATAGAACTGCGTAGCCTAGTTGAAGAGGCTGATATTTTCAACAAAGAAAAAATTATCTATCTATCTATCTATCTATCTATCTATCTATCTATCTATCTATCTATCTATCTATCTATCTATCTATCTATCTATCTATCTATCTATCTATCTATCTATCTATCTGGCAAGATTAAAAGTAGGGTTGCCTCCAAATATCTGAAACCCCATGGGGTTGATCTCTAGAAAGAACCTTTATAAAATATTAAAGGAGGTAAGTCCAGCCTTAGTAACAGGACTTCAGAGATGAGAGAGAACTGCTTTGTTAAATTTTAAGTGTTAGAACATCTCAACTAGCAAGAGTGACATTTGATGAATATGGTGAGGCACTGTAGATTCACTTCAGGTCTTAATCTGAGTTAAAGTAATGTAACTTTTCACAAAATGTATGTAATATAATATTTGACAGATTCAAAATGGTTTTTGTATATAAATGCATAGTCACTTGCCAAGACACAGGTGAATAGTGTAATCACATGAAAAGGTCAGACTAATTATATCCAGGGGCCATGGATAACTGCTTAACATTGTCTGCCTATGTGTACTCATGTGATTGGTTTATATGATGCTTGCTGTATGTATAAAAGGAAGGATTGTGACCCATTTTGCTTTGGGACTACTTTTTGCTGAGATGAGCAGTTTCCCCACTACTCTGTAATATTTTATGCTGTATTTTTTATCTTGCTGTGTATCTGTGAATGTTTTTGTAATACAAGCTTTTATGCTAAAGTTTACTTCTGTCTCCCAGCTTCAAATCTGTGCTGAGCAATTATCTTTCCAGAAACATTTAAAACTAGTAGAGATGGGCACGACTCAAAAAAATTGTGTTTTGTTTTTCGTTTGGTCGTTTGGGGATCCGTTTCGGTTCGTTTTCGGTTTTCATTTTGTTTTTGAAATTTTTTTGTTTCGTTTTCGGTTCATAACGAAACGAAAAAACGAAAACGAAAATGAAAAATTGCTGTTTCGTTAGCATTTTTTCAGTTCAATGGATTTGCTGCAACGAAAACGAAAAACACGGCAAAATTGGTCGTTTCATTTCCGTTTCCGTTTTGGTTTATTTATTTATTTATTTTTACTGCCAACCACATGGCCCAACTACCAGCTGTAGTGTGGGCCCGTCAGCTTTGTTTTTCTCTCTCTCTCCTGCCTCCACGCTACAGCCAGGAGGAGGACTAGACCAGGAGTACCACTCCACCCAGGTAGGAGACACTGCTGGGATGAAAAACGAAATGAAATGAAATGGAAATTTCAGTTTTGTTTCATTTTGTTTTTCTTAGAGGGGGCAGTTTGTTATTCATTCTGTTATGTAATGAAACAAATAATGAATAATGAAATGAACCAAAAGTTCATTTCGTGCCCATCTCTATTTAAAACCCAACCATTTCTTAACAATCCAAGAGCTATCTAGAGCTATCCAAGGTGCTGTGCACTTGCGTAAGAGAAATTACAGAAGTCTCAAAGGTGAATTGCTACTAATTAATGAGGTGCTGGTTGTGCCCTTGAATGCATGCCTAATGGAGCAACTGGCAGGACGCACAGGTATGCCACCAGCAGTACCTTGTTGATGTGCAGCAATCTGCCACTGTGGCTGCTGTCAGTTCATTTATGCAAGTGGCAATCAGCAATGGAAGTGGATAGACAACCCAGCAAGCCATGTGTCTGGCTGCGGAGCTAGCGGCTGGGAGTTCGATTCCCCACTGGGACTCTTGTGAGTCTAGCCATTGTGTGTGGCCTTGGGCAAGCTGCACAGTCCCCAGAAGAAGGGAACAGCAAACTTCATCTGTGTATTCTGTACCTTGGAAGCCATGAAAAGGATCAACGTAAGTCAGAATTGATGGGACCTGATAATAATTATTAAATCAGCCTCTGAGTGCCACGGCCATGTGCTCTCTCAAAGTCTGGCTGAACATTCATGAAAGAAAAGGGGAAGATGAGCGATGTTTGCCTGAAACTTTTAAAGTCCCATCATAATTTAATCTCTGCTTCAGACTATTTCGAGAAGTATGGGAACGCTGATAACAAAACCTCAGTGGGCCAACCAAGGAGGAAAACAATCATTTAAAAACAGGCCTTTTGGAATGGCTACAAAGGAGGCACAAAGACGGAAGAACTTGTCCTTTTTAACACCCACAAGACCCATGTTTATGTGCCTGTTCCTTTCACGCCAGTATCTGCGGATGCTTATCACAAGCGCTCCCTTGGCAAAGGAGCATTTTGACTGGGGGTGTGTGCCTTTGGAATCCTAACAAAGGGAGATGCTCTGATTCCCACCCACCACATTCACATCTCCCTCTTTGCTGACATGCTGCCCCCGTCTGAAAAATGTTTAAAACAATTTAAAAAAAAACCTACTACCCCCCCCCCAAATAACGTTTGGGAAAAATGGAGTGCTGACCCATGTCCACCCATTAAACAGTTTATATCACAGCCAGCCATAGTTCTCTCTAATGCATGTAGCTCTTATGGAGGGGGGGGGGAGATAGAACAATTTCAAAAGCTGTATGATCTTGACCCAGGGGCCTAATTGACGCTGCATGAGAAATATGGCCCCGTCTCCCGCCCCCTCCCGCTCCTTGCTGCCTCTAAAGTGAGTGCTGAATCTGATCAATCTCCCCAAGAGCTTATGAAGTCTACCACCACACACTTTCATGGTCCTGCACCACCCTCTCGAGTATCTCAAGTTTAACTTCAGCACAAAGGTCCGAAGGGAGGGGGGGGAGAGAGAGAGAGAACTCAGAAGCATTGCTTCCATCCAAGTTTTACTCAACGGGGAGCTTGCCAGGCCAGGCGGGCGGGGATTCAGTTTACTCCTCTTTCTTCTGGTAATTTTTTAAAATAAAATTTCCCTCCTTTTATATCGTTTGTTTGAAAAGGGATCTGAGGGAAAGCCCAAATCCCCATGTAAATGCATATATACTTTCAAACATTTGGATACCTAGGCGTATGCATATTTTGCCATATCTTTTTTTCTGGGGTGGGCAGGATGTGATTACAGGCTTGTGAAGGGAGTTTAAAAGTGCAGCTTGGCAGGCCTGCCATGTTTGAAACAATCTGAAAAGTTTGCTGGACTACAAGTGGAAGAAAGTAAACATTGGCTAAGGGAGAGAGGGGATAGAATTATACAATTTTTTTTTTTTAAAAAAAAGCAATCCAAGTCTTCTCATTGCCTACTTCTGGATAATGCTTATTCCACTGGTTTTAAGACGGTACCTGGTGATGAGACCACATAACTCATATTGTTATAGATAAATCTATCTCTCTCTCCCTGGGCCTTTTCACATGACCCCTAAACTCTGCGGCAAATGGCTCCCAGCTCCGGAGCTTAAAATTATTTCCCCACCAGCTCCAGAGTTTACAGATAATTAAGTGCGACCATGCCCACCTAAGCGCGTCCCAGTGCACTTTTCATGTACCTGCTCTCGGAGGGTGAAAATTCCTGATGTGGATATAACAGTAGTGACTGCCGGGCTCTCCTTGCTTCTGTTTGTTCTTTTTTTGCCCCCCACCCCTTTAAGACATCTGAATGCAGTGCCTGGAGCAAAGCGAGATGGCAGAACGAAGGTTAGCGGCATTCTTTTCTTCCTTTTTTTCTCCCTCCCCTCACGCAGCCAGCAGCCAGGAGTGCAGAGGGGGTGGGAACGTAGGAACAGCGACAAACCCCTAAGATCTCTGGTCCGAATTTAAGTGGCCAGCGGATCTTAGGGGTCGTGTGAAATGGCCCCCTCTCTCTCTCTCTCTCTCTCTCTCTCTCTCTCTCAGCCACAACTCTCAGAGAGAGAGAGAGAGAGAGAGAGATGCCTAGTATTTTTACCAGGTCTGGCTGATGAAGTTGTTCACCTTGCTTTCCAATCAAAGGAAGTGATGTTATATATTCACAGAGGCTTTCCTACTTGAAATTCTGGATGGCCAGATGGGTCAGGATTGGAATGAATGAATGAATGAATGAATGAATGAATGAATGAATGTCACCTTTAGGCTGAATCCCAGACAATGTGGCTCCCACTAAAAGCTTCTGAGTCCCGAATGATGATTTTCATTCCTGTTGGACATTCTTTCTTTCTTTCTTTCTTTCTTTCTTTCTTTCTTTCTTTCTTTCTTTCTTTCTTTCTTTCTTTCTTTCTTTCTTTCTTTCTTCTTTCTTTTTCAAATTATGAGTCAGGATGACTTGACTAATTCCCTGTTGCACTGATTTTCCCCAATATATTAATTTAAAAGGGGGTGGGGGAAAGAATCTCTGGAAGTGCTAAATATGTTTCAAGAATCCATTAAATCATTTATTATCATTTTCATACATCCCATGGTATAAGTTACACACACACACACACACACACACACACATCATATATCCCTGGTTCAAATGAGAGCTGTTTGAAATGGATCAATGGATCAATTAAAAGAATGACCAGAATCCTATCATAAATTTGTACTGGCATAATGGGAGTAGTTTAACTTGCATCATCACTCCCCCCAAATCCACATTGGTGTTTCTCCCCCCTCCCCGTAATAGGTATCTGGAAATGCAAAGGTAGCATCATGGACCTAGGAAATTGGTGGGCCAGAATATCTCTTGAAGTAAAGTTTCATGGGTTGACCCAAATCTGCATGGATGTTCTTTTTCAGAGGGGGCAAAGTGGTCAGGGAGCTTCCACACACCTTTACAATTAACCGTGGAATGGTTCTGAGGTGAACGTCTGACATGGACCTTGAAGGAACTGATTTATGATGGTTATAGCTCTTCTTGAAGAAAGGGCTGGGTGAATTTCATTTCACTTTGTGTCTGTTGATCCTTGAAGTACATCAGATTCTATTTTATTTCTCACAGATTCATGATCCTGCTGGAAAGGTTTGTCCAAGTTTGGGGGTTTGATATATCCAGTATGCCAGTAAAACATAATTCCGTTTCTCTTTTCCTTCTACCTTTAAGGTTGGGTCCTTCCAGCGAAAAAGGTGGGAAACAAACAAAGAGACAAGTACCTGATGTAAGTAAGGGGCTAGATAAAGGTGAACCAATTGAAGTTTAATCCAGGGAAGGTTACAGGGGGCCTTTTTACACAACCCCTAAAATCCGGTGGTCCCTTAAATTCGGACCAGAAATCTTGAGGGTTTGTCGCTCTCCCTGCGTTCCCACCCCCTCCGCACTTCCTTGTTCTGTCTGCGTGAGGGGAGGGAGAAAAAAAGGGAGAAAAGAATGCACTCTTACCTCCGGAGTGCCGGTGGAAGTTGCTCCGACCCCCCGTCACTTCCTGGTTCCTCTTAAAGGGGAGGGAGGCAAAAAAACAACAACAAAAAGAAGCAAGGAGAGCCCGGCACTCTCCGCATCAAAATTTTTCACTCTCCCAGAGCAGGTACTTGAAAGGTGTGCTGGGTCGCACTTAGGTGGGCGGGGTCACACTTAATTTTCTGTTGGCTCCGGAGCTGGTGGGGAAACATTTTTAAGCTCTGGAGCTGGGAGCCATTTGCAGCGGAGCTTAGGGGTCCGTGTATAAATGCCCAGGGAAACCATATGTAAGGGAATCATAGAATCATAGAATAATGGAGTTGCAAGGGGTCTATAAGGCGTTGAACCCAATCCCTTGTTCAATGTAAAAATCCAAGTCAAAGCTGATGTGACAGATGGCTGTCCAATTTTCTCTTGAATGCCTCCAACATTGGAGATGTCAGCACCTAGTGGGTCCCATTTTTAAATAGAGATTCAAGCTAAACATTAGAAAGAATAAACTATAGTGAGGTTTCAAATTATTTTATTCATAGAACCAGAGAATCATAGAATAACTGAGTCGAAAGGGGCCTAAAATGCTATCAGACCCACCTCCTTCTTTGTGCAGGAAACCTACCCAAAGTAGATCTGATAGATGGTTGTCCAACTTTCTCTTGAATGCGGGCAGCATAGGAGGGCTCACCACCTGCAGAGTAGATTGGTTCTGTTCTCATACTGCTCTAATGTTTCCTAATACTCAGCTGAGATCTGGCTTCCTGTCACTTGAGCCAGGGCCGGCGCGTTCATTAAGGCAAACTAGGCAGTTGCCTAGGGTGCCAAAATGGAGAGGGGGCGCTGGTCAGCCTGCTGCCCCCCCACCCCCCGCCACTGGCCACCACCGCCCGTCCCCCCCCGCCCGTTGCCATCCGCCGCCCACCCCCGTGCCCATCGCCGCCCACCCCCTGTGCCCGTCGCTGTCCGTCCCCATGCCCGTTGCCGCCCCCGTCATCTGCCGCCCCCTGCCACCCTGCCCCCTGCCGCCGCCCCCCCCCCCTCACCTAGGGCGCAAAAAAACCTAGCGCCGGCCCTGACTTGAGCCCCTTGGTGTATGTCCTGCACTCTGGAAAGCCCCTCCTCTAAGACATTATTTCTGTTGATTGTAATGGCACAACAGCCCTGTGGGATAAATCCGATTGAGAAATATTACCTATCATGTTAAGATTTGTGTGGGAGCTTTACATACACTTCAAGAACCTTCCCTTTTCCAAAGTTTGTAGATTTATTTTAGCTGGATGGATAACATCATAAGAACATAAGAAGAACATAAGAAGAGCCATGCTGGATCAGGGCAAAGGACCATCTAGTCCAGCTTCCTGTATCTCACAGTGGACCCACCAGATGCGTCTGGGAGTGCAGAAGACTAGCTATCTGTCTCCTGATGCCACTCCCCTGCATCTGGCCCTTGAAATACCCTGATTTTTACTGTGCATATTTCATTGTTATAGGCCTCTGGCTGTGGCGTTTGATTTTTCATTGTGCCTCCTGTGAGTAGAGCCAGCCTGTGTGGCCTTGGGCAAACTGCACAGTCCTAGAGAATGGTAAACCTTTCTCAGTATGCCTGTGTAGAAAACCTTGAAAAGGGTTGACTTAAGGGCACATTATTATAGATTTGCTTCAAATAGTTTGCAATGAGCAAAAATATCTGCTGTTCATTCATCCAAACATATTTTTTGTAGATCTTAAGGATATGGAATTCTATCTCCATCCTGGTGCTCAACACCCTATACTACTTCTATCTACCCTCAAAATTGCTCATATCCACTGGATAGAAAAAGTTACTTTGGGGGAATATAGCCTCTCGAATGCCACAGGCATCCGAAACAGTTGTCACCCTTAGGGCTTCTTATCACGATGGGGAAGACGTGGTTCATGTGAAACTCCGGCTTTTGTCCTTAATTGGTCACGTGACTAAAGATGTGGGTTCCAAGTTCCCAGGTACCTTGGATTATGCTCTGCTTCTGGAATGTCCCCATAACCCTAACCTGCTTCAAACAGGCACAGAGGAAATGCTTTAAAAAAAAAGCGCTGACAGCCCGAAGGGTAGGAATATCTATCTATCTATCTATCTATCTATCTATCTATCTATCTATCTATCTATCTATCTATCTATCTATCTATCTATCTATCTATCTATCTATCTATCTACCTATCTATCTATTAAAAAGTGCCAACCAGCCCCAGAGCCAGCTGGTCAGTGCTAGGGAAAAAATAAATACAAAAAAATTAAAAAGCACTGACCAGCCCCAGGACCAGTTGGTAGGCACTAAGGAATTTTTAAAAAATTAAAAAATAAATTAAAAAGCACTGACCAGCCTGCAGGCCAGCAGATTGGCACGGGGGTGGGGGGGTGGGGTGGAATTAAAAAAGTTAAAAGCGCTGACCATCCCCAGGCCCAGCTGGTGGGTACTAAGGAAAAAAAATTAAATTAAAAAAAAAAATCGCCAACAGGCCCGCAGGCCAGCTGATTGGCTCTAAGGGGGAAATAAAAATAAAAAATAAAAGAAAGTGCCAACCACCCCCAGGGCCAGCTGGTCGACACTAGGGGAAAAAATAAAATAAAATAAATATCCAAAACCCCAGATCATATGCGCCCCCGTGGAAAATGTGCATTTCTAAGCAGAGCAAAAAATACCCAACATCTCCAGTAGGTCTTAGAAAACTCGCTAGAACCCACTAAAGGGGATGTTACTGGGTGTTTTTTCTTTAAAAGCCCGATGACCATGGGGACAAGATTTTTGGAGCCGGTTTATCAGTAAATTAGATCAGGATTTTAAAGGACGTGTGATAAAGCCTTTAGTCACTCTTTTCATCTCTGTATCCATTTTTTGATTTTGCCTGAGGAGAAATTTGGATGGCATAATTCAGATACAAATATGTTCTCATGAAAGATGAGTATATCTACCGATAGATGCTCTTTTTAGTCTGAACACATCTATATATAAAATCAATGGCTTTTATCCAAGTGATTTATGAGGATGACATTTTTAACAATAGGCCAAGAAAGAATAGTGGAATGGAGAGAAATCGAAGAAATGCTTAAAATTCAAAGTTCTGGGGTTTAGGCTCCCATTGCTTTGGACTAAGCTTGCATTTAAGATATAAAATTCTCACAGAGAAGTCTTCTTGTGTTCTGCCCATACATCGGTCCATCAGAGCTCCTGAGGAAGAGAGAATGAGCTGCAGCTACCATCACCACCAGGAATAAGGGTCAGATATTTGGTTTCATGTCAAAGGATCCCATGTCATGTGCAGTGGCTCCAGATAGAAGACACATATGATACCTAGAGATGTTAATTGAGCAGTCTGACCAGCCGATTCAGAATGTCAGATTCTTGAGACTGATAATTTAGCATTTACGCATCCAGATGTACTGTATTACTTTTCAGCAAAGGGCCACTGGGCCGCCACTGATATCCATCTTTTCTCAACCCCCTAATAGAGGTTAAGGAAAACCATTAAGGCAATGTCATTTGGTGCATATTTCCAT
Source organism: Phrynocephalus guinanensis (assembly GCA_037367245.1). Classification (NCBI taxonomy): domain Eukaryota; kingdom Metazoa; phylum Chordata; class Lepidosauria; order Squamata; family Agamidae; genus Phrynocephalus; species Phrynocephalus guinanensis. Next base: position 100,176,863 of record CM074740.1, on the reverse strand, counting down.
TCTCCTCCTCCACTGTAATATGGGAGAGACACTCAGTTATCATATACCTACAGGGTGTTTTCAAATATTCATTGGGCTAGCAAAACTGTTCTGCTTCATGGATCATTTTTCTCTTGTCTTGGCTGACTGGAACACTAGTGGCTTGGACTGGTACTGTATTTCCACCCCACCCCCACCCCCCGGTGAAAACGGGTGCCTACTTTTACCCAGGCAGTGGTTCCTTCTGAATCAGGAAGGTGAGTGATGTGACACAACAGCTTCTTTTATACCTCCAAGATACGTTCACTGCATGGGCCAGAGAACTGGATCCCATCAGGTCTAGGCCCTAACTTTCATGGGTTAAGAAGAAAGGGGAAAGGGTAAGGTAAAGGTAAATGTTCACCCTGCACATATGTGTTGGTTGTGTCTGACTCTAAGGACGTTGCTCATCTCCATTTCCAAGCCAAAGAGCCAGTGTTTTGCAAGTCTGTGGCCTTGTGGCTGGCATGGCTGAACACATTTCTGATCACAGAACACTGTTTTGCCTTCCCTCTTTTTACTGCTGTACCTATTTATCTACTTGCATTTACATGCTTTCGAACTGCTAGGTTGGCAGGAGCTGGGGTGAACAGCAGGAGCTCGCTCTGCTGCGTAGCACCCGAGATTCGAGCCGCCAAGCTGCCAACTTTGCAGCCTACAGTTTTCAGCTCTCTAGTCCGCTGAGTCACCACGTCCCACAAGGAGAAATTAAGGCTATTTGTATTCCTCTCTATGCAGGCAAGCTGCACATTTGCAAATGGATCATTGATTTTCCTGGATTCTCACTTGCTCATAAAAGCCTATAATTACTGCCAAATAGCTCAGTGGTTTACAAGGGGAACGGTACCTCCTACTCCACTCATTTCCTAGTGCAGGGCATCTTCTCCTTCAGACTTCCTAACATGTGGCCATCTGCTTTAAGGTTTAAAATGAAGGAGAACCCACCAGCTTCTGATGGCACTTGTACCTTTGTTGAACAATTTCTACCATCAGGTTTAGAGATGGGCACAAATTTTTACAAGGAATTGAAAAATTCATTCAAAATTGTCTAACTTGTTGATTCATATTTGTGTAAATTGAGAGGCCCGGCTGATATGAATCTGTGAATTTTTAGCGATTTTGAAACATTGGTTGGTAGGACTATAAAATGGCCACCAAGGCATCCAAGGACACCAAAATTGCAGGAAAGGTTCCTCAGGCAACCCACAACAATCCCTCCATGTTTAGAAAAGATTGGGTTTCCCCATGCCAGTTGCTAAAAGGCACTTTCCTAGGGAGGCACTTTGTGGGTGTATAACACAAGATGTCCAAAACCCAAACTTCAACCAATGTGGAGGGATTGTAGAGGAGAATTGGGAGAAGCATCTCTGCATGCTTTGTGCCTCCTGGTGTCTGAGGAGTACTTTCCTTTGGGGGTGCAGAACTCGGATATCCGGATCCTAAACTTCACTACACTTGTAGGACTTCCACAGGAGAGAGAAAGGATTTTTTTCCTGTGATGCTGGTGTTCCTAGGTGCCTTTGGAGCCATTGTATAGGGTTATAAAGTAAGAAAGGAATTGATGACTAGATTTGTCAATTTGTAAGAAAAAAAACTTCCTAAATTTGTAAATCATGATTTGTTCACCATGACAAATCATGAATTGAAATGAATCATCACCTTTTTCTGATTTGTGGCCATCTCTAATCAGGATGCTATCCCTGGAGTTTACGTAACATTTCCCTTCTTGCCTCTTTGAAACGGTCACTTCAAGTCATCAAACAGTAGAAGAAATGAACAGACAGAAATCAAAAAGACACAGGAAGAAGGGAGAGACCGCTCTGTTCTTCCCTCCCCTCCTTGTGGGAGGATCCTGATGAAAGAAGACTCAAGTCCAGTTGTCTGACCAGTGGAGCGATCACAGTCCTTGCCATTGGCACATTTTATTACATATCATTTACATCCCAGAGTATGCACAGCATCAGTGATTGGCATAAGCTGGTTGGCTGCTGTATAGGGGATCACCTTGTGAACAGAGCATGCTTTGCACAGTTATTGATTACTATAACACATGTCCTTGCTGTTTACAGATGGGAGGTGAATTAATGAGAAGTAGAAAAGAATAGGTAAAGGGAAATGAAAATCAAATATGATTAGAAGCGCACTTATCCCAATAACTAAGAGTAAATAAATGAAAGACGAGCAGAGCCAAGTCAGAGTGAGTTGAGTAAATTAAAGGTAAATAATAGGTAACCTAGGCTGGTTTAGATCCAAGGTCTGGGGTCTGGAACATGTGGATTGAAGCAGAGTACCATCAGAAGGGTCTTCCCTCTCGTGAAATGGCCTCTACTGGCCTCTACTCTAGGCCCCATCCCAGCTGTCTGAATTGGACTCCACCACCTCCTCCAATGCTTCCACTATGGCATTACTTCTGTGATTCCAGGTTTCATTTTGCAGCACCGAAAGGCAGTTCCTTTCAAGTTGGGAGTGCACAGAACTGCTTGTTCTATGCAGCTGACAAGCCACTCAGTCCTTGAGGAGCCCCGGGGTGCAGTGGTTAAATGCCTGTACTGCAGCTAAATCTGTGTTCACGACCTGGGGTTCAATCCCAGGTAGCAGGCTCATGGTTGAGGTCTGTAAAATGAGGTCAGTAAAATGAGTACCCAGCTTGCTGGGGGGGGCAATGTGAAGCCTGCATACTATAATTAAACTATAAACTGCCCAGATACTACTTGAAGTAATATGGGGCGGTATATAAGCAGAACACTTTGCTTTTTAGCTTTGCTTGTCCCAACGACGGACCCAATGAGGAAGAACTCAAACAGATTAAAAGTAAACAGAATAAATTTGAGGCACTATTGCTCTGAAATGTGTACCACCTAGCTCTAAAATGTGTCCTCTGGGCCAATGAATAATGACATGTTATGATCTCACCAGTGGGAATGTACATCATAGTTTGTCCCATTCTCAGCTGTGAGGAGTACCAGCAAAATTACTGTCAGCCACCTTTCATGAAAGTGAGGCACTTCCTGTTGCTCTCAGTGGACATACTTGCATTATCTAGAATGCTTTACATGCAAATTCCACAACTAAACAATTACACACAACTCAAATGACTTGGGTACCTAGTATGGTGCAGTGGATAGAGTGATGGACTAGGGCTCAGGAAACCTGAGCTTGAATTTCCTCTCAGCCAAGGAAACACACTGGGGGAGTAGAATGGGTTTATAGAACCATAGAGTTGGAAGAGACCTCAAGGGCCATCCAGTCCAACCCCCTGCCATGCAGGAACCCCATCACAATACCTCTGACAGATGGCCATCCAGCCTCCATTTAAAAAACCTCCAAAGAAGGAGACTCCACCACCCTTTGTGGCAGCATATTCCACTGCCGAACAGCTCTAATTGTCATGAAGTTCTTCCAAATGTTCAAATGGAATCTCTTTTCCTGTACTGTAGTTTGAAACCATTGCCCCAAGTCCTAGTCTCTGAAGCCATGGGAAACAAACCTGTTCCCTTTTCAATCTGACATCCTTTCAAATATTTAAACATAGCTATCATATCCCCCCTCAGCCTTCTTTTTGTAAGGCTAGACATTCCCAGTTCCCTAAGCCGTTCCTCATATGACATTTCTTCCAGACCTTCAACCATCCTGGTCGCCCTCATCTCACTTACACTGTTAGCTTATGGTAACAGCTGCAACATTTATATTTGCAAGGAAGTGGAAGAATATTAACCTATTTAATATGGAGTGTTGGTATGAAGAAATGTGGAATTAAAATGTCTGTGAAGATTCTCAGTCATCCAGTTGAGTTTATCTGGAAACTGAGTCATGGCAATTGGACTTCTTTTTCTTGAGAACATGAAATGTTTTGCTGCTCATCTAAACAGCTTTGTCAGTCTGAAGAAAGCTAGTTGCGAGTCCTTCCATCTTATAGTCCGCTTTGACCTCTTGTCACCCTGGTCTGAAATAGCCTCATGGCCTGAATAGGCTCATTAGGTAGGCAACAGTCTCAATAGGCCATTAGATGGACAATGGCCTAAGTTGTGTGAAAGTCCCACCTTTACAACCTTTACAATCTTGCCCCAAAACCCAAAAAGTACGAGTTGTTACCCATGGCCTTAAACTTCCTCAGACTGATGAAGCTGTTTGGATGAGCAGCGGAACACTTCAATCCAATGTCCCCAAAAGCTCCAAACAAGGGTTATCCCACCCCAAGCCTGACCCCAATGGCTCCTTAGGTGGGGGTAGGAGGATGAAAGAGGCCCTATCAGAGCCCCACAGGGCCAATTGTTAAAGTGTCTCCTCCTGCACCCTCCCCTGCCCAGCAGCCTGCCAAACCGTGTCCCCAGTTGCCCTAACGCGACCCACGCTGCGTTCCCACCCCCTTCAAACTGTTCAAGAAAAGTCCAAGTGTGTGCTATCGGTGATGGCTGTGGAGCAAACCCCCAACGAAACCGTCACTGCTGCTGGCCGCGTGGCCAAAAGTGAAAGACTTTTGCTTTTGCCCAGTGCAGCAAGCAGCGTGCTCCTCTCTCCTTCCTCCACATCTTCAAAGAGGCCAAGCTTCAGGGGAGAGCAGGCTCATATAGCCTGCTCCCCCTCTCATTAAGGAGATGGGCTCGCCTTGCAAATCCTCCCTGTCCACGGGAACACGTCCAGCGGCAGAATGGAGCCTTCTCTGTCTCTGTGTTGTGTCATTACAGTTGTGACCGATTCTTTGTGACCCCATGTCCATGGTGTTTTCTTGGCAGGAATACTGCAGTGGTTTGCTAGTTCCTACTCCAGGCACCTACAGCACTGGTATTCCTTGGTGGTCTCACATCCAAGTACTAACTAGGGCCGAACCTGCTTAGCTTCCGAAATCAGGCAAGATCAGATGTCCTTAGGGCATGTAGGCAGCTGGAGCCTTCTCTAGAGATGAGAAATCTCATTGCACTTGAATGTTCCTCATCTATGGCTTTTGGTCCTGTTGAGACAACCTGAATAGATTAGGAGGCGGACCGTATCCCTTATCCCGCTCTATCCCTAGCTGGCAATCAAGCTGTACTTGGGCTGTCATGCCCTTTGAACCAGCAGTGGCATCCTTCTGGTCAAGGGTCCATGGCTGGAGGTGGGTGAAGGCCAAAACGGGACAGAGCTGCCACTCAATTCTCTGTATAAGAGAAATTTCAGGGCCGATCTGGAGGTTCCTCCTTGATTCAGGCTGGCATAAAGGAGAGCAAAGTGTAACAAAGGGAAGGCACACAATAATAATAGAAAGTTAATGAGCTAACAGAGTATGTATCTAATGGAGAGAAAAACTAACATTCTTTCTAGGAAACACACACAAGGAATAATAGGCTAGATAATAACTTTGGAGACATTGCTTACAGTAACTTATTCTTGCATGTCTTGTTACCATGGGCAAAATGAATTGGAGACTTGGACTAGGCATAATGAACATTCGCTGTATTTTTTCTCAGTTGAGAGGACTCATTCAGGCTCAGTTTTAATGAGTCATGATGATATATTCAGCAGAAAGCATCCTTTGTCAGGCTGACCTAGAGTGTTTCACCTAAGAGAGGCATGTCCAAACTTTGGCCCTCCAGATGTTTTGGACCACAACTCCCACAGTCCTTTGTCATTGGCAATCTAAGCTTAGAATTCTGGGAGTTGTGGTCCAAAACATCAAGAGGGCCGAAGTTTGGACATGCCTGACCTAAGGGTTCCTTCGGAAGACGGGTGGTATATAAATAAATAAATAAATAAATAAATAAATAAATAAATAAATAAATAAAAGACTGATGACAATACACTTGCTTGCTGCCCAGACTAAAGATCAAGTCCCATCCCTGTTTCATTTAAAAAAAAGATGATTTCCCAATGGTTGATCCAGGTGGACAGGGAGATATCTCAGGGCTCTTTCTAGAGGCCATCATTACTATATGGATCAGGGCAGCAGCAGAGACTTCTTTGCATTATTGCCCTAGCAGTTGCAGGATTGCCATCAGCTTGCTCCCAGGAGTCACCCTGTGTTGACAGGATCAAGTCCTGCTCAGGCATCACCTGCCAGGGTTCTCATGAGATTCACCTGAGTGCCCTGAGGGAAGGCCTACTTAAGGGGTGGCTCTCGCTCAGCAACATAGGCTTTAGGCCATGGGTGTCCAAACGTCAGCCCTCCAGATGTTCTGGACCACAACTCCCTGAATTCTAAGTCTGTATTGCCAATGAGAAAGGACTGTGGGAGTTGTGGTCCAAAACATCTGGTGGGCTGCTTTGGCCACCGCTGCCTTAGGCTGCGGTGTTTGTGTGATCTGTTGGCTTTTAGTTTCAGTTCCTAGCTGCCTGGTCCTGCTTTGCCTTTTGTGCCCTGGACCTGGTGTGTCAGTCTCCTGCTCTAGTAGAATGTTTCTGCATTGGTGGTCTGATTCCAGTCCTGGTGTGCCTGCTTCAGTTCCTGTGTTCCTGTCTGGGGGGTTGGTCTGGTTGTAGGTTTGGACCATTCATCCTGTTCTGTTGGCTGGGTCCTAGTGCCTCTGCTTTGCTGCTAAAGGCCACTGTGTACCTCCTGGGCTCTGACGGTTACACTGCCCTTCACAGGGGAAAGATGTCCCCTACGCACCCTCCTCATATTTTCAGCATAAGGCCCAGGAGTAATCAGTTTCTAGGTAAGCTTGTACACTGCTTCATTTCTCTAAACTGGCCTTAGAATGAGAATTAACTGTGAAATCTGCCAAGAAAACTGCACAGCCTGATTCCTGTTGGGAAAAAACTACATGTGCAATCCATGAGAACATAAGAGCAGCCCTGCTGGAACAGGCCACAGCCCATCTAGTCCAGCATTCTGTCTCACACAGTGCCTCACCCTTTGCTTCAGGGTATTCCCAAGCAGATGTCTTCACCTGCTTACAGATTCCCTGCAAATGTCATTGGGAGAGATCCTGCCTATCTCTCCAACCCGGAGATTGTCTTTAGGCATTTACAGTATAATGATAGCCATTGATATCCTTGTTCTCCATGAACTTGTCTAATCCTTTCTTAAAGCTGTCAAGGCTGACAACTGTCACCACTTCTTCTGGCAGGGAGTTCCATAGACCAGTGATCCTCTGGGTGAAAAAGTACTTTCTCTTATTTGTTTGAGATCTAGCACCCAAAAGTTTCATGGGGTGCCCCCTAGTTCTAGTGTTGTACAATAGGGAAAACAGCTTTTCCTTATCTACTTTGTCCACCCCGTGTATGATTTTATAAACTTCAATCAGGTAACCTTTTAGGCACTGTCGCTCAAAAGTGAACAGGTCCAGCCGTTGCAGCCTCAGATGGTAAGGATGGTGTTCCAGTCCCCTAATCATTCTGGTTGCCCTCCTCTGCACTTTTTCCATTTCCATAATATCCTTCTGGAGGTATGGTGACCAGAACGGTAAAAGCAAAGCAAGGTGTTCTGGTTATAAACCACCCCATACCACTTCAAGTAGTCTCTGGGCGGTTTACAGTTCTAATTATAGTATGCAGGCTACGCATTGCCCGCCCCACCCCAGAAAGCTGAGTACTCATTTTATCAACCTTGGAAGATAGAAGGCTGAGTCAACCATGAGCTGAGTCAACCACAATTCTCCAGATGGTGCCTCACCATAGGTTTATAAAGAGGCTAAAGATCCCTAGCATTGAGTTTGCTTTTTTTTTTTTACTGCTGTGGCACACTGGGTTGACACATTCATTGAGCTGTCCACCAGGACACCAAGGTCCCTTTCCTGGTCAGTTGCAGAGTTCTGACCCCATCAGTTTATAAATGTAATCGGATCCCCCACCCACATGCATCACTCTACACTTACTAATTTTGAAACTCATTTGCTATTGGTTTGCCCACTACCCCTTCTGGGGCTCCTCACAATCTCACTCAGTTTTTAGTATCCTGTATAATTTGGTATCATCAGCAAATCTGGCTACCTTGATATTTACTCCTACTTGTAGGTCATTTATGTAAAGGTTGAAAAGCAGGGGTCCCCACTCTTTACCTCCCTCCACTTGGAGAAGTTTCCATTCAGTGCTACCCTCTGTTTCCTGTCCCTTAGCCAGTTGCTGATCCAGGACAAGACCTGTCCCTTGATTCCATGACTGGCAAGTTTATCAAAGACACTTTGATGCGGGACCTTGTCAAAAGCCTTCTGAAAGCCCTGATAAACAATGTCAGCTGGATCCTCCTTATACACATAATTGCTGACACTCTCAAAGAATTCCAAAAGATTAGTGGGGCATGATTTGCCCTTGCAAAAGCCATGTTGGCTCTCCTTCAACAGCACCTTAAGAAAATAAGAACATAAGAAGAGCCATGCTGGATCAGGCCAAAGGCCCATCTAGTCCAGCTTCCTGTGGCCCCACCAGATGTGTCTGGGAGCGGACGAAACTAGATATCTGTCTCCTGGTACCATTCCCCTGCATCTGATCCTTGAGGTACCCCAGTTTTAAGCTTGGAGATGATACATCTCCATTATGGTTTGTATCCTGTGATGGACTTTTCCTCCAGGAATCTGTCCAATCCCCTTTTGAAGGCATCCAGGCCAGATGCCATCACCACATCCTGTGGCAGAGCTTTCCACAGACTAACAATGCGCTGGGTGAAAAAAATATTTTCTTTTGTCTGTTCTCACTCTCCCAGCCCTCAATTTGAAGGGATGTCCCCTGGTTCTGGTATTTTGTGAGACGGAGAAGAGCATCCCTCTGTCCACTTTACTCATGCCCTGCATTATTTGCATTATTTGTACGTTTCAATCATATCCCCCTTAGGCACCTTTTTTCCAGTCAAAAGAGCCCTAAATGTTTTAGCCTTTCCTCATAAGGAAGCTGCCCCAGCCCAGTAATCATTTATAATAATAATTTATTCTGGACCAGAGTGTTGCATGACTCAGAACAGACCTATCGCCTATATTTCTCCTTAGCTTTCTACATGCAAAGGGTTTTTTTCTTTTTCTTTTTAGTTCAGGCAGCCCCCACCCTTACCTTCTCTGGGTTGAGAATTTGCAGGATGACAATAATTGTCTGGTTGGGACTGAGGCATTGCTGAGAAGCAACCATGAAAGGCTGGCATACAACACAACAGGTGTTAGGTTTCAAGGATCATGATCTGGTTAAGAAGGGAAGGCCAATTTCTCTGGGACCTGAGAAAGTTCATAGTTAAGGCAGATATTTTGTAGAGGGTCTGAGCCCTTGAAGACAACTACAAGTCATCTTCTGAGTCCAGATTTTGCTCCCTTCTGGATACCTAGAAATGGCTTTCAAAGATCAAAATACCCATTGGTAAAAGATCTGTTTAGCCTCTGAATATTTAGGCAAGGCATTTAGGGAATGAGACTCATAAAGGAAGAATTCTTATGGATCTTCCTTCGGGGTATTGACCAATTAGCACCAATTTCTTCTTCAACATGCCTTTGTTAGACAGATTGCTGGTTAAGAACTAAGAATAACTGAACAATCAGTGAGAGTAGCAGACATGAGGAAAATGTTGCACAGATGCAAAAAAATAAGTGTTGTACAGTCTCTGTTGTAGAGATGGGCACGACCAGGAAAAATGACGTTTCGAGTTGTCGTTTGTCGGGACGGGTCCGTTTCGGGTCATTTCTGTTTGTCGCAGAAATTTTCAAAAATTTGTCGTTTCTGTTTTTCGTTTGTCATTTGTGTTGGGGTTGGGGTTGGGGTAAGTGGGCTCTGGGAGGCACCACTCTGGGTGTCTCTGACATCTGACCCACTAAGGGAAGGGAAGCGTTTCGCGTAGCCGCCACGTACCATACATTACATTATGTTAGGGTTGGGGGGTAAGTGGCAGAGGCACCTCTCTGGGTGCCTCTGACTCACTAAGAAGGAAACCATACTGGCATACTGGCGTACAGGTGTACAGGGTTAGGGGTAGGGATAGTGGGCTCTGGCTGGGAGGCACCTCTCTGGGTGCCTCTACTCTGACCCACTAAGAAGGGAAGCGTACTCGCGTACGGATCTGGGTTAGGGTTGGGGTTAGGTTAAGGGCTAGGTTTAGGGTTACGGTTAAGGTTAGGGTGGGTTAGTGGGCTGCACCTCTGGGTGCCTCTGACCCACTAAGAAGGACAGTGTACTGGCGTATGGGTTAGGGTTAGGGTTAGGGTTAGGGTTAGGGTTAGGGTTAGTGGGCTTTTTATGCCCTCTGGCACATCCAGAAGTCTCAGTCAAAACCTGGCCATGCGATTGCTGGAATGGGTCCAAAAAATTGCATGGTCCCATCCCATGGCCAGCCCAACATTGTGCAGGTGTAAAAAAATAAACATACACATAAAATAAAATCAATGGAGACGTTTTATTGCAAGAAAAACCCACTGCTGCTACTATAAAAATCAGGCATTTAAAATACCTAATTTTCAAATGTTTCTGTGGTGCTTTGGTGTGTTTTTGGACCATGATTTAAAAATAAATATTGCGGTCACCATTTTGGAGCCCCCCCACCGCATGGCAAATGGAGACGACGAGGATGCCCCCCCCCAGCCTGGTACCAGCAGCCCAGGACAGGAGGGGGGGAAGGCCGGGGACCCCCCCCCAGAAACCACCCCTCTCTGGTAGGTGCCCTCACTGAGGCAGGCATATTTTCGCCTGCTTTTATGGCCGGGAATCGGGTTTCTTTAAAAACAAAAAACAAAACTTTTTTTCTGTGCTGCTTGGCATCGCGCGATCGCCGTGATGCCATGAACGACAACGAAAAATCAGACCCAATTTATCTTTATCGGGTCAGGTTAGAGCGGGAGCGGAGTAATTCTCGTTACCGTTACCCGTTACATAAAAATAACGAGAACCGAAAACGGAAACGAGATTTTCGCTGCTCCGTGCCCATGTCTACTCTGTTGTTTTCTCTCTCATCCAAGGGGAGCCAAGCTGTCCTAAGATGTTCTTCCTCTTCAGGGCCATAGAAATATATATGGGGCAAATAGTGGGATAATGCCTCCACAGTCTCAACCATAGCATGAATGAGAGTGAGTGAACACTTGATTTACCATCCTTGACCAAAGGTAATCAACTGCAGATAGAACTGATTGGATAGAAATATTGAACTGCCTAAATAGCATCAGTTAATCAATGTCAATTTTATGCATTCACTCATTCAAATGCAGCGGACCCTTGTATAACAAGTGGTTTGTATAACATAAAATCTGTACAACATAAAAATTCTAGAGCTAGGGAAAATTTGCTTAACAGAATTGCCTATAGGGTGAATCCGTACGACATAAAAATGATCATGATTAGGAATTACTCCGTTTTCAGTACATTCCTATGGGAAATTTGTATAAAGGAAAATTTGCTTAGCAGAATTTCATTTGGAATGAATTAATTCCTTTATACAAGGTATCACTGTAATTTCTATCCCATCCAGCTGGCTGCATGACCACTCTGGGAGGCTAACAGTAACCAATAATGGATATATAAACATCATAAATTAAAGAGCACAACACATGAACAACAAATTATCAAACAATTACAATGGCAAATAATAATAATAATCTGCCTAGATGCCTCAAGCACATATGATCTCGCCTGATTTCAGAAGCTAAGCAGGGTCGGCCCTGGTTAGTACTTGGATGGGAGACCACCAGGGAATACTAGGTGCTGTAGGTGCCTGGAGTAGGAACTGGCAAGCCACTCCAGGATTCCTGCCAAGAAAACACCATGGACATGGAGTCACGAAGGGTCAGTCACGACTGTAATGACACAACACACAAGGCCAATGAGTGCAAAATTGAAGTCCAAAATCTTGCTTTTGCTGGAGGTAGGGGGATTGACCCATTATTCTTCCAACCAATATACACACTGGATTTCCATACATAGATTACATTTAAATGTTCTGGCCCTGCAGAATAAGAATAAATGGGTGATCTTTCTACCTTTTCCACCCATTCGTTTTTTCTTTCTTTCTCTCTGTTTCCACCCCTCTCAAACAAATGACTGGGAGTGTTATAATGCATTTGATTCCCCCCCTCCAGAAGTAATCTTAGATGTGGAGTGAATGAAGTGGAGTCTGTTATCAGCCCATAACATCTGCCGCAGTGTCAAGCGATGAAACGCACGACTCCAAAGTCCAAGACAGCTGCGATGGCTTTCTTAATACAGTTGGGTATTGTGCAAATAAACACCGGCGCTGATACGGTCTATGGCTGTCACAATTATTCAAGCGAGTGATACATCTTCCTGTGTTAGTTGCTTGAACAGTCCTATTTTGGTTTGTTTGCTTGTGTATTTGTTTGTTTGGGGGAGGGGATCCCTGCCCCATAATAACAAGTAAAAAAAAGAGTTAACTCCTGCTCCACCAATTACCATTAGCTCTGTTTTTGAGGAGAAGGGAGAGAAATGTAGGATTAAAGTAAATAAATAAATAAATTCAGCCACAAAGCAAACACAAATCAACAGAAATCATTGGATGAAAAAGCCAGCTTCTCTCAATGGCATAAGAGCAGCAAAAGAACTATCTTTTGATACAGAAAATGGGAAATAACTAGCAGAGGTATGTGAATGTCAATAAAATATATCACCAGGACCAGCCCTACCATTAGACAGGTTGAGGGGTTTCGGTATCTGTCTGCAGGAACAGAGGTTGGGACTTTGATTTCCCCATTGACAAGGACTAGATTTGATGATCCATAGGATGCTTTTCAGCTCTGCAGTTCTGTGATGATGATGATGATGATGATGATGATGATGATGATGACGACGACGACGACGACGACAACGACAACATCAACGACAACAATGACGACAACAATGACTAGATTTGATGATCCATAGGATGATTTTCAGCTCTGCAGTTCATTGTTGTTGTTGTTGTTGTTGTTGTTGTTGTTGTTGTTGTTGTTGTTGTTGTTGATGATGATGATGATGATGATGATGATGATGATGATGATGATGATGATGATGATGATGATCCATAGGATGCTTTTCAGCTCAGCAGTTCTATGATGATGGTGGTGGTGGTGGTGACGGTACTGGGCATGTTTAGCCTGAAGAAAAGAAGACTGAGCACTATGCAAATATTTGAAAGGCTGTCATACACAGGAGGGGCAGGATCTTTTCTCAATTATCCCCAGAGTACAGGACATGCCACAATGGGCTCAAGTAATGAGAACGCAGCTTCCAGCTGAATATCAGGTAAAACTTCCTAACTGTTAGAGCAGTATGACAGTGGAACCAATTATCTAAAGAGTGTGCAAACACTGGGAGCCTTCAAGAGAAATGTGGACATCCACCTGACAGATATCCCTTGATTTGCAGGGGGTTGGACTTGGTGGCCTTGTAGGCCCCTTCCAATTCCACTCTTCTATGATTCTATGATATGGCTGCCTCAAGTGACAGGTGTTAGAAGGAAGGTGCAAGGAAATTGTCCAAAGTTACTAAGTGAGCTTTGTGACTAAGCAAGGGTTTGAATTTGGGTCTCACTCTTCAAAGTCTAGCTATCACACGGATAGAGTCTCTGAGGTTGTGGCTTATTCATTTATCAGTGATGCCAAAGGTGATGGAAGATGAAATGCTCCCCTATACATATGTCTCAAATGCCTTGAAACCCTCTTAGGGTCAGCATAAATCCTAAGCAACTTGAGAGCAGACACCAGGTATTGTATACCCACCATCCATGTGGAAGATCTTTGTACCACTACCTCTGAGCAAATCATTAACTTACAATAGTTGTTTCTGGAATTAAAAGGAGGAGGAGGAACCATGCAAAGGAACTCTGTGTAAAGTAGGACTCGTGTATCCATGGAGGATTGGTTTCAAGGCCCTTGTCTACTGTGGAGGCTGAAAACTGTGGGTAATAATAGACTCGCCCGCAGTAGCCTTGCTGCCAGACGGGCAGTATAAAAATCAATAAACAAAATAATAAACAAACAAATAAATAAATAAATAAAAGCAAATGCTATACATAGCATGGTTTAAAAAATCCAAAGAAAAGCATTTTCACTATGTATTAACAGAGCTGACCACTAGAGGGAACCCAAGACTATGCAATGTTTTCCAACAACAAGATCACAGGGCTTGGTCTCTGGCTCCCTCGAGTGCTTAGTTCCAGTAAATACAAATTTATTCAGTTTTATTTTTCTTTTGATATTTCTAATATTTTGAGATGGATAAGTGAAAATGGATGCTGATCCTGCAGAAGTGGGGGTTGTACGGTACATTGCTGGTGCAGATGCATAAATAACGTAAGACATTCCACAACACAAGTGAGCACCTGGTGATGTTGTCATGGGATAGATGCTAAGAAGTGGAATGGGGCCATCAAATATTATTGTCTCCTATGACATTGCTTTGATCTGCTTTGACTTGGATTTTCTGCATTGAGCTAAGGGTCAGACTTGATGGCATAGGCCCCTTCCAACTCAATTACTCTATCATTCTATGATGGAATATGTTTTCCTTCACTTCCGAATTCAGATCTAGAGGGAGCAAAGAAGTCAAATGCCAGGTTCTTCTGCTTCATTTCCAATTAAGCTGAGGCCAAACAGGAGGGTACTTGTGTTTCTAGTGCTTCCTCACATATGGTGGCCATTCCACCTACTTTTAAATAGGGTGGACCACCAGACAGGGAAAGAGGGAGGCTTCATTCTCTCCAAGGCTCGAGAAATGTCAAAAATGTATGGAAGGGGCTCATTATTGCTGTTTGTCTTTAAATGGAGAGATAATTGGGCATTTTTAACCTAGAGCAGTGATGGTGAACCTTTTAGAGACCGAGTGCCCAAACTGCAATTCAAAAAACCACTATTATTTTTGCAAAGTGCCAATACAGTAATTTAACCTGTATACAGGTGGGTATGAAGGGGTGATGTCGGGTGCCCACAGAAAGGGCTCCGAGTGCCACCTTTGGCACCGGTGCCATAGGTTCGTCATCACTGACCTAGAGAAAGAAGATTGAGGGGCAATATGATAGCACTTTTCAAACATTTGAAGGGCTGCCATGCAGAGGAGGGGCAGGATCTGTTTTTGATCATCCCAGAGTGTAGGATGTGCAACAATGGACTCAAGTTAAGAGAAAACCCCAGCTTTAGGCTGATTATCAGGGAAAACTTCCTAACTGTTATAGCAGTACGACAATGGAAACAATGACCTCAAGAGGTGGTGAGTGCCTCAACACTGGAGGCATTCAAGAGAAATTTGGACAACTACCTGGCAGATATCCTTTGATTTGCATTCCTGCTTGGAATTGGGGTTGGGACTTGGTGGCCTTACAGGCCCCTTCGAGCTTCACTATTTGATGTAAAGGTAACGCTAAAGGATCCTGCCGCATATGCTTGCTAGTAGAGATGGGCACGAAACGAGCGATGTTTCGTTTTCATTTTGTTTTTTCGTTTCGTTACGCAACGAAAACGAAATGAAATTTTTTAAAAAAAACAAAACGAAAATGAAAACGAAACCAAATTTGCCATGTTTTTTGTTTTCGTTGCAGCGGATGCATTGAACTAAAAAGAATGCTAATGAAACAGCAATTTTTTGTTTTCATTTTCGTTTTTTAGTTTCGTTACCTAGCGAAACGAAAATGAATTTTTTTTCAAAAAAACTGTGTGGGTCCTATGCGATCAAATTGCAACCAACTTAATAGTGACGACAGTTCACCCTATAGCGCTTTCAAGGTGAGTGAGACGTCCAAGGAATGGCTTTACCACTTCCGTACTCCTAGTGAGCGTCCATGGCTGTTGTGAATTTGTGCACACATGCATGTGTGGGCGCGTGCATGCACGCACACACACACACACACACACACACACACAAAAAATATATGGGAGACTGCACTGGTTGAGTCAGAAATAAGTGTCAGAGGAAACCTTTTGAGTGCCTTCCTCTAAAAGATGCACAGGTGAACACTGACACCTTGTGGACGGAAAGCCAATAATCAATTTTTATTTTCCTTAGGCCGTGCTTTTACCAGAGTTGTCTGTGCATATAAATTTCCTGCGTGTCTTTTTTCCAGGCGGTTACGTGGTTTTTAATGTGCAGTTAGTGTCCTCTCTTCAGTGTCGTATTTTTGTATTCTGGTTTGGTCTCTACCTGTCTACTTCACATTTTGTCCTTTTTTCTGGCTCTAGTTTCCAAGCCTCTGTGGTGTTAAAGGGGAACAACTGATTTTACTGCGTATTTTCAGGGTCCTGTCGTGGTTACAGAAGCAAATAAGTAAGCATTTTTGAGTGAAGTTTCTAAATCCAGCCCCTGGCGATGGTTTAGGAAACTTCGCTGAAACTGTTGTTCCAGGGGTGTGGTCAGCCAGGACCAGAATTTACTTTTCTTCCCGCTTAGCACGCGATCTTTTGCTATGCAGTTTGCCACTGGGAAACTACGCAGAAAACACTGGTAGGACCGCGGCCTTACACTGTTGAGCCTGTAATATTTTTATATTATAAGCAAAGATTTGGCCAGATTATTTGTTAATCTGGATGAGAAATTCTTTCCTCACCTCTTTCTTGTTTGAAATCATTTAGAGATTTCAGAGAATCATAGAATAAGTGATTTGGAAGGGGCCTATAAGGCCACTGAGACTAATTTCCTCAAGTGCCTCCACAGATTTCCTCAAGAGTGCTCACCACCTCCCAAGGGCTTTGGCTCCTTTGTCATACTGCTCTAACAGTTAGAAAGTTTTCCCTGATAAAACTGGAAGCTGGGCTCACATTACTTGAGGCTGTTGTTGCAAATCGAGAACAGTTCCTGCCCCACCTCTGTAGGACAACCTTTCAAGTATTTGAAAAGTGGCATCTAGGGATGGGCACAAAAGGAAAAATGAAATGCTGTTTCATCATTTTGTTACATAACGAAACCTAACAAAACAAAATGATGAAGCAGCATTGTGTTACAGACAAAACGAAATGAACAACTGTGAACAATGCTGTTGTGTTCCATCTAAACATTCTTCCTCTATGCGTTCAGTAACAACCAAGTCTTGGTCACTTTGTGGATTGACACTCACCATGCTTTTCTAATTCGTACAGCTTCTTTAGCTCCATCAGTTAAAACTTGGACCACACGTCTTATAAACAGTTTTTATCCTAGAGCTTTAATTGCACTTAATAATGAACTCAAGGACCACCAGCAATGAGCACTTGGACAGGATTACCTAGCCTATTGTGTAGATGCTTGTGTTTTTAGGGGGGTGGGGTTGGTGGGTGGGGGAATGTTCGGGGATTTTTATGTGTGTGTGTTGAGGGTTCTTTATTGTGTGTGAGAGTGTCTGGGGATTTGTGTGTGTGTGTGTGTGTGTGTGTGGAATCTGGTCTCTGGGTGTCTGAATTTCGTTGTATGTGTATACTGTGCATCACACAATGACAATAAATCATCATCATCATCATCATCATCATCATCATCATCATCATCATCATCATCATCATCATCATCATCATCATCATCAAGGTCATTCCAGTGTCCCTGCTGATGGTGTTAAGCTAGAAAGTCCTTGGATGGCCCCCTCTTCTTTTGCCACTGATAATCTTCTTCTCAAGGCAATTGGCTGTTGTAACATGTCCAAAAGACAACAGTTTTTGTATGGCTTCCAGAGGAATATTTGGTTTGACTCTGTCTAGGATTTCCTTCTTGGTCATCCTTGCATCACAATTCAAACACATTTATCTTTTCCATATCAATCTTCCTCTAGGTCCCAAGCTTCCCAACCATACAAGGCTGTGATTGAACTCACTAACCTGCATTTGATTGGGAAGCTGATGTCTTTATTCTTCCAGATGTATTCATGTTGATTAGAGATGGACACAAATCGAAAAAATGTCATTTCGGTTTTCCATTTTTCATTGTGGGTCTGTTTCAGTTCGTTTTTGTTTTTCATGAACTTTTTGAAAAAAATTTGTTTCTTTTTTTCATTTTTCATTTTTCGTTTTTACCTGCTTTTTGCGCTATTTAAAGGAATTCCACGCACAGGTGTCCCCCAATGCCCCAGAAAACACTAAAAATGATGCTGGCAGAGACACAGTATAGACTAGGTACGCAGGGAGGCTGCAAAGGCAACAGCGGGTATTGAAGTGACTGCACTTCAGGGTAGGGGAGGGTACTCACTGAGAGGTATGCACACACACAGGGAGGCTGCAAGAGAAATCTCTTCTTTCTCTCCCCTAAGAGCCAGGCTGCAGCCAGCAGGAACACAGAGACACACACCTGCCTGGCTGGCCTAAAGTAATGAGTCACAGAGACAGCAATCCCACCCTAACTCCCACCGCAGGCTACAAGGAGGACGGGGGCTGTCAAAGCTTTTTATGCCCTCTGTGGCTGCCACACCTACCCAATCTGCAACCTGGGCATGCTATTGGTTGAAATTGTCCAAGAATTTACATGATCCCATCACATGGCTTGCATCCATCTTGTGGCTGGGATCCATTTTGTGTCATCCTTAAAGGGAAAAGAAAAAAATACAAACAAACATTTTAACGACCCCAACCCCCTGGTAGGTAATAATTTCAAATAATTATCGCTGCATTTTTACGGATGTCCAGGGCGTTTTAATACCCAAGAAATCAATATTAGGCATCTGGGAGCCATTTTGGGTCAATGTCCCTTAACTCCCTTTAAAGGAAAAAAAAAACAGCGATCTGAGAAAAGACATAAATGCACGTTTTAAGGACCCCAACCCCCCTGGTAGGCATTATCAGGCAGAATAAATAATTATTGCTGGGTTTTTACGGATATTTAGGATGTTTGTTGACATTTAAAAACAGCTCATTTGATTGTGCGTTGCCATTAATGAAAACGAAACATAACGAACCTAATTTTTGTGGTTCTGTTCGGTTCGTTCCAGTTTCATCACAATTTTCGTTATTCGTTTTGTTACGTACATTAAGCACTATTACAGCTTTGTTTTTTTATAACATCAATAACAGGAAGCATGGCCATGCAGCCTCAGACGTATCTCCTAGTCAATGTGAGTGACTTAAGGATTGGAGAATTCTGACAATTGGAATACAGAAATAAATGAATGGTACATTCCTAGTATAAATGGGTAGCGCAAGATGCCAGGTCAAAAGCCACCTAGTGGGGTAATATGAATACCCAGAAGCTGTGGAAGGAAACTAATTTGCTGCTGCTGCTCTTCCTCTACTATCATCACTCACCCTGAGATGTACCCTGTTTTCCTGAAAATAAGACCTCCGCAAAAATAAGCCCTAGCAGGGTTTTTGTTAAATATAAGCCCTACCTCGAAAATAATACCTAGTGATGGGCATGGCTATGCAGCATATCTTCATAGCCACGCCATGCATTTTGACACAGAGCAGTAAGGAAGATTGGAATACCTTTTATCTGCCACAGCTCCTTTCTTCGAGCCATTCTTACTTGTGTGGGTGTGTGGGTACAACCGCATCACTCTTTTCTCCTAGCCATTCACGCATGTGCATGTGATAACCATGGTTTCAGGCATTCTATTGTGCACACGTGAACAGCTAGGATAAAGGAATTCACACATCACTGCGCCAGCCCCCCCCCCGACTAGCAACAGTCTGTGGGCCTGCTTTTCCTGAGTATCTGTACCCCCAGACAAGGTGAGTGCAAAAAGAAAGAGCTGTAAGGAAGGAATTGTTGAGGACTTCCAGGGCAAGAATCTTACGGCTTTCTGCAAAGAGAAGAAGTTGGATATCTGAGTGGTCCAAAAATGGCAGGCAGAGTACGATAATCTCAGTCTACATGTGGACAGAGGAAATGCGAAGAAGTGCAAGTGTGGTTCAGATCGACAACCTTTATTTCCTGAGCTGGAAAACATAATCTGTGAATGGATTGCTGACTGGAGAGCAAAGGCTTTGGTTGTGCGCAGGTCTGACATTCAAGCTTATTATACTTAATAAAAGTAAGACATCCCCTGAAAATAAGCCCTAATGTGTCTTCTCGAGAAAAAATAAATATAAGACAATGTCTTATTTTCAGGGAAACACGGTATCTCTGGGGAGTGGGGACCGAGAAAAAAAATGGCAATCTCCTGCAACCTTGTGATTCTGGATATCTTAGTAGGATGTAAGCATCTTCCTCCTTGACTTCCTTGCATGTCTGTGAATTCCAGCTACATTTTTCTTTCTTCCCCTTGTTTTACACTGGGTTTTAAAATTTTGGCCAAAAACACATATACACTGGTGGAAGAGAAATTCGGCTAACATACTTACCGAAAATTGTGGAGTCACAGGAGGAGGATGGAGATGTTTGTATCAGATGGGGGGGGGAATCAGAATTCTAGTACTTATAAGGCAATTAAGAAGTTCACAGTTTAGACAATCTACATCCAATTAATACACTGGAGCAGTTCACATGATCACAACTGTGCCAATGGTGGCTCTCTCTCTCTCTCTCTCTCTCTCTCTCTCTCTCTCTCTCTCTCTCTCTCTCTCTCTCTCTCTCTCTCTCTCCTGAATGGTGGGTGATTTTCTGCAACGTTCCATCTCAGGCAAGCCCCAAACTTGAGGGAGGAGAGAGGAAAGCAGGTCTCCCTTGTACCAGCTTTTCAAAGGTGAGTGCAGGTTAGGAGGTTGTTTTCTTTTTGTTTATATTTATATTTATATTTTTATTTAATTTGTTTTCAACATCCAGTCTTATTTTTCAAATCATTTCCCATCATGGGGCAGCTAGTCAAGGGTTTATAGGGCTACATGTTGGACTTCATTATTGTCACCTTAAAAACACAGAGCCAAATCCAGTTAGTCCCAAGCGGAACAGATTCCACAGCCAGGTAAGTAAATCATGGAGTGGCCGTGGACTTCTAGCCAACTTCTTTTGTGAGTTTTTGCATTTTGGGTGTACATTGTGTGGTCCATGGGACTCCAGAATGAATCACCTGAGTTTCCATTATTTCTTATGGGGGGAATTTGCTTTGATATAAGAGTGTTTTTGTTTACAAGCATGCTTCCAGAACAAATTATTCCCATAAACCAAGGTATTACTGTATATCCAATTTTGTGATACTTTCCCCTCAAGGTACACAATTTTGAAAACATTGCCTAGAATGTGTGTGCCTTGTTTCATTGGTTTAAAAAAATGCATTGGGAAATGTTGTCCCAGACCTTCTACAGACCTTGTCCTTTGTTTTATTTCAGGCATACCCAAACTTCGGCCCTCCTGATGTTTTGGACCACAACTCCCAGAATTCCAAGCCTGTATTTCCAATGGCAAAGGACTGTGGGAGCTAAGGGCCAAAGTTTGGGTATGCCTGTATTATTTTCTACCCCGCTTCAGCAAACACAGCATGCTTTTCTTTCCACCAGATGGAGACAGAGCACTACAAGATAAACTTTCTCATCAAAACCTATTCTTCCTAACAGATATGGCTTGCAAAGTTTATCATCAAGTGAGGGGTCTATCAGGACAACATCTAAGTATGACAGCAGGAAATAGTCTTCTGTGGTGCTTGTGTAAAAGACAACTTAATAAATAACAATAGAAAACATCTTTGACCATTCCAAATCTGCAAATACAGAATCTTGGGTAAGATGAGCTATTTTTTTTATTTCCCTTCCCAAATGGCTTATGGCAGGCATTCAAAGAGCAGAGCTGTGTATAATTTTCTTAGAGGGGGGCAGAGAAAGATTGACAACACAGTTCTCCAGACCAAATGGTGTTTTGTAGAATGGGGAGCAACAGGAACAGGACATTTGTGAGATTTCAACCATGATGTGATAATTTCGGGGATGAAACAAAATCATTCGCCGTTCGCTGCGTAAATATCTGTTTTGTATCTGCTGAGGCTGTCGGTAGAATGGTACAAACTTTGTCTTAGAAATCTTTCAAAGTACTGCTGAGAAAAAAAAATAAGATAAAGATAAGCAATCATCCAAAGAAGAAGCAAAAACTTCAGCAGTTTTATTTATTTAAAATATTTCTAACCCACCTTTCTCCTTAAAACGGATCAAAGGCAGCTCACATCAGTAAAAGACAAAAGAGAAGGATCTCCTTATCTGCAGGTTCAGCATCCACTGATGCGTGTATCCAATGCCTGAAAATAATGAATCCCAAAGATACGAATTTATATCTACTTCAGTGTGTATATGCTAGAACTACTGGAGACTATGCAGTGCATAGTGTTTGATACTTCTGTGTTTTTCAGCATCTGCAGGAGACTTTGTACTGATCCCCTGCCAATGTGGTGGTCCTTTTGTATTTAAAACTGAGAACGACGAGTGCACGAAGGCGGCTGGCATATTTAAAATACAATAGTGAGAGCTAAAAACAATAAGCCGATAAATATTAGAAAGGAACAATGAAATGCCACTCTGAGAAGCTGTGAACAAAAGCAAACAGTAACAACAGTGGTGTCGATTCTGATCTGTGTCAACCTCACGTGGTAAAAATAAAGAAAAAGAAAAGCACAATTTTAAGAAAAACGAACGAGCCAGAAACCTAAACTCGTTTGTTTTAAGTCCCTCGACGTAAATCTCAATGGCAAATTGAAGAGAGGTTAGCGGTCGTTGTATTTCCTGGAGTACAGCAGTTGCATGATTTGTCATGTGAAAAGGCATGTAGTTGCTTTTGGCTAAGGACCCCTATGCTTGTAGATTCTCAGCATTGTGCTTGGTCTTTTCTTTGATATAGATTCTGGATACTGAGAAGATCAATCTTTTGTATGTTTCTGGAAAATAAATGTCCCGTATTAAAATGCAGTAGATTTGTCCTTCCTACATGAGCTAGCATATGTATTAGCACTGAATGGGTTGTGTGTGTGTGTGTGTGTGTGTTTTCGAACCATCACCCTGTCATTCTGTGCTTGCATTGTGTGTGCTTAGCAGAAAGGATCCAGTTTTCCTTGGGAAAATAGAGGCAGTGCTGTTATCCGATAGATTCTATCATGAAAGAGAGTTCAGAGTTTCACAATGTATTAAAATGTATCTTTATTACAGGTTAAACCCATCCACCGTGTTTTGGCCTGAACAGTTCTTGGCCTTTGGGGGGAGCAATAATTGAAGAGTTAGATTAAATATCTACTTTGGTTTGCTTCACAGCTCAGTAGTTCTATGGGATTGAGAAAGATACCCCCAAAAGAGATTAATATACACTGCAAATTGTTGCAAAAATTGTTCTGGTTGAAAGTTGTCAGGTGGATTTTGAACTATAATAAAGCTACATTTATTTTTATACATCCTAAGACTTGGGTTTCTCTTTCATAATTGGACAAGGTCTCCAGTGAAATGCAGATACCATGACCAAAACTGAAGTCCTTAAATTATTATTTTTTCCTTGTGCTGGTTATGAGAAATAATGAAATGGATGCTGGTAGATTCCCAATGGGCTGTCTCACTACAATGATCCGATTAGTGCCTTTTTGTGCTACTGGGAGTTGAAAGATTTTGATTCTGTTTTTAAAACATACAGGATTTCAACACTGGAACATGGTTGTGGTGGCTTCTCTACTGCACTGAAGGAACAAAGAGGAGAGATTAAAATGTTTTGGATAAACTCATGGGAGGCTAGATCTACCTTCTGCAGATGTTGGATGAATGTCATTTCAGCAATTAATGATAGAAAACCAAAAAACCAAGGCTGGAACCCAATTGTAGAAAAAGCATTGCTCATGCAACTGCATTTCATAGAACTAATTCTGTCTTCTGCCTAGAGATGGGCACCGTTTGGTACTTCATGCTGATTTGTTTAGTGACTAAGCAGTGTTTGGATTTTCCAGATCCTACCTCCCCTCATGGGCATCCAATCAGAGACAGCACCATGGTTTCCCTGACCCACCGCCTCCAGGTGCTGCCTCTGAGTGGGTGCTTGACAGAGGAGGCAGGGCTGGGAAGTACTGACCCCTCAACGAATCAGCACACACTGCCAAACTGGTAGTTCATGCCCATCTTTATGTCTACAAAGCCCAGCTGATTCTACTTTCTATCCTTGATTCTCATTCGGTTGAGAGACTTTCCCCCTTACTTCTTCCAGGTAAATTAGTTAAATCCTGGTACCAGTTATTCCTAATGGACCCAGTATTACACATTTCTTGTGTGTATTTTTATCTATTATTTTACATTGACTAAGGTTTTGCATTTTTCAAAGATATAGATTTTTTTTTTAGAAAGAAAGCAACATCTAATACTCGAGGCGTCCTGCCGGTTATGGAAAGTGGAAAAATAACAAGGCAATTTAATCGTCTCACAGACCACAAACAGAGTGGATCTATTTATAACATTGGTTAAGACAATCTTCATTTCCCAACAATAGCGAGGCAATGCCATGCAATGTTGCACTTCAAACAGTAGATGGTACTGTGGAATGGCATAATACTCTCTCATCCTTTAAGCAGATCCACCTGCCACCAACACAAACTGTGCAATGAGCATGAATTTAACCCTTCCACCTGGCCAACCCGGGTTCTCCCAGACTTTGCTGGACAACAGCCTCCATTATGCACGGCAGTTGACAAAGTTGCTAGGGACAATGGAGAGACATAGCTTTACAGAATCATATTGCTCTGGTTCAGAAACTTGATTTCCTAAAGAAATCTGCATTCACTGTGTCTCCTTACCTGGACAGGATTGTATCCTCCTCCTCCAGGAGAGCTTTTACCTTGGCACGGTTTAATGTCCTTCCCTCCAAGTTTTTGGAGGGGAGATATCAAGGTTTACCATTAACAGACCATAATTGTCCATGTACTAATGATCACCTGGAAACTGTGGAACACATTCTCTTATTCTGTACTTATTATCAAGACCTACGTAGAGAACTTATTTCCCCTATTATAGGCAAATTCCCTGGGAGGTCAATAGATTTTTACTTGCATCTGCTCCTTTCTGATAAATGTTATCAAATAACCAAGCAGGTTGCCAAATTCTGTGCAGTAGCACTAAGGGTTCGAAATCAGATTATAAATGGAGATAAAGAATATTAATACTCTTGTCGTAATGGTTGCTAAATTTTAACTGGTACTTTTTATCTACCAATTTTATCTACAAATTTTATGTATTAATTAAAATTTTAACCCGTACTTTTTATCTACCAATTTTATCTACCAATTTTATGTACCAATTTTAAGTACTAATTGAAATACTATCATGGAATACACATTGATGCTATGTATTTTGTTGCTATATCTGTCCAGTTTGGCCATTGGCCGTAAATAAATAAATAAATAAATAAATGGAGACTGGAGTCCAGCAACACCTGGAGAGCAACACATTCCTCACTCTAACTGCCAGGAAGTATCTCAGATGTTCTCGCTGCTTCTGATGGTATTTGGAGAGCATGCCAAGAGTTAACTAGTAGCTTTAGGAAGGGAACAAATGACCTGACTTGAGACACCACTGTTTCTCTCTTCTTTACTTCTAATAACCTCTATAACAGATCTGTAGTTAGGTATGTGTGTAATTACTGTAATTAATATTAGGTAACTCATTAGTGCAGCTGTAGGAAGCACAAAATCAGATTAATGTTTTGTGGGGATTCAGAGGAAGGCTGCATTGTTTTGCTCCCACAGCTTTCAAAACACCCACCCACCCACCCCTGGAGCAAAAAAACAGTGAGTGAGAAAGGAACTAAGGAAACCCAAGACCAGCATCTGGGGAATAAAATTACCATCATTTTCTTTGCAGCAAGATTTAAGAGAATGACAGACTGGTAACTGAAGTGGAACTGGTAAAGCCATTCCTTAAATATCTCACATATGACACATCCCGCTAAGTGTGCTTAGCTGGAGGGACTCAAACCATGGTCACAGGGAAACCTTGACCATCAGGAGTCTTTGTCTTATTGTGTGTGGGGGGGGGGGGACTTCTCTGTAAGAGACCCACTCTTGACTCTGGGGCAGGGAGATGAAC
The DNA here is from genome assembly GCA_037367245.1 of Phrynocephalus guinanensis. NCBI lineage: Eukaryota > Metazoa > Chordata > Lepidosauria > Squamata > Agamidae > Phrynocephalus > Phrynocephalus guinanensis. Next base: position 100,151,130 of record CM074740.1, on the reverse strand, counting down.
TAGACTCCTCTGGGGTGAAGTGTGCCCATGTTGTGGCCAATGGAACTAGAAGATCATTCCTTCGGAGAGGTAAGCACATGATCTTCTGGGGTGCCTGTAGCAAGCCAGCAGACAGCAATGGTCATATACAACTGTAGAATTCTGCTACGAAACTTAACTTTCCCACAGTCTAGTGATGCTCGCTTGTAGACATGGGCACGACTCGGCGAAATTGTCATTTCTATTTTCGGTTATCGTTTCCATTACGTAACGGAAACGGTAACGATAATTAAGCCGCCAGAACTCGAACTCGAACCGAAAAAAGAAAAATTTGGTCGGGTTTTTCATTTCCGTTTGTGGCATCGTGGCGATCACGCAATGCGAAGCACAGAAAAAGTTTTTAAAAGTTTTTTTTTAAAAAAACCCGACTCCCGGCCAAAAAAGCAGACAAAAATATGCCTGCCTGAGGCTTTGCCACCTACCAGAGGGGTGGTTTCTGGGGGGTCCCCGGCCTTCCCCCCCCTCTTCTCCTGTCCTGGGCTGCTTGCACCAGGCTGAGGGGGGGTCATCCTCGTCGTCTCGCCATGCCATGCGGTGGGGGGGGTGCAAAATGGCAAATGCAATTTTTCTTTTGAAATAGTGGTCAAAAACACACCAAATCACCACAGAAACATGTGAAATTTATTTATTTTAAATGCCTGAATTTTAATAGTAGCAGCAGTGGGTTTTTTATAGCAATAAAACGTCGTATTGATTTTATTTTATTTTATTTTATTTTTTTTTTTTTTTAGACCTGCCCATTTGGGCTGGGCATGGGATGGGACCATGCAAATTGTTTGAACCATTCCACCAATGGCATCGCCAGGTTTTTGACTGACACTTCTGGATGTCTCGGAGGGCATAAACAGCCAAGGCACCTTCCAGAAATCGCAGTCGGGTGTATGGATGTGGTTGAGGGAGAAGGGCTGGCTGCTGGTGCTGGTGTGATCCGATGGAGATTGAGGAGGGAGGCTGGAGGCTTCAGGATTTAAGTTAGGCAGGCAGGGAGGGAATTGAAATTAGAAAATAATTTCTTTGGTTTCCTGCAGCTTAGTCTGCTGAAGGGAATAGCAGTTTATTCTTTATTTCTTCTCTGGCAGTTTGAGGAATTTTTTTCTGATATTGGATAAAGGGGGAGGTTCCACTGGGAGTGGGAGGTGCGGATTTATTTTAAATATATATTATATACTACCATTTATTTTCTATTTTCCCAACTTCAATTTGCTTGCACACACACACATTTGGGGTGCAAGCCAAGAAGAGAACCTCTATCCTAAGTGATATCCTAACTGCCCACTCACCCGTCCGCCCGTGCCGCCACCCACCTGCGGCCCACGCCGCCACCCACCCACTCGCCCGTCTGCGGCCGCTGCCCGCCTATGCCCCCCGCCACCACGACCCGCCCACACCTCCCCCCGCCCCCCGCCCCCCCGTCCCGCCCGCTGCCTTGGGTTCAAAAACACCTAGCACCGGCCCTGATCGCGGGACGCCCATATGCTCTGGGAAGTCAAATCGCGCTAAATCGCGGTGGAAACGACAAATGACAAACGACAAACGGAAATGAAAAATTTTTGAAAAATTTTGTGACAAATGGAAACGACCCGAAATGGACCCGTTCCGACAAACGAAAACTCAAAACGTCATTTTTTCTGGTCGTGCCCATGTCTACTCGCTTGAATGTGGTGTGATGGAGGTCCTACCACCTGCAGTGAGCTCCCCATTGATACTAGGTGTGTTCCCAGGGTTTGTACTACAGTGATCCCCCACCTATTGCGGGGGTTAGGGACCTGACCTGACCTGCAATAATTGAAAATCTGCATTATGCGGATGCAGGTCGAAGTAGGCCTGGGGGGTGTCTAGATGGGGGCTCTTGTGCTTTCCCCCAGCCTGGCCCTACCCCAAACGGGCCTGTGAGAGCCTTCTAGGGCCTTTGGAGGCCCCAAAAAGGCCTCCCTGTGAACCAGAAGTGACTTCCGGTAAACCAGAAATCATTTCTGAGGCATCCAGAAGGCCCAGGAAGGTCGTCACAGGCCTGTTTGGGGCAGCTCCAGCCCTGGGGTGGAGTATGGGAGGCTTGAAACAGGACTTTCCCCCCTTACCCTGAGGTCCCACGATATAGAGGGATTGCAGTATGTGAACCACGAAACGGCGGGGGACCACTTTATCACTGAAGACCTATGTCTATCCATGCATATTACGAACCCTAAGTATGTTCCTGATTGCTACACCATCCGTCACCTATGGTTTTGAACGATTCTTAATGGTTGTTATTGTTTGCAGTTTTATTCTTCTTAACTACATTCTCTTCTTGTATTTAAAAAACCCCAGGGTAAACCACTTCAGTTTGTTTTTAAAATGAGTAGCAGTGTAAAATTGCTCTGGAATATATACATAAATAAAATACCGACGCCAAAGCTACAGCTTGGTGCTGTGATTTCCCCCCAAAAACAAATATAGTAGATGTGTCTTTCATCTCATTCCTCTCTCACACATTCTTTTTGTCTCGTATAGAGCAGGGATCACTGTTAAGAACTTCCTATTAGTCCTGCAGCCTTGTCTTTTCCTTCAATTAACCGGAATTTAATGGAAAACAGCAACTCAGCTTAGAGGAATTAATCACAAATGCAACCAGCTTCTCGGGGACTTGAACTTTTTCGTTGAACCTGCCGATAACTGGAAGCCGGAATCGAATTCCTACAGATGTAAAGGAGGTTGTCTGGCAATGCGCCAGGACATTACCCTGGCACATCTATTCAGCCCGAGCATCAGCGAGGTTTAGAGAGTTAGACGGGGGGGAAAGTCAGGTCACAGGGAGAGAAAACTTCTACTCATCAGGTTTGTTGGTAGGAGGGGAAAAGCTAGCTTCTAAAGGGCGGAGGAACACAACCAAAGAGAATATGAAGAAAATCCATCCCTTGTCGGAAGTGCTGCTCAGAATTATGAGTGGGCAGGTGTAAACGAGACTCAGCCTCCTTGTGAAACTGGGAGGTGGCAACAAGTGGGGTACCCTAGGGTTCTGTCCTGGGCCCAGCACTCTTCAACATTTCTATTAATTACCTGGATCAGGGAATGCAAGGAACACCAATCAAATTTGCAGATAACACAAAATTGGATGCCGTAGTTAATACCCTGGGAGACCGAAAGAAAATTCAAAATGATCTAGATAGGTTTGAGCACTGGGCTGAAAACAACAGAATGAAACTCAGCAGGGATAAATGCAAAGTACTGCACCTAGGGAAAAGAAACCAAACACACAGTTACAAGATGGAGGATACCTGGATTGGCAATAGTGTGAGCAAGAAGGATCTTGGAATTGTCATAAGAACATAACATCAAAAGAGCCACACTGGATCAGGCCAAAGGCCCATCTAGTCCAGCTTCCTGTATCTCACAGTGGCCCCACCAAATGCATCTGGGAGCACACGAGACTAGATATCTGTCTCCTGATACCACTCCCCTGCATCTGGTCCTTGAATTACCCTGGTTTTAAGCCTTGAGATTTCACATCTCCATCATGGTTTGTAACCCCCACTATGTCATAGATAACAAGTTCTAAAATGAACCAACAGTTTGATGTGGCTACAAAAAAGGCAAATGCTGTTTTAGGCCATAGAAAGAGAACAATAGTCTCTAAATCTTATGAGGTACTAGTTCTTCTCTACCTGGCACTAAACTAGGCCTAATCTTGAATACTGTGTTCCTGTTCTGGACACCGTAGACGCCTGGCATATAAAAGGGAGTCCCTCATTGTCATCATCCTCCAGGTGGAAAGCAATCAGTCTGAAATGGGAAAGCCTCTTTCCTCATGATATTCCAAAGTCCCAGTTACCACATCCCACAGACAGGGGCATGTCTACCATACTGTGAAATGAGTGAAGTGTAAACTTCAGGGCCTCAAGTCCCAGAGAGGTCCTAGAAGCAACTTTAGGCCAAAATGTAATGATTTGTCATGGAACAGTCCCGCTGAATAACATAACGATCGCTTTTCAGAGCATGTTGCTGGTTTCCAAAGAGGTCCCCATAATAGTACATTTTTGGCCCTATAAGTGTAGGTCAGCCACTGACAGTTGACAGTGGGGTCTTTTTTTCTTCAGATGTATCAGCTTCCATGTGTAGGAGCTTCACCTATTGTTGAGAGGATTCTGGGAACATTGGTCCAAAAAAAAGGAACTTTTCTGAGCCTCACTAACACACACACACACACACACACACACACACACACACACACACACAGAGAGAGAGAGAGAGAGAGAGAGAGAGAGAGAGAGAGAGAGAGAGAGAGAGAGAGAGAGAGAGAGAGAGAGAGAGAGAGAGCAGATGTGATTAGATTCTCAAGTCCCTTTGGAGAACATGTTCCTCTCAGCTCATTCACATGCTGTTTCCTACAGGATTCTTACTGTGTACGTGCATGTGCTTTGTGCACTTGTACAAGTTCATAATTAGCTGTGACAGAGCTGCACTTTGCCGGGTGTGGGTGGGCAATGTTCATCTGTTAATTTTCACACCATTCTCTGGTGTCCCTGCCATGCGGCTTTCTAAATTTTGCTCCCGAAGCTGCTAAAGCTGGCACATGCATCTCTGGAAACATTTTGCCTCTCTTCCACTCTCTCCCTGTCACGTAGAGATGTAACGTTTCCAGAAAGTTTGGGGGGAGGGGGAGGAAGCTTTGGAAAAACCCAGAAAAATTGGGAGGGGATAACAGGAGCCTGCCCTCCATTTTTCCTGCCTCCAAAGTTTGCGGAGATTTTACATCTCTAACGCTGTGGCATGTAACCCTTTTTGCTTCTGATCAAAGGCTTGGCAGGCAGAGCCTTCAGGTAAAAGGTTCAGCATGCCAAGAGGAGATTAAAGTAAAAAGAAATGGCTCCAGTGTGGATTCAGGGCATGTCGGGAAAGCTTGTCAAGAATGAGGGGCTTGTGGCAGTGGTGGTAAATTTGGGCCACAGGTGTACCACTTCAGACAATGGCTGAAGGATTCAGGCATGATTCTGTTTTCAAGCAAAGAGGTAAATCTCCCCCCAATACTAGAGATGAAGAGAAGGGTTCTTGGCTAACTTTCTCCTATCATGCATGTATTCTGTCTATAGCCAGTACAAGTTTGCTTGGTTTTCTACATTTGAAGATACCCTGCTGTGAGTAGAGATGGGCACGAAACGAGCGATTTTTCATTTTCGTTTTCGTTTTGTTGTTTCGTTACGCAATGAAAATGAAACGATTTTTTTTAAAAAAACAAAACGAAAACAAAAACGAAACGACCAAATTTGCCGTGTTTTTTGTTTTCGTTGCAGCAGATGCATTGAACTAAAAAGAATGCTAACGAAACAGCAGTTTTTAATTTTCGTTTTTGTTTTTTTGTTTCGTTACCTAACGAAATGAAAATGAAATTTTTTGCAAAAAAAGTCACGAAAATGAAAACAAACCGAAACGGACCCCTAAACGACCAAACGACAAACAAAACACCATTTTTTTGAGTTGTGCCCATCTCTAGCTGTGAGTGAGCCATTATACATCTGGCTAGTAGAGATGGGCATGAAACGAGCGATTTTTCATTTTCGTTTTTGTTTTTTTGTTTTGTTACGCAACAAAAATGAAATGAAATTTAAAAAAAACAAAAACAAAAACAAAACAACCAAATTTGCCATGTTTTTTGTTTTCGTTGTAGCAGATGCATTGAACTAAAAAGAATGCTAACGAAACAGCAATTTTTCATTTTCATTTTCATTTTTTTGTTTTGTTACCTAACGAAACAAAAACGAATTTTTTTGCAAAAAAGTCACAAAAACGAAAATGAACCGAAACGGACCCCTAAACGACCAAACGACAAACGAAACACCATTTTTTTGAGTCATGCCCATCTCTACTGGCTAGACAGAGTATCTGTGCTTTTTATAGCACATGTTATGTTCAACATGTTTCTGTTCCAAGGAACAACTTGACTTATGAATGGCTTGCCTTCATGCCTCCCTGGGGACATCCAAAGTTCTACATGGCTTGGGATCACGCTGTCTGAAGGACTATATCTCCTCATATTATTTTATTATTTTATTATGGCATTTGTATATTGCTTTGTATGTTGTAGTTGGGCAGTCACTGTTCGGGTGGCGTGTTGTACACCACCCAGAGTTCCCTTTGGAAAAATCAGGCGGTTAATAAGTACAAAAATAAATAAATAAATATTATCATCAGCATATTAGGTATCATCAGCATACTGGTGGCACTTAATCTCCCCAGTGGTTTCATATAGAAGTTAAATAACATATTTATTTATTTATTATATTTTGAATATCTTTGCTCCACCTTTCTCCTTGGAAAGGGACCTAAAGTGGCTTATAATAATGAGGGACAATATACAGCCCAGAACATAAAAGCATATTCAAATTAAGAATGGGGAATTAGAAGGGCATCTTAGGCCCCAGTCCCACGTCCCTTTAAAAGCAGTTTAAATTCCTAAATAAATCATGCCCAAAATTGCCGTTCCCATGGCCACTGGGCTTTTTTAAAAAAAAAAAGAAAAAAAAAAAACCCAGTAATGCCCCTTTAAGTGAAGTTTCTTTGACTTACCGGAGAGGTAGGGTATTTTCTGCCTCGCTTAAAAATCCACCTTTTACTGAGGGAGACATCGTGGGACCATGCAGGTGATCCGGGTTTCTTTCTTCTTCTTTCTTCTCAGAGCACCGACTGGCTGATCGGCGCTGCTTTTTAAAATTCCCCGGCAACTCTGAAGAAAAAGGAAGCTCCTTCGTTTGTCCTTTGATTAATTTCCCCCAGCCAAGTGGTCCATTTATTGCAAATGCTAGCGCCACCTGCTGGCCAAGAGGGCTGAACTGCACTTTAAAATAATAAAAACCAGCTTTGTACGTGGGAACTCCTGACCCACATAATAAATCACATGACAGGATGAAGAGGAAAAGCTGGACCTTCAGAATATCAGGATCAAAAGCAGGTGAGACCACAGCCTTAGAACATTAAAAAGTAACATTAAAGCTACGAAGAGCATGCCAAATTAAAAAAAAATCCATTATGAAGGGTGGTAAGTAAATATGGAAACACGGGTGTTCTTAAGAAATCAGTCATTGCACTAATGTATGGTAATCCATACAAAAGTCACATAATAGGTAGTCCCTCATTTGGGGAGGGAGACAGAACAGAACACAACAGAACCCTGGGGGACTCCAGAAGTCAGCGGCCATGGTGTTCTGCATTCACTTTCTGCATTCTTTCCTGCAGGAAGGACTGGAGCCACTTTAATGCAGTGCCCCCAATTCCCATTTCAGAGAGATGAGTCAGGAGGGTGCCATGGTCTATAGCAGTGTTTTTCAACCTTTTTTGGGCAAAGGCACATTTGTTTCATGAAAAAAATCACGAGGCACACCACCATTAGAAAATGTTAAAAAATTTAACTCTGTGCCTATATCAGTCTCTAAAAGGTTCGCCATTGCTGGTGTAGGGAGAAGCAGGACAGAGGGGCCACAGATTGAGGCAGCCCGCTCTCTAGCACCCAGTTCCCACTTACCTGTGTTGTTGTTTTTAAAGACATTTTGCCCTGCATGGACTTCTGTGTCCAGTGGAGACCTGAGAAGGGGCACTGACTCTCCAGGAACACAAATAAGACCCAAAAGCCCATCTTGCTCTCCACACTGTGGCCAAGGCAGATGCCTTCAGCAAGTCCAGCGACAGGAGGGGAGGAGGATGAAGGAAGGCAGGAAGGAAAGAAGGCAGAAAGTGTTCTGCTTGTATACCGCCCCATACCACTTCAAGGAGTCTCTGGGCGGTTTACAGTTTTAATTACAGTAGGCAGGCTGCTAGACATACACATATGCAGGCTAGAAATGAGCACATTTCTGTGAAGAGGGGAAAGGGTACGAATGGAAAGAGAGAGGTGGGGAAAAAAGAAAGAAAAGACAGAGAGAGAGAAGAGAGCGACCCAAGACAGAAAGAAAGGGGCAAGACTTCAAGGAACCCATCGCGGGGCCCCTCAGAGACGGCTCTTTCCCTCCCGGACCCTAAAGGCCGGCCGGCCGGCCGGCCAGCCGTGCCAGTAGCCCCCCCCGCCTGCCCGCCTCCTCAGCCCAGGCCCGACGGAGGCCTCCTCCATCCCCTCCTCCTCGCAGCCCTGCCGCGGTGCTCTTCCCCTTCCCCTCACCTGGTGGTTTGTTCTGGGCTGGGGCTCCCGGGCCGGCTCGTTTTGGCGGGTGGGCTGTCGGGCGGCTCAGTCCATTGGTAGCTCCCAGGAAAGTGGTGGTGGTGGTCCAGGGTAAAAAAAGGAGGGGGGAGAGGGAAGCGAGCGAGTCGTGGCGGTGGCGGCAGGCACAGGGCAAACACTAAGAGAATGAGCGGGGCAGGTCCGGCCGGGGAGGAAGTGACGCCAGCGCCATGGGCCTTGGGGGGAGGAGCCAAGCTGGCCCTTGGACGCTATTTATAGCGCCTCCCAGCTGTGGGCCGCCCGCCGGCCCTGGGTTGAATTTCTTTAGAATTTTTCAGTTTTTCCCACGGCACACCAGGCAACATCTCGCGGCACACTAGTGTGCCGCGGAACAGTGGTTGAAAAACTCTGGTCTATAGTGTCAAAAGCAGCTGAGACGTCTAGTAAAACCAAAAGGGACACAGATCCCCTATCCATTTCCCTGCTAAAGTCATCAACCAATGCATCCAGTGCCATCTCTGTCCCATAACCAGGTCTGAAGCCAGATTGAAACGGATCCAGGCAGTTTATGTCATCAAGAACCTTTGGAGCTGCAAGACCACCACCTGCTCTAGGACTTTCCCCAAGAATGGGATATTCGATGCTGGTTGGTAATTGTTCAGTATTGTTGGATCTAAGGAGGGGTTTTAAACAGTGGTTTTACTATTGCCTCCTTTAAGAATGCTGGAATCCTGCCCTGTGGTAAGGAGGCATTCACTACTCTTCCTAACCAGTCTGCCATACTGTCTCTGGCAGCTGTTACTGATCCATTAGGGGGAAGGATCCAACACACATGTGGTGGCCTTCACCTCCAAGCAATAAAACATTTCAAATTAGCCCTCCAAGCAATGAAGACCTTCAAAGAATGCCCTTATCAGGATTGTCTATAAGAAGATGAAGATGGAAAGAGTTGGTGCCTGGTTCAGCTGCAAAGACGAGACATCCACCCTGTAGCAAAGGACTGATAATTCTTTGAACAGAGCTTCCCCTGGTAAGTCTGAATTAGTGACTGAATGAATGAACACCTTTCTGGTTCTTTAGAAGCGTACTCAGTCGAAAATTAAAATGAATTATGGATCCAGTTCTGATTTCCTTGGCGCTGGCCAATCAGACAGGGAGGCAGGATGATGCATGTCTTTGCACAGCTCCTGATTGGCCAGTGTTGGGGAGAGGGAAAGATTATGCATCAGAATCTGCTTCCTGGTTGGAATTTTGCGTAGCACCAACTACAGCAAGGTAAGATGGGTTGATTTTGTTCTGGAGGGTGGAACTGGATTCTGAGCGCCAGCTCTGCTGGTGCATTTTGTTTTTGAACAAGTTCTCTTTTAAAATGAAACACCCATCTCTAGCTTTAATCCTTTCAACGACCAGCCTTTTTGCTCCCTCTCCCACCCGAAGCTTTATGCCAACTCTGTCCGGTGAAGAGTTCTGTTAGAACTGGAAAACTCTCAGTTAAGTGACTCAGTAAAAGCATTGCCCAAGCTGGAACTGTTTTGTTTTAAGGAATGAAAGCTACAAGGATTGGAGCTACCATGACAGTCTGGTGCAATCATTTTTTAAATTGTGTCCTGGTTTAAAGACTTTCAAAATCCCTTGTTGGTTTTAACTTTCTTGACCGGACAAGAAACCTCAGCAGTGAGGACTTCCAGATGTGAGTGAAACTGAGAGTATTTTTGCCAGCTCAAGATTCCTATAATTTACATAAAGATGGATCTACACTAGTCTCTGTGGGGTCAGCAACCGCTGACTCACACATGGTCTGAAAATATTAAAAATACTAAAAGATAAATGATCACAGAAATATATATTTCTAACTATGAAGTTATTAGAACTAGCCTTTAGGGGGAGCCAGGGACCACACTGTGTATAACCTTCTCTATCGAAATAGTGTTCAAAATTATTCACATTTTTCAGCATTTGCAGGGAGGCTTGGAAACAATCCTGCAAGGATAACAAGATCTTATTATGGTATCATTTCCCTTGAGAAGCACAGGACACATACTTGCCACCAGCTTAAACACATTAGCTGATTGCCAGCACCCCATCCAGTGCTTCAAATTCTTAAATAAATCCACAGTCTTCTTAAGTTTGGACAAATCACATAAAATGTGCTACAACAGCATTAGTTGTTTAAATTTTGCACAAACAATGGGCAAGGTTGTTGTTGTTTCTTGCACAAGGTATTGTTTGGTTTATTGCAAACCCTTGTACCAAAAGTGCCTGGAAATTCATCTCCATCCTTGCCAGCAAGAGCAGCTGGTTGCAATGCTGTATTTTTGCCTGGGAAGAAAGCCAAAAAATATCCCCAAATCCCTATTTGTTAATACAAAATTTTCAAAACCCCTACAGTCCTTGTCTTTGCTGCACCCATTTTTCTCTGTAAACTTTGTGACTGCTGTCAAACGTTTTCAGTGCTATTTTGCAGGTCTTATCTCTCACCTTTCTAAATCTCTAATGAGGAGGGAAGTATATGCAAGGAAATTATTTATATCTCTGCTGTGTTTTTATCAGCCAGCAGTGGCTGACGCCGGGTTCTCTGAACAGCATTGGTAAACAGAACTTCAGCACGGAGTTGCCAGCCGGATGAGATGATGGAAAAAAGCAAACCAAACCAAAGCGTTCTGCTTATGTACCACCCCATACCACTTCAAGTAGTCTCTGGACAGTTTACAGTTTTAATTATAGTATTTTTAATTTAAAATGTGGTATTCCTCCTTGTTTCATCAGTTTGCTAGCATGTGGATGACCCAGACCCCAGGGACCCCAAAAGGCACTCAAGGTGGCAAGCTGATAAAGGTGACTGCCTTAATGAGCACATACATAAGAACATGGGAAAAGCCATGCTGGATCAGGCCAAAGGCCCATTTAGTCCAGCTTCCTGTATCTCACAGTGGGCCCACCAGATGCCTCTGGGGCGCATGAGACTAGATATCTGTCTCCTGATACCACTCCCCTGCAGCTGGCCCTTGAAGTACACTGGTTTTAAGTCTGGAGATTACACATCTCCCTCATGGTTTGTAACCTGTGATGGACTTTTCCTTCAGGAATCTGTCCAATCCCCTTTTGAAGGCATCCAGGCCAGATGCCATCACCACATCCTGTGGCTGGGAGTTCCACAGACTAACAACGTGCTGGGTGAAAAAAATACAGAGCATATCATTCAGATAAGTAATCAGAGAATAATCAAATAATAAAGTAGGAATGGGCCTCTAAAGCCATCAGGTCCGATCCCTGGCCATGCAGGAATACAAATCAAAGGATATCTGCCAGGTGATTGTCCAAATTTATCTTCAATGTCTCCATTGTTGGAGCACTCACCACTAGAGAGGGATTCCTTATGAAAAACGGTATGCTTTTTTGTCATTTCATAAGCTTTTGAAATGTTATGCAATGAAATGAAACGGGAAACAGCAGTTTGTTACAAAGCGAAGTGAAACAAAACAAAACACTGCTTTTCCCCATTGGAAATGAAGCATTTTTTTACTCTGCAAAATGGCTCCCTTGTGAAAATCTGCCCACCAAATTTGGTGTCTCTAGGACCCAGGGAAGCCATTTTATAGAGTAACAAAACATTTTGTGATTGCTTTGTTTTGTTACAACATTTTTACAAAAAAAATTGTTCAAAAACAAAACAAAACAAACTGCTAGTCAAAATGAAATGAAACAAAATGAAAGTCTATTTTTCCGTTTTGTGTCCATCCCTACTCACCATCTCTTGAGGTCATTTGTTCCATTGCCATAGTGCTCTAACAGTTTGTAAAGTTTTTTTCCTGATTTACAGCTAAAGGCTGGGTTCTCTTAACTTGAGCCCATTGTCAGGAGGTGGGACTGTCTTTGAATTCTAATAGGGATGGACATTTTGTTTCGGAAACAGTAGTTTTCGAAACAAACCACGCAAGCCCAGGTGGTCCTCAGAATGGGCTGATACATGCAGATCCAGTTGCTTTACCTTTCTCTGTCTTGCGCAGGGTTAAAATCCAATGGGGAAGCATTCTATGATGTCATCTTTCCTGCTTTGTGCTACTGGCCAATCAGAGAGGGAGGCAGGATGATGCCTGTCCCTGCACAGCTCCTGATTGGCCAGCATTAGAGATGGGCACGACTTAGCGGTATTCCCGTTTCCGTTTCCGTTACTCGAAAGGTAAAGTGATTGGATCCGTTACTCTACGGAAACGGTAACGGGAATTACTCCCCCCAGACTTCGAGCTCGAACCGACGAACGAACAATTTTGGTCTGATTTGTCGTGCTCGTTACTTGCATCGCGAGATCGCGCGATGCCCTCACAGCGAACAGAAAAAAAAGTTTTTAAAAGTTAAAAAAACCCCACAATCCCGGCCAAAATAGCAGGCGGGAAAATGCCTGCCGTGCCTCAGGGGCCTACCAGAGGGGTTGTTTCTGGAGGTCCCCGGAACTCCCCCTCTCATCCCCCATTCACATCCTGGGCTGCTCTGGTGGGACTCGCCGCAGGCTCGCAGCCAGCAAAAAGCCCAGTCACGGATCAATCGCCGCCGGCCGCCGCAATTAAAGCGCAAGCAAGCGGCACGGACGGCACAGGAAAAAAAGCACTTTTGCAAACTCTCCCCCCACCCATTCCCGGGCCAAAAAAGCAGGCGGAAAAATGCCTGCTTGACTAAGGGCGCAGGGCACCTACCGGAGGGGTGTTTCTGGAGGGGGGGTCCCGCCTCCCCCCCCGTCCTGGGCAGCCGGACTCGCGAGTCGCCATCGCCATGCCATGCGGTGCGGGCGGGGGATCCAAAAAGGGGCGGCGAACGCAATATTGTTTTTGAAATCGTGGTCCAAAAACACACAAGCAAAACAGAAACACGCGAAAATTTATAAACTGCCAGATTTTTCACAGTAGCAGTGGGTTTTTTCTTGCAACAAAATGTCTCTCCTCTCCTCCTCTGTCCTCCATTGATTTTGTTTTATTTTATTTTTTTACACCTGCGCAATGATGGGCTGGCCGAGTGGCCAGCCATGTAGGAGTGGACAACCATGCAAATTTTTGGAGCCATCCCACCAATCGCATGGCCACTTGGCCATGGAGACTTCAGGGATGTGCCAAAAAGCCCCATAAAACCTGCCCTAGCCCCCTAACCCTAACCCTAACCCTTGACTCCGTACCCATACGTCACAGACTGTCTTCTTAGTGGGTCAGAGAGGCACCCAGAGGTGCAACCCACTAGCCCACCGTAACCTTACCCGTCACTAGCCTAACCCTAGCTCTTGCACTAAGCCACCTTAAAGCCAGATCTACTTGCTTGCATTGCACTACACGGGGTTTCAAGTACAATTCCCTTCTGTGTGAGACATGGTGGTGCCAGAGCCTTGTGAAGGGCGGGTATGACCCTATCACTCTCACACTGGTCTCACGTCTGCACATTATGTTATGCAATATCCCTATATGGCTATTGCATAGCATTTTGCAGCAGCAGCAGGTGAGGAAGGGAGACCCCCATGTAGAGGGGTGTCTCTTGGAGCCTGCTTTTATTCTTTTTTCCCTTCCTAGTGGCAGGAGGCACCCACGGGTGCCCTCCAGGAGCCCACTTTCCCTTTATAGCGGGTCAGAGGAGGCACCCACCCCACAGAGGTGCCTCCCCCCCAAAAAAACACCAGTACACACGACAACGAAACAAACACAAAAAAACGAACCGACTAATTTTTGCGAATTTTCACGAAAACCGGAAACGACCCGAAATGGGACTGGCCCGACTAACGACAACTCGAAATTTTTTTTTTCAAGTCGTGCCCATCTCTAGCCAGCATCATACATCTAGCACAGATGATGTCTCAGCATGCTTCCTCGTTGGATTTTAACCCTGCACGAGACAGAGAAAGGTAAAGTGATTGGATCTGTGTGTATCAGCCTGTTTGGAGGACCACCTGGGCTCACGTGGTTCGTTTCGTAACCTAGTGGTTCCGAAACAAAATTCCCATCCCTAAATTCTAAGGCAAACATGTGAGCCCAGGTGGTCCCCCTAACTAATTTTTGGTTAGTTCTCAATTGACTGACAAACACTCCAGCCGAGAAAGATCCCTCTCAGTGAAACAACCTACAGTCAGCATGCGATGCTGTGAAAACTCCCACAATCCATGCTTTATAATAGTCCATTTATAACTGCCTCCCCATTGGAGCATCTTCCCAAGTGGCTGAACAAGTGGGATAGGAAAGCTGGAGGGAAACAGATTATGAACAGCTGATCTCTAATGCTCTGTCATTCACATCTGTGCTGGTTTCTAGAAGTGACCTTCCCATGAATTTGGTTTCTTGCTGCGTTCTAATGCAATGCTACTCATATAGGACAGACCTGTCAAGTGTCATGTTTTTGGTGGGACATTCACAGATCAATCACTCTTTCCTGGCGTATTCCTGAAAAATTATTTTCCCGGAAATATCCCGCATATCTGGCAGCTGGTGACTGAGCTTAGGATGCTGCTGGGTGGCCGTGCGGCTGGCCTTCAAGTGTCCTGCCAGAAAGCACTTCTCCCTGTGCAACCCCTAACCTACACGCCACCACCTGTCCGGATTGGTATATATATATCCCATAGAAAGCTGGAACACCTAGGTCACAGTGAGCATTTTGAAGCCACAGCAAAGGATTATGGGAACCCTGTATGTAAACGAGGCTCCACCCCTAGACAAAGGGCCCAGCTGGCAGCGCCCTGCCTCCCTGAAGCTCCCAGTCCCAGGCAGCCATGGGGAACACTTGATATGGGACAACCTGATAGAAGGGGGCCCAAAGAACGAGCGATGGCATCTAGAACTCTGTTGAGGGACAGCAAAGCAGTTTAGGACTCTGGCTGCCAAACCAGAGGTTGGGAGTTCTGTTCCCCACTGGGTCTTCTTGACTGGGACTCAAGGACGCATAAGGTCCCTTCCTGATCTACAGTTTTAAGATTATTATTAAACAAGTCTCTCCCTGGCAGCCATTCAGACGGTCTGTTTCTGTGGCGAACGTCTAATTTAAAAAAAATGTAAACATTCTGTCCTGGAATGAACCTTGGTAGGTAATTACAAAGCACAAAGGAAAAGAAAGGGAGGAAAATCTGCTTCACGCTTTAAGTACCAATAAAATTGTCCCCCCAACATCCCTCATTACGAATGATTTACATTGAAGTTAACAACATTCAGCACATAAGGAAGAAAAAAAAACCCTCTCAGGCAGCCATACTCTCACTCCCTATCTTGCTATCACCATATGTTAAGGAACTTGTGGAAATGTTACTCCTACTCAGAATAAATTGTCCAGCTAATTACTTGATTAAGTTGGTGATTAATCCCCACATTTTTTGCGGGGTTTCGGCACACGTTTCCTTGAGCGTTACACTTAATGCGGTGGTACATGGTTGGAAATACTGCCTACTGGGATGTTTGTCTTGCAGGATAGGGGCACATGTGCATGTATGCACACGTAATATGCAGACATACATTGATGTATGGACCTTTGGTCTACATCCCTATTGGTAATTCATGTAGGGACTCTGTATGGCTCAGATCGGTTCAGACCCACTGCTATGGAATCTGCATCTAAAATCCGAATCAATCCCATTTACCACTCCACTAATTTTTATTCTTTTTTCCTCCTCTTTCTCTTGGAGGTGGACATCAACATACTGGATTTGCTTTTTTTTGCAACCTCACATGATGCCTTTAGTAGGTGTGGCTGGGAAGGACCATTCTGGGCTGGGGTGACTATCAGTCTATCCAGCACAAACCAATCATTCCCTTCTGCCTCTGAATCCTTCTGCCATGTTGGACACACACACACACACACACACACACACACACAGAGAGAGAGAGAGAGAGAGAGAGAGAGAGAGAGAGATGGGCACAAATTATATATGATTTGCAAAATTCATTAAAATTGTGAATTTGCTGATTCAATTTCATCCAAATCTATGCCCACCGATGTATACGAATCTATTATCTTCTAAGGTTTTTCAATTTAGTGTTTCTCCAGGCTGTAAAATACACACATACACCAGGCATCTAGAGACACCAACATTGCAGAGAATCTTCCCCTGACTCTCCTCTACAGTCCTACCAAATTTGGTGGAGACTGGATTTTGGACATCTGAGTTATACAACCACATAGAGGTCCCCCAAGGAAGGTTCCCCCCCCCAGGCACCTAGAGGCAGCAAATTTTCAGGGACACTTCCCCTCACTCTCCTCTATAAGCCCTGCAAGTTTGGAGAACATTGGTTTTAGATATCTGAGTTATACACTCAAAGTAGTTCCCCCGAAAATTGCACTTTAACAGCTGGTTTGGGGACCAAACTTTCCTGGGAGCACCTATTTGTGGGTTCATAACTCAGACATCCAAAACCCAAACTTTGCCAAATCTGGAGAGCTTGTAGGGGAAGGCTATGGAAAGATTTTCAGTAACTTTGGTGTCTAGGTGTCTTGGAGTCCATAAATCAGTTTACAAATGTCTTGTAGAAGAGGGGCCAGGGAAAGTTTCTAGATGCTATGGGAGTGCTTTTTATAAGGGTTTAAATGAAAAATGAATCAGCAAATGGATTCATCAGAATAATGCACACACACACACACACACACACACACACACACACACACACACACACGTTATTCATGATTTGTCAACCTTTATAAATCGCAAATTGAAACAAATTGCTATTTTCCCAATTCGTACCTATCTCTAATATACACCAGTTCTGGGCTGTCCTATTAGCTACTAGGATTTTACCTGGATTTTGGGCCAAATTAATTCAAAGCCAGTTTATGATCATTCCCACAATCAGCTGGCCACCGATATTTCTAGCCTTCCCTCCCAAGCCCAACTCCTGTCTCTTTCACATCTTTGATATCAAAAGTAGCCATCTCTGTAGCCTTCACCAGGCCCTAATTACCTGTTACTAAGAGAGGAAAGGTTCACCCCTTCCCTATCCATCATTGCTTACTCTATATCTGTGATTCATAGACTCATAAAATCATAGAATCCTAGAATTGGAAGAGATCTCATGGGACATCCAGTCCAACCCCCTGTCATGCAGGAACCCCCATCACAGGACTCCCGACAGATGGCCATCCAGCCTCTGCTTAAAAACCTCCAAAGAAGGAGACTCCACCACCCTCCGCGGCAGCATATTCCATTGCCAGCATATTCCACTCCCCCACCTTAGGTCTCCATGGGTGGGCTTGGACCTTAGGTCTTGCACAATCAATTTGAAGCTCTTTCCCTCAGCACACCTCATGAGGCACACAGATGGGCTTGGACTACAACTCCCAGAAAATTCTGGCAATCACAGCTAGTGTGGAGGCTTCTGGGAGTTTTAGTCCAAGAACATCTGGGCACCCGAGGAATGGAACCATGGCTCCATTGGTGAACAATGTGTCTGAAAGAGAAGAGACTCTTTGATGTCCATGAGGCATCCATGCAATCTAGAACCCTGTTTCCCCATGGACAGGATCCTACTCCAGCCATGTTGCCCCCTTGTTTGGGGAACGTGATGGTGAAGAGAGCAAAGAAAAGAGAAAACTGAATAGCAGCCTGGTGGCACAGTGGCTGGACAGTAGTAGTATAGTTAACACTCTACTCAGCATTTGATCCCAATGGATTCTGACTGCTGCTTTGAGGGTCTCTCAGCCTTCCATCCTTCTGAGCTCAGTATAAGTGCCCAGCTCACTGTGGGGGGTTGCAGTGAGTAGCTTTAAGTGCTATGGTGGTATATACACTTGTAGTACACTTGTTGTTGGTTTTTTTGCTTAGGTTTGGATCTGATTGAAAGTCTTTTTTTTTAAAGTACTGATGCATTGGAGAAAAACACACACCCAGTACAAACACATTTAAATATCCACAAAAAAACCCACAAGCTATTCATAACCCAGGAATGATGAAGGCTGGGATTCTTTCTTATGATTCTGAAGTTGCATGTTTCATTTTGCTCCCCTACCCCAGACCCGTCTGTTGCTATTTTCTTTACTCACAATCATTATGTAGACTCTTTGATGAAATATCTCCCTGTTTTGATTTAAAGACAGCTGAACCTCAATTGAACTCACTTCAGACCAACCTCTCTTTATGTGGAAATGCAGCGGGTCTTGACTTGCGTACCCGTCTTGACGATCATTTCCCGTTATGTGGCTTTTAAAAGCTCCTGTTGATTGAAAGGTCCCCACTCACTCTTCAAACTCATTTGCAAAGTTTCTCATGCATATACATTTGTTTAATTTTAACCCACCTACACACGCATGCTCAAGGGAGTAACAGCAAAAGCAGTTGAGAAAGAGTAATGAAACTTTTTTTTGCAGCAAATGTCTCAGAGTTAGTTAATGAGAACTTAATGTGTGAGTTGATGAGAAAGGGATGAGCTATCTGGGGAACTTGGAGCTTTTCTTGCCTATGTATCTTTGTACTTCTACGTGCGTAGCAAAAGGAATTTTAACCAGCAATTCAAAACTCTGCAACAGATGTGTGCAAAGAGGTTTTGAGGCACCACTTCCCAAAAGTTCCTGTCTGGTGCTGAGGTCCGTTGGCTCAGCAAAAAAACAAACAAACAAACCCCCCCCACCAAAAAAACAAAATCCCAAACAAAAAAGTATTTAAGTGTGTTGGGCTGTATTGTAATGCTATGTGCTATGTGTTGTCAGGGCCGGCACATCCATTAAGGCGAACTAGGCAGTTGCCTAGGGCGCCAAAATGGAGAGGGCGCTGGCCATCCTGGTGCTCCCCTGCCCCCCCCGGCGCTGGCCAGCCTGCTGCTCCCCTGCCCCCCCACCGCTGGCCACCGCCGCCCATCGCTGTCTGCCCGCCGCCCCCACCGCCCATTGCCACCCACCCCCGTGCCCATTGCTGTCCCCTGCCATCCGCCACCCCCTGCTGCTGCCCCGCCCCCCCACCGCCGCCTGCCTGCCCTCCACCCCACTGCACCACCCCCACTGCCACCTGCCCACCCACCACTTTTAAAAAAGGAACCGCCCCGCCACCCCGCCACTGTCCCCTGCCTCTGCCCCTCCGCCCGCCCACCCCTGCTGCCCCGTGCCCCACCCCCACCAGCTGCCCCACCCCCCGCCCCACACCCAGGGTGCAAAAAAACCTAGCGCCGGCCCTGTGTGCTGTGGTATCAGAACCGGTTGAAGTTACCCTAAACAGGGATTTCATGGTACATCATACACTGGGTAAAACTGCACAACTGAGGTGAAGCAAAAAGCCTGCAGTGAGTAGAGAGATTAGGAGGGAGACAATGGTTGAATTCACTTGGAACCATCATGCCTTTGAGATGAAAGCCAAGAGTGGAGCACCAGCTTCAGAACTTACAGTCTTCTTTGTTGCTCAGAACATGGTAGTAGCAGCAGTGCTGGGTTTTGTTTTGTTTTGTTTTGTTTTTCATTTCTGCTTGATGCATTGGTGGGTGGGCAGAAGTTTGCTTTTATGGGTTCTTCAGCAAGTATGGAGGTCTCCATGTATTAGATATCCCATTACATGCTGTATAATATATGTATGATTTATCCCTTATCCTTTACTCTCAACATATAAACATTGGTACATTCCAAGGCCTCACAGCAGGATAAACAAATAACTCCTCATTATTGTGTAGCTCCTTCAATGGAGCTACACAATAATGTCGTTCCCTTCAACATCCCCAGTGTGGGAAGGACCGCTACCGCAGGCCTTTTGTTCCCATTGCTGTTAGACTCTATAATTCTACAGTCTAACCTGCTGTTCGTATGGGGGTGTATTGTAGTTTCATCTTTATTTTATTTTTCACATTTAATTTTTTTGTTCAAATTTTATAGTGTATATTTCTATATTGGATTTTTTAATTTTTTATCTAATCTCTATTACCTTTCCCCCCTCACTTTGTGCACCTACCCTTCTTCATTGTTCTTTGTATTAGGACCTGTGTACCAAGTAAATTTCCCCGATGTGGGATTAATAAATATCTTATCTTATTCTTATCTTATCTTACCTTTAAATTGCTCAGCTTTGGTTTTAAAATGTTTTACTTTTTAAAACATTGTGTTCTTCATGCACTGTCCTTAAAATCTTTGTGGGGAAAGTACGCTATAAATATTTTAAATAAACAAATAGTTTGTTTTTTAAATTCTGGAATTTTAATAGTTTTTTTAAAATCTATATGATTTGAAGACTTCCTTTATAACCACAAGAGTTCAAACTTGGTTTCCCCAAGCACTAACTTTGTAATCAAATATCAAAGCCAGAACACAATGCACACCATATTAAAAATTATTCAAACACATGACATCAGAGTGACTTCCTTTGTTACTGTTGTAGAGTATAGAAATTTTATAAAAAAATATCTTTTTCCTACATAGTAGAATTGCTGAGATCCACAAAAGAGAATACTGTAGGTTTTCCAAAGTCTATCCCTTTCTCATTAACTGAGACATTTATAGAAGAAAGAATTTTGAGATTACAGATTGTGTATATTGCTTTCTTCAGTGCACAAATACTAGCAAACTACTAAACAGGTCAACAGCGAACAATTACTGCTAACTGACAAAAGAGAGGGAAAGAAACACTCAGCAGAGAGGTGAGTGCTCCTTGAACTCCCTGCCACGGGATGTGGTGATGGCATCTGGCCTGGATGGCTTCAAAAGGGGATTGGACAGATTCCTAGAGGACAAGTCCATCACAGGTTACAAACCATGATGGAGATGTGCAATCTCTAGGCTTAAAACCAGGGTACTTCAAGGACCAGATGCAGGGGAGTGGTATCAGGAAACAGATATCTAGTCTCCTGTGCTCCCGGACATATTTGGTGGGGCTACTGTGAGATACAGGAAGCTGGACTAGATGGGCCTTTGGCCTTTGGCCTGATCCAACATGACTCTTCTTAAGGAATGACTGGTTAGTGCTGGGTAAGAGACAATCACCTCCACCCAGAAAAGTCACTCCCAGGTGCTCAAGCTAGATGTAACATATAAAGTTGTGAATAAATCTCTGGCAGTTGCAAGCCAAGTATGTTTACCTTTCTCTTGCTAACAGATTGTCAAACAAGAACTGTTTAAAAAATAATGACATGGTTACTGTTTGTCTGCAAGTCCTGCAAGGGATTTGTAAGGTAATCTTCTTCAGGATAGCATGGATGCTTGTAAAAACCCCAAACTGTTGTTAAAGAAATTATGCCAATAAATCCCAGATGTTTGATTTACAAATCCTAACTTTGTTTCTTAGGATGTAGGGATAAATGAGTATTTAAATCTTTTTTTATTCTTAAAACAAAAACAAACCAAAATCCCACAGCTTTAGGATTACATGTCCTGATTCTCAGTGATTCGTGGAAACAGAAAAGGACATGAAATCAGCCAAACCAAGATGAGATCCTGAACCGTCCCTGACCTCTGGATGGAGAGAAAGACAATGCTGTGTTTCATTTTCTGCCATTCCATGTGGCCACACTATTCTGGGTAAAACACAAATGCAAAAAATAGGTGATTTTTCTGGACCACTAAAAAAATCCTCACTGTACAATACATGAGCTTTCATGGGTAAAAAATCCACCCCATCCAGATTGCATCCGTGTGAAGAACCTAAAACTCCAACAGTTCATGCCAAGATGGATTATGGTAGGAAGATTCCTCTTGGATACAAAGTCCAAAAATTCTACTCCAGATGGAATTAACCAGGCATGTTTCATTTAGATTTAAGTCAGTAAGTGAAAAAATCGTTTTAATTGATTTTAAACTGCATTAACTATACAGTGGACCCTCGTATAACGGAGGGTCTGTACAATGAAAAACCCGTACAACGAAAAAAATTCCGCCCCCCTCCCCCCCGCCACCTCCGTCCACCACCTGCGGCCGCCCGGGAAGAGGACGGGGGCGGTCGGGGAAAGAGGGGAGGGGACGGGATGGGGGCGGCAGACACGGAGGGGGGTGAGCCAGGGAGGGGTGCCCTTACCTGGCACCTGCGCAGGGATCCTCCGCTTGCCGCCGCTGCGGATGCTGAGGTTCCTCCCAGCGGCGGCGGCGGCGGCGGCTCCCGGGGCAGCCCCGCAAAGCCGGTGACGAGAGCCGCTTCCGGCGTGGCAGCAAGGCGGTGGCGGCGGCGGCTCCCGGGACAGCCCCGCGAGGCCGGTGACGGGAGCCGCTTCCGGCGGGGGCAGCAAGGCGGCGCAGCGGCTCCCATGACGGTACTGTTAACTACTGTATACTTAATTAATTCGTTGCTTTGTACTTGTTCTAATTGTTTAATTGTTTGTTTTGCATTGTCGCGTATGCTCGACACATTGTGAGCCGCCTAGAGTTCTAATTTTGAAGATGGGCAGGATATAAATATAACAATAAATAAATAAATAAATAAATAAATAAATAAATAAATAAATAAATAAATAAATACTGTGGTTGCTGCTTTACAGTTATAGTGGGGTGGTGGCGGCTGTGGATTGTGTGTGACCCCTAGTTCTCCAGAAAAAGAAGCAAAGGCCATGTCCACATTCTCACTTTGGCCTTGCTTTGAAATGTACATGTCTGTTATGTTATAACTAGACATGGGCACTACTTGGCGAAATTCTTGTTTCCGTTTCCTTTTTTCGTTTCCGTTACGTAACGGAACGAAGAACGACAATTACTCTGCCAGAACTCGAAGTCGAACCGACTAAAGAAAAATTGGGTCTGATTTGTCGTTGTCATTCCTGGCATCGCAGCGATCGCGCGATGCCAAGCGGCACAGGAGAAAAGTTTTAAAAATAAAAAAACAAACCCCCGATTCCCGACCAAACAAGCAGGCGAAAATATGCCTGCCTGAGGGCACCTACCAGAGGGGTGGTTTCTGGGGGGGGGGTCCCCGGCCTCCCCCTCCTCTCCTGGGCTGCGCAAAGTGCGCATCCTCGTCGAGTCGCCATTCGCCAACTCGCCAAGCGGCGCGGCAGAGAAAAAAAGTTTTAAAAATAAAAAAACCCGATTCCTGGCCAAAAAAGCATGCGAAAATATGCCTGCCTGAGGGCACCTACCAGAGGGGTGGTTTCCGGGGGGGGGGTCCCGGCCTCCCCCCCTCCTCTCCTAGGCTGCGCAAAGTGCGCATCCTCGTCGAGTCGCCAACTCGCCAAGCGGCGCGGCAGAGAAAAAAAGTTTTAAAAATAAAAAAACCCGATTCCCGGCCAAAAAAGCAGGCGAAAATATGCCTGCCTCGGTGAGGGCACCTACCAGAAGGGTGGTTTCTGGGGGGGGTCCCCAGCCTCCCCCCTCTCCTCTCCTGGGCTGCGCATCTTTGTCATCTTGCCAGCTCGCCATGCCATGCGGTGCGGGCGGGGGATCCAAAATGGGGTGACCGCAATATTTATTTTGAAATCGTGGTCCAAAAACACACCAAAGCACCACAGAAACATGTGAAAATAGCTATTTTAAAACTGCCTGAATTTTTTCAGTAGCAGCAGTGGGTTTTTCTTGCAACAAAACATTTCCATTGATTTTATTTTATTTTTATTATATTATATTTTTTTTTTTTTACACCTGCGCAATGATGGGCTGGCCATGGGAGTGGACCATGCAATTTTTTGGAGCCATTCCACCGATTGCATGGCCACTTGGCCAGGTTTTGACCGAGACTTCTGGGATGTGCCAGTCGGGCATAAAAAGCCACTAACCCTAGCCCGAACCCGAACCCTAACCCTAACCCTAACCCATACGCCAGTACACTGTCCTTCTTAGTGGGTCAGAGAGGCACCCAGAGGTGCACCCCAGTAACTCACCCTAACCTTACCAGTAACCCTAAGCCTAGCCCTTGCGCTAACCCCTAACCCCAAGCCAGATCTGTGTACTTGCATTGCACTACAGCAAGTACACTTCCCTTCTTAGTGAGTCACAGCGGGCGCCCGTAGGGGTCCTCTCTCTCATTTCGTTCCCCAGCCCAAGTGCACCGCAGGCAGTGAGTCACAGAGGCACCCGAAAGAGAGGTGTCTTTGTCTGCTGCAACTGCAACTTAATGGTATGCATATCCAATTGGCTATGCATGCCATTTTGTAGCGGGCCAGAGGAGGCACCCACCCCAGAGAGGTGCCTCCAGGAGCCCGCTTCCCCTTCATGGCGGGCCAGAGGAGGCACCCACCCCAGAGAGGTGCCTCCAAGAGCCCGCCCCCCCCAAACCAGTACTAACGACAGACGAAAAACTGACAAACGAAATGACAAATCTTTGGAAAATTTCGCGAAAAACGGAAACGAGCCGAAACGGGCCGGCTCCTACACACGACAACTCGAAACATAATTTTTCCTGGTCGTGCCCATCTCTAGTTATAACAAGTATGTTATGCTGAATTGTGCTCATGAAATGGTAGCCAGCTTCAGTAGCACATGCATTTAAAAATAATATGTAAATATAATGGTGTCAGTTGTGCACAATCACACAATTAGCTGAGTGCAGGACAGATCTAAAACCTCCTAGCAATGAAGTGCGTTGATCTTGTAGCACTAAAGTCTCTATTTGGCTTTTAAAATGTATGTATACACCATCAACAGTCACAATCTGGGTACTAATTAATAGATTATTCACTTATAGATGAAATATAAATAAACAGCCTTCATAGTTGTGGATAGATTCACAGTACTTCATTGTGAAGGCTCCACATAGGATATTTGTGTTAGTTTTGGGGGTATGGTACATTGTTTTTTCTATGTGTTTATTATATTTATTTAATATATGTAAATTGTTATTTTTATTTTATTGCTTTAATTGGTACACTGCCTGGAGTTGTTCTCTGAATTAAACTTGGCAGTATATAAATCCAAAAGTAAATAAATAAGGTATTGCACAATGTGTTGCAGTTTCTTGCTCTGTCAATAGTATATGGACATAATGATAGCTTTAAAATTAATCCCTCAATTCCTTGTTTTCAATACTTGAACATGTCATTCATTCATTCATTTATTTATTTGCATTAGCCATGGTCTTAGCAAAAAAGGACAACATTTAAATAGATATAAAATTGGCATACCAAATCATAATAGAAAATACATATACATGCAACATTCCTATACAAGATCTGGACAAATAATCTGTAAATGATTATTATTTTAAAATCATAGTTGGCCTCATTTTAATTGCTGCTGCTAAAAATTTAGCTGTCAGCAGTGTCACCTGTTTGTCTCGGTCTCCGAGGAGTAATGATATATAAAAATCAGATGAACGACCTGGCTTCTTTACTAACATGGGAAAAAGTAATTCTTGCCGCACCTCTCTATAAAAGGAACATAACAGTAACACATGGGCAAGTGTTTCAACACCTTCACCACATGGACATGTGCGATTTTGTAGAGGTGTTCCTTTAAAGCGACCCTCTAGCATAGCTGAAGGCATGACATTAAATCGTGCACATGAAAAGGCCCTTCTGTACTTTGGAACTGTTAGCACATTTAGATATTGTGCCATTGTTTTTGGATGATTTATTGCTGAGTTGTCATACCAGGGACATAATTTATTGGTGACAGACAGATTATTTTGATATTCAATGTCGTGTATGCGCTGCTCTAATAAACATCTCGCCCTACTATACCCAGTGGTCAATAGAAGATCGGGCGACAGTCCCAAAGAGTATACTTTGGATTTGATATCTTTCATCCATCTACTCTCATAAGAATCCTTCATGACAAAAGGAAGAAAACCAGAGGGAGCTCGATTCAGTCTTAACCAGTAATTTAGTGTCCTGAGCAAAGCCTGTGTATGCACGGAGAGGAGGCCACTTTCCAACCTTAATGTGGCATTTGAGACACAGCTAGGTACAGCAAATATTTGTCTAAGAAATTTAGACTGTACAATTTCTAATGATTTTAGGTTTCTATTGGCCCATATTGGAATCCCATACAGCATCTGCGCTAGAGGCTTGGCTCTGTACACTTCCAGTGCTGCTGGTATGAAATTGTGACCTTTGGTATAAAAAAACTGTTTCAGGATTTTTATAGTTTGTGAGGCTTTTTCTACCACATGTTCTTGCTGAGCTGTACAGGTTCCTGATGACTGAAAAACTATGCCTAGGTATTTAAAGACTCTTACCTGTTCAATTGGTTGCCCGTCCAGGGACCACTTAGAGAGTCTGAAGTGTTTTGAGAATACCATTATTTTGGTCTTACTGTAATTCACCTCTAAATGTTCCTTCTGACAGTAGTTGGAGAATGCCCTTAGTTGTCTTTTCAGACCCACTTTAGTTTGAGATAGAAGTACTGCATCGTCTGCGTATAGTAGGGCTGAAATGGGTTTAGTTGCTAATTTAGGAGCATGGAGTGTTGGAGATGATAAATGCTCAACAATATCATTCAGGTGTAAATTAAACAGGATTGGAGCTAAAATACACCCTTGCTTTACCCCCTTTTTAGATAGCATTGGTTCTGTTAGATGTCCATCCATCAGCCAGGTATTATTGTAAAGGCATTTGATTAGAAAAAGCAGTCTTTTATCTATAGTTGTAGAGGCTAATTTTTCCCATAATCGCACTCGAGGTATGGAATTGAATGCTGCTTTGAGGTCAATAAATGCTGCATACATCCTGCCCCTTTTCTTTTTTGCATATTTATCAATGAGATGATCTAGTACAAAACAATGGTCTATAGTGGATCGCCCCTGACTGAATCCTCATTTCCTCATTGATAGTGGTAGTTTCATACATGTTTGCAAATACAGAGAAAGCTTTAGTGAGCTTGACACTGAGAATAGACCAAAGATATTGCAAGCAAACCAGCAGAGGTTAAATGTGCTTGGAACAGGAACAGTACCTTTAAAGGCCCTTATATCTAGAAATGAAGTTGTGAATCTCACCTTGACAATGTAGCCTATGTTCCTGAAGCATCAAATAATTTACTAAGTACTAAAAGGATTGTGAATAATGATTATACAGTTATACTTAAAGGTGATACAGGAAAGATTATTAACAACAGGACTGGCCTCATATTAAAGGTTGAAGAAGAGGATGGATTTCATTATATCATTGATGTTAGTGATAAGGAGCATACTGAACTACATCAAAGAAATCCTATATGTCAAACTAGGCAAGGCACTTGTGATCATAAAAACTGTATTTATTCTTGGCATGTAAAATTGGGACACAGAAATATGCAAAGCATTGAAAAACTGTTATTAGAATGTGGGATCAATGCTCCTAAATGTGATAAGATGAAAGAGAGATGTGAAATTTGTATAAAAGCAAAGGGAACTGCTCCTAGTTATACAGGAAAAGCTAGTTTACAGGACAAAGAATTTTTAGAAGAGGTTTATTCAGACTTAGTGGGTCCTATGCCCTTATCCGCAGGTAGAAATAGATATTTCCTTACCTTTACTGAATCCAAGAGCAAGTATAGTTACATATATATCCTTAAAAGTAAAGATGAGACTCTTGAGAAATTTAAAACTTAT
Organism: Phrynocephalus guinanensis; assembly: GCA_037367245.1. Lineage (NCBI taxonomy): Eukaryota > Metazoa > Chordata > Lepidosauria > Squamata > Agamidae > Phrynocephalus > Phrynocephalus guinanensis. Next base: position 100,123,609 of record CM074740.1, on the reverse strand, counting down.
GTAGCTGCAATTAAGAACCGTTTTGGTCAGGCACCTTTGACATTACGTACTGATGGTGGAGGAGAGTATTGTAATGTAGAGTTTAAGAGATTCTTAGAACAAGAAGGAATAGAGCATAAAGTAACTATATCCCATTCGCCACAACAGAATGGATGTTCTGAAAAATTAAATCGTACTTTGCAAGAAATGATTAGATCTATGCTGATGCAAGCAGAATTACCCAACACCTTGTGGGCCGAAGCAGCTGTTACTGCAACTTATTTGCATAACAGAGTCCCTAGTAGAGTAACAGGTAAAACACCTTTTGAACTATGGTTTGGAAAGAAACCTGGCTTAAAACATATACGGGGTTTTGGAGCCAAAGCATATTCCTATATCCCAAAGGAAAAGAGAGGAAAGCTGGATCCCCGCGCTGAAATTGGCGTTGTTATTGGGTATCCTATTGGAGGTAAAGGGTATAAAATCTTTAACCCAGAGACACTGAAAGTAAAAATGTTGCAATGTGGTGTATATAGATGAGAGCAATTTAAAGAAACAGATGTCTCAGAGTACAGTGGCCATTGATCCCCAAAATAGAGAGGATGTTTCACAAGAAATGGTCAGTTGGTTACCTGTAGAGACTGCCAGTCAGATGGCAAGTCCACCTTCAAATGAATTTACCAGAACAGAAGGGGAAACAGGAACTGGACCATGTGAAACAGATGTAACAGCCACTGTGAGACGATCTGAGAGGAGCAACAAAGGTAAACCTCCAGAGAGGTATGGTTTCTGTGAAAACCTTCAAACCATAACTGAACCAGCAAACTTTAAAGAAATCAGTAAATTATCTGCATTAGAAAGGAATAAATGGATAGAAGCTATGGGGGAAGAATATCAATCTTTACGAGAGAAACAGGTTTGGACTCTTACTGATTTGCCCCCTGATAGACGAGCTACTAGAAATAAATGGGTTTATAAGATAAAATACAACCCAGACGGAAGTGTGGATAAATATAAGGCACGTCTAGTTGCTAAGGGGTTTTCTCAGAAATATGGAATTGATTACCTTGACACTTTTGCACCAGTAACCAACTATACAACACTTAGGATACTCCTTAGTATAGCAAGTTTGAGGAATATGTTTGTAGAACATTTAGATGTTAAGACTGCTTTATTAAATGGAGATCTTTCAGAAGAAATTTACATGGAACAGCCTGAAGGATTTCAAGTAAAGGGACAAGAAAATCTCGTTTGCAAATTAAATAAAAGTGTCTATGGGCTCAAGCAATCGTCCAAAACTTGGTATGATAAATTAACAGATCTTCTTTATCGCCAAGGGTTCAAGCAAGGAAAGGCTGAACCATGTTTATACATGAGATTAAAGAATGGGGAGTATCAGTATATTCTGACTTATGTAGATGACTTATTGGTATGTTGCCAACATAAGGAGGATATTGATGAAATAGTTGATAAGTTGAAGGAAGAAATAGAAATTAAGCGATTAGGGGAGGTGAAACACTACCTTGGGATGGAAGTAGAAAGGCTTAATGATGGTAGTTTCCTCTTAAGTCAGAAACTTAAGATCACAAACTTTATTGACTCTGTTGGGATGAAAAACTGTAACACAGTGTGTACCCCATTAGAACCAGCCTATCGGAAAATGAGGGATGGACAGCCACTTAAGGACAACAGTGAATATCGAGAAGCAATAGGTAAACTCCTTTATCTGTGTAAGACTACGAGGCCCGATATTACAGCGGCTGTTAATATCTTGAGCAGAAAAGTGAGTTCACCAAATCACTATGATTGGTGTGCCATAAAGAGAGTAGCAAGGTATTTGAAAGGAACAGAAGGATTTAAATTAAAGATATCACCTTGCCAATACCCTAGAATAACAGGATATATGGATGCAAGTTGGGGAGAAGAATCCATAGATTACAAATCAACTAGTGGATATTTGTTCTACTATGGAGAAAATTTAGTTGATTGGAATTGCAAAAAACAGACTATTGTGGCCCAGTCTTCAGCAGAAGCAGAATGCGTGTCAGCAGCAAATGCATGTAATGATTTGGAATGGATATTGAATTTGCTGAAGGATTTTGGGATTAGTGAACCCACACCTGTAATTATGTTTGAGGACAACCAAGCATGCATTACAATATGCAAGGGCCAAAGTACAAAGGGTAAAAGTAGAGTAATAGGGTTAAGATGCCAGTTGGTGAAGGATTTGTATCAAAATGGTTTAATAGAGATTGAATATTGCCCTACAAATGAAATGGTTGCAGACATATTTACAAAGCCATTAACAAAGGATAGATTTGTGTACTTGCGAGATATGTTAAATGTTTTGGACCTGGACTCAAACGGAATTGACCATAGATGAATTTTGATGCCATAATGTTTTGTATGTTATACCTTGAGAAGGGGTGTTGGCATAGCAAGGCCTACATCCAAACATATGGCAAACTAATATCAGTATGAGTCAGCAGTTTGTATATCTCTTTAAGAGCTCACTATTTAAGTAATGGTGCTAGCCTCAAACACTCTCTCCTCGGCCACGCCCTGACCTGCCTGACGTTTGTCTCCAGAGGGATAGAGAGAGTTGGAGAATTACTACTATTTTATTGCTATGTAAGCTTGTATTTTACCCTTTTGTATTTTAATAAGCAAGGCAGTATATATGTGTATAGCTCCTTATATTTTCCTTTTATGAGCTCTAACACAACTGCTGTTGCCCTATTTTCTATTTTGTATATTTATCTGTACAGATATTCAATGAGTGTTTTATTATTTTCATAGACCATCCTGTTTACCTTTTCCCTTTTAGAACATAGAGATAAAATACATTTTCATATACGTTTGTGTCTACGACTCCTCCTTAATCAGACCGCAGCACATAATATCAAATAATACACCAATCTCCCACCAATCCATTAATATATCCCAACAGAAAGAAGTGATGGCAAGGAGAAAATAAAAATAAAAATCAGGATGGGCAACTTACGAAAAACAACACACTGTTTTGTCATTTTGCAAGCTTACAAAACCTTATGAAACAAAACAAAACAGCAAACAGCGTGTCATCAAGATATGAAACAAAACACCATTTTTGTTTTGGAAATGAAATGATTCATCCTGGCCTTTTGATCCAGCCATTTTTTAAACTGACTGATTTATTTTCCTTTCTTCCTGCACCTCAACTGTTGAGATAGCTTTTCTCTGATATTGATCTGCCTGAAACTAGCCAGGAGCTGAACTGTTCCCTTTGCTGGCTGTGTCTTCAAGTTGATTTAAACTGATTATTTTCCTTTCCTTTATAAGTAGGACTGTGGAGGTTTTTAAAAATATTTTCTTTCCTTCCATTGCCGTGCCAATCAGGTGTTGAGTTTATCTCCCCGATCTCTCCATGCAGCAGCTAGCTATTAGGTTTCTAAATTGTTTACAGAGTGTTCTTTGCTTGAAAGCAAGTTGATTGGAAGGTTTGAGGGTATTTTATTTAGGGCAGTGGGCTCCCTGTTAAATTTAAAAAAGGAAAGTTCCCCATTATTTATAGCCTTACGTTACGAAGCATTTCATTTCATGACGAAAATTCTTTTAAAAATCCATTATTAGCGAAATGAAAAAAATGAAGACGGAAATGAAACAAAACAAAACACTATATTTCCATTTCATGCCCATCCCTAAATAAAAACATTGAGAGAAGGCAGAGATATTGGTAGGTAGCAGACAAAGACAGCCAAAAACATATGAGACTGTTTGAGCAAAACAGACTGTGTTGTGATGGCTTATGCATCTTCGCATCTTCTCTGTGCTTCCTCTCAAACTGAAAGTTCCAAGTGACTGTTGTTTATAACTATAAGACAAAGAATGAGAATTAATGGCTAAATTTAGCTCAGCAAAAGGAATCACTGTGGGAATTTATCATTGCTAGCCAGTAGCCATATAGCCTGATATTGATTTGTTAATTCCTTTTTTTCTTCCTCAAAGGCAGAAGGGAGAATGTACCAATAAAATTTGCTGACACACAGGAGGGTTGGGAACACATCTGGTCATAGATTTTCTCAGATCCAGAAGATCACCTCAGTTGGATGAAGAAAAGCAGGAGAAGAAATGGAGAATATGAGATCTGAGGGTATAGATTACACAGGCATCCTGGAACAGCTCGACTACCTAACTATCTATCAGGAAATGGGCTGCATTTGAAGCACCAAGTCATCAAAGCAGGAAGTAGGTTGTTTTACTTTCTTCTTCTTTTTAATCAGTCCTTTTTTCATGGTCCTAATGATAACTTGGTCTATGTACAAGGTTGTGTGGGGGGGGGGGAAGCTGGTGCTATTTCATTGAGAAATTCCACAGTATATCTGAAGTCTTGACTAAAGACCGTGGCTGGTGTTCTGTTGTCAGCCCCTGCTAGATGAGGTCTGTGCACTCAGTGGAATTGCATATGCATTGAGTTACCATTCGGAAGCTAATTCAATAAGTCTACTCTTAGGAGCAGCAACACGAGACTAGTCCAAAACTTCCACACTTATTCTGGCCACTGTCCTATTAGTGATGTTGACCAAAGTATGGTAAGCAAGCCAGTTGTAGCTTGTTGGCAAAGTGCTGAGCCATGTTTCCATTGTGTGCCTGGTCATGTGCCCAATTATGCAACCATGTTTCAACCTGGCATCTCATAAATTAAGGGCCTTTTCACACGACCCCTAAACTCCGCCGCAAATGGCTCCCAGCTCTGGAGCTTAAAATTGTTTACCCACCAGCTCCAGAGTTTACTGAAAATTAAGTGCGACCACGCCCACCTAAGCTCGTCCCAGCGCACTTTTCATGTACCTGCTCTCCGAGGGTGAAAAATCTTGATGCGGATGTGCCGGGCTCTCCTTGCTTCTTTTTGTTGTTGTTTTTTGGCTCCCGCCCCTTTAAGAGAAGGAATCACAACGACGGGGCAGCGTCCACCGGCACCGGAGGTAAGCCTTTATTCTTTTGTCCCTTTTTTTCTCCCTCCCCTCACGCAGCCAGCAGCCAGGAAGTGCGGAGGGGTGGGGACGCAGGAAGGGTGACAAACCCCTAAGATCTCTGGTCCGAATTTAAGTGACCAGCGGATCTTAGGGGTCGTGTAAAAGCGCCCGAAGTGCAATCAGCTGCAAACAGATAACACAACCCTTAAATGAATGCCAATAGGATGTTGGCTTTGTTTTGTTGTTGTTTAGTGTGGGGTTTTTTTTTGCAATTATGTGTATAAATAAAGCTACTGCTTTTGTCTGAAGACTGAAAAGTTGATTCATACAAAACAAAACTAAATTAAATCTCTGGTTCCACATATTTGTACCTTTAAAAAAATGACCTTCTTCCTAGCAGGTCTCCCAAAGTGATCTACGTACATTGACTCAAAAGTATTAAGAACAGTCTTAAATATTCTGGGTTGCATATTGTCCCTCAGTATTGTGAGCTGCCCTGGGTCCTTTTCCCAGGTGAAAGGCGGGGTATTAATATTCTAAATAAATAAATAAATAAATAAAAATAATTATCTAACAACAGATTTAAGGCATTTTTTTTTAAAAAAAGATCCAAAACATTGTTTAAAAGTTCATCTGGGTGTCAGGGTAAAATGTAAGTTGCTTCATTACTGCAATGATTCGCGGCAAAACAGGCCTATCTAATTCTACAAGCTGTATTTACAGCATCTGCATTGCTTCTATAATCCATATGCACATGATAATATACAAAATGTAACTATTAAAAGGGTATTGAAAACATCCTAACAGCTATGAGGAAAACTGTAGGAATAATTGTTTAAACAGAAATCTGTTCTTGTAAAAATCTGCAGGTGTGGTTGCCATAAATATGTCTCTTCGTCAAGAGAAGGGAGCCACCTGTCACACTTCAAAATGGATTCTGACGCATAGACGGTGAAATGCTGAAATGTGTTAATGTGGCCGGTAGGTGGTGTTTGATGGTGTAGCAAATTGCTGGGCCAGAAACGTATGTTAGTATTTTTGGAGTCAAATTGATTGTGATGCTAATCCTCAATAAAGCCCCCCCCCCAAAAAAAGCCCACTTCAAAGTAGCTTTTTCTGTGAAGTCTATTTATATTTGTACATTAGAATCTTCACTCTTCTTGTATATGAGCAGATCACTGTTAATAACTTTATGCCCAGTGGGAATCTCAGTCCACATTGAAGTCTGGACAAGAGAATGGAATCTGCAGTCTTTGCAAAGGATGTGTCTTGTGATTATACTCAAGAAGAGGTGGAAGAGGCCTATAAGGCTGCAGAAGTCCTGGACCCCAAGGGTGACTGGGAGGATTCCTAGACTTGAGGGGGTCCAGGTATCCTGGAAATGTTGCACGCACGCACGCACGCACGCACACACACACACACACACACACAAAAAACTCCACCTTTCCCACTCACTCCAGGCTGGACCCCTTTAAACCTGGCACAGTCTGTTCCAGGGGTTTCCCCGGGTGCCGACTGGGCCAGGTTTAAAGGGTTCCAGCCATTCACAGCTTGACAGGAGCTGTCTGAACATTTTTTTTTTAAAAAAAGCCCCGGTTCTCAGCTTCCCTGTTCAAATTTGCTCCTTCCTCTACCTAATTACAGCATTGGAGCGAGGCGGCCACAAGTTGGCAGGAACTAATTTTGAAAAGGAATCTTCCCTTTCCTTTTCCCTTTTGTAACTCAAAAAATAAACCCAGGCTGTTTTCCTCCATATTTTCCTATAGCCATGGATTTGTATTCGTAAGTTGAATTTTTCATTTGTCGAAGCGTTCGTAAGTCAAGGTACCACTGTAGTTCATTCATAGGGTCAACATACAACAGATGTGACTTGACAAGCATATAACAACATGTCCACATTACTGGTAAAATGTGGAACCCTGGAAATCATTATACTTCTTATCTTGTTGCAGGACATAATTGCATTCAGTGAGGTCTTTGTGATCCTTCAGCTACTGTTTTCTGCTTGGTCTCTCTCTCTCTCTCTCTCTCTCTCTCTCTCTCTCTCTCTCTCTCTCTCTCTCTCTCTCTCTGTGTGTGTGTGTGTGTGTGTGTGTGTGTGTGCTACCCAAGGGGAAACAAATGACTCATACTGCACAAAATTGCCAGTGCAAACATTTTTTAATAAAAAAAAATCTTACAGGGACAGGAAGAAACATCTTGACATGTTGGAACTTGGGAGTGAGGAGATGAAAAAAAAATCTTTGAGATGCTTTCTCATTCGGCCAAGATGCCCAGTCTCAAATAAAACTGCAGGCAGTAAAAGTTTATTAGCATCTTGTCTTAACGAAGAAAGTGATGTGTTTTTTTAAAAATGTCCAGCAGTTCCAAGTTCTTGGGGATGCATTGGCGAATGGTGACCCTTTCTCAAAGCTCTCGGCTGGTATGAATCAGAAGACAACAGCAATGTTTCTGCTGGCTTCTCGTCAGTCTTCACTCAAATCCAACACAGCCCTCCTTGAGTAATCAAGTTGTCCCTAGCCAGCTTCGGAAACAAAAGCAAAGTCTTTCTAAGAAATACCTTATTCCTTCCAGAGACAGCAGATGGCACTCTCGTATATCTTCTGAGAGAGAGAGAGAGAGAGAGAGAGAGAGAGAGAGAGAGAGAGAGAGAGAGAGAGCACCCCCCCCAATTCATCCAAAATTTATAGGAGCAGAAGGGGAAGAAGCATTGTAGGTAGGAGTACAAAGCTGTTGCTGCAGCTGTTCTTAGCATCTTAGTTTTTTAAATAGGTTGAAATGCGAAAAGTTCTGTCATCTGTCACAATACGAACGCTCTGGTCTGAAGAGTACAAAAGGAAACATTTTGTTTTAAAAAAATGGGAGCTGTGGAAAAATAGCAAACAAGCTGCTGAAGAGGAAAATATATGCCTCAAAAAGGAGAGTTGAACTTTCTGATGGTTCAGGGAAGTTCACAATTACCTCAGATGCCCTTCAGTCTTCCTACTTTTTTCAGGCCAAAAGTTTGTTTGTTTGTTTGTTTAAAGCAAAGTGTTCTGCTTATATACTACCCCATACCACTTCAAGTACTGTGTGCAGGCTACACATTGCCCCCCCCCAGCAAGTTGGGTACTCATTTTACTGACTTTGGAAGGAGGGAAGTCTGAGTCAACCACGAGCCTGCTACCTGGGATTCATTCATTCATTCATTCAAGAGTATTTTTACCCCACCTTTCCAGAGTCTGGGTGCAGCAGCCAAGAAGGCCCTTTCATGTGTTCCCACAAGGTGTACCTGTGAGGGAGGTGGGATGGAGAGAAAGGCCTCTCCTGATGATCTTAACACCCAAGACGGTTCATACTGTGAGATTCAATCTTTGAGGCAGCTAGGACCCAGGTCGTACAGTGATTTGTAGGTTAAGGTCACCACTGATCTGTTCCAAACTGTAAGTACTGTACTGTATCTTTTCATCTATAAGATGTCCCTATGTATAAGATGCTCCCCACTTTCCCACCCCCAAATTACAGTTTTGCAACCATGCCGTTCTCTCCTTGCCTTACTTCTGTGTATAAAACGACCCTCAATTTTTAGTCTAACAATTTTTGACAAAAATATAGTCTTATACATGGAAAATACATTTTTTTAAAAAATAACATTATAAATCTTTCTCCTACAAATATCCCAGCATTGATATATTGAGGCCTTGAGTGCCAGTTAATGAAAAAAATGGTGGATTATCAGAAGGAAATGTAGCTATTGCCCCTTGCAATAAGTACAGCCCCATTGATTTCCTGTTAATTTTATATAGCTCTTTTTTTTTTGCCGGGGAAATCCATGAGGAAGGGTTCAAATGAAGTCTTTCAACTCCCATCTCCATCTTTGCCATGGTGGGCAAGACAGAAAGTAAGGACAGAAAGAACAATGGCAAAAGTATCTCATTCTCAGTGACTGCGGTTCTCTCCGCCTGAGAAGAGACACCTTGATGAGGAATTCTAAAGCTCTGTGTGGCTCTTTGCTGCCAGTCAGGATTGAGACAAAGAGCAATCCCTGCACTTCAAGGTTTTTATCGATAGGCACGAAAAGTCTACCGTGTCTTTTTTTCTTTTTCCTGGAGGAACAAAGCACAGGAAAACAGAGAGAAGAGAAAGTCTAGCTAGGTATTAAGTAGAAGGCAAACCTAGCAGTGCATTGCTCTGTGGTTTAGGTTTCTAGCCGCAGAGCTGAAGATTGGGAGTTTGATTCTCTGCTGTGCCTTCTGCAAAAAAGAGCCAGCCTTGGTCGCCTTGGGCAAGCTGCACAGTCCCAAGTCCCCACCCCCAAAGAAAAAGCAAAATGCTCTGCTTATATACCGCCCCATACCACTTCAAGTAGTCTCTGGGTGGTTTACAGTTTAATTACAGTATGCAGGCTACACATTCCCGCCCCCGCCCCCCCACCACCGCAAGCAAGCAAGCTGGGTATTCATTCTACTGACCTCGGAAGGATGGAAGGCTGAGTGAAACTTAAGCCTGCTACCTGGGATTGAACCCCAGGTCGTGAGCACAGTTTTACCTGCAGTACTTGCATTTAACCGCTGCACCACAGGAAATGGTAGGCCGCAAGAGAATATTTTCTACCAGGAAAAACCTGGAAAGGCTAGTCATAAGTCACCATTGATTCGATGGCACACAGTTGTTATTGAAGAGGCTATTCCACCAAGTGGTTATTAAAGCCCTCTTTTGAAACATTTTGACAGTGTGTCTGTGAAGATTCTCAGTCATCCAGGTGAGTTTATCTGGAAGTTGATTCGTGGCTACTGGACTTCTACTGGACAGAAAAGTTTTGCTGCTCATCCAAACAGCTTCATCAGTCTGAATACAGTGCAAGTCCTCCATCTTATAGTCAGCTTTGACCTCTTGTCACCCTGGTCTGAAATAGGCTCATAAGATGAACAATGGCCTGAATAGGCTCGTTACGTAGACAACAGTATCCATAGCCTTAAGGTGAACAACGGCCTACGGTGCTGAAACCTATAAAGAATGGGTCGTTAGCTATGGCCTTAGTGGTGAAGGCGTTTTTATTTGTGTGGGTATTGTTGAAAGCACAGCCTGAGAATTTGCAGATGGACTATGCCTGAGGCCACCACCTCTGTTGACGGAGGGGGTTTCAATGCTCACATGAATGGCTTCCCTGACTCCTCTCTCAAACCACCTATCTTCTCTGTCTTTTGACAGTGAAAACAGGGTCAAACCAAGCAAAATGCATTTGAGTAGTGGGAAACCTAACATTATACTTTTAGGCTGACACACAAACCAATACGAGATGGATGGCCACCGGCTTGGAGTTAGGAAAAGTGAAAGGCATCCAGAGGGCCACAATATAAGCAATATGGTGTGCCAACAAAAAAAAAAAAGCAGATCTGCTACCTGGTTGCATCAAAAGAAGTATTGTGTCCAGCTCAAGGAAAACAAAAGGATCAATTGTGCTGATGTGGCTTTAAGATTAGCTGATGCCAGTAAAGTTGTGCAAGGGTGACCCTGGTTGAAAAGGGATGGAAAAGTGGAACCAACAGGTGTCCAAAGCAAGACTAGAGGAGAAGCACCAAGAAAGGAGGCATTTCAGGGAAACTTATTGGAGAATCCAAGGATAAAATAAGCTGTTGTCTAGAAACTTCTGCTTTTCACTAGCAAATTAATACATGCCCCAGGTTTTCAAGGGCCTGGTTAGTTTCAGCTTGATAAGGAATCAGTTAACCTGTGGAGAATGGTTGCAGTTTTTTTCCCCCACCAGGAATTCGAGTAGCTGAAGAGCGATCATGTGGAAGCTGGAATAAAGCTCTATTTCTATAACTCCAGAAGGTAGGACCTGTGGAAATGAATTCAAAATCACAGGACACATTGGCTAAATGTTTAGATGGAACACTTGACAGTAAGGGTTCTTCAACAGTGGGATAGACGGTGGTGGAGATGATTAAAGAGAAATTAGATGACCGTGCTCTAGAGATGCTCCAGCTGAGGGTCTTCTTCTTTGGCCTGAGGTTGGACATAATGACTTATTTATTTATTTAAAATATTTTGACCCCACTTTTCTCCTTAAGGACCCAGAAGGGGGGGGGTCACATCATTGCAAGGCAATATTTTGAGCTAAAAAACGACAGGTATGCAATGACTAGAAGCGTCAAACGGATACCGCACCAGAAGATGGCACACAGAAGCCACACCGAAACCACATTTGAAGTGGTCAAGAACAACGATCCATTTTAAAACCCCACTCGTGTCCCAACCAAATACACCTGTGCAGCTGGTCGGACCAAGAAGAAGGCCTCTCCTGATGCTCTTAACACTCAAGAAGGCCCATAAAAGAAGACAGAGTCTTTGAGATAGCTTGGACCCAAGCCGTTTTTAGACTATTGGGTTCCTAGTAGCTCTAATCTTCAATGACTCTATGACTGGATGAGCCTTCTCCAGGAGAGAATTAGTTCCCCCCAAAATGCTTCAGAACAGACTGAAAGAGAAAGCATCCAGACATTCCGTGATAGAGATCGGCATTTGCTACACCACCTACTAGCCACAAAATGGCATTTCGTGCTCGTTATTCGGGCCCTGGGACCCGCTTCGTGTTGTTTCTGTTTTTCGGGCCCCGGTGGCCCGCTCTGTTTTTTTAGGCATCATTTTTCAGCACCCTGTGGGAAAGCATTCCCGTGGCCGCGGGGAGCCCTCCTGGGGCAGGGCACTGCCGGTGCCGGTGGCAAGCCTCCTTGGAGAGCCATCCTGCAGCCGCGGGGAGCCCTCCCAGGGCTGGACGCCACCGGAGCCGGTGACAAGCCTGTCGGGAGAATGATCCCATGGCCACGGGGAGCCCTCCCAGAGCCATGCGCTGCCGAAGCCGCCGGCAAGCTGGCAAGGATTAAAGTCCCGCAGCCACGGGAGCACTCTCCTGGCCAGCTTGATGGCACCGGCGGTGCCCAGGAGGGCTGGGAGGGGGAGATTTTAAAAGTCTGCTCTTCCCCCATCCCATCAGGTGGAAGGAGAGAGCAGGCTTTTTAAATCTTCTCCCCTCCTGAATCTAGCAGTGAGCGGCTACTGGGCGCTGGCTCCAGCAGGGGGAAATGGGGGAGAAAGCACGGGCGGGGAAGATCCCTTTCAGACCCGCCTTCGCCCCTCTGCATGCAGAGGGGAGAAGGGGGGACTCGGCTTCCCCGCGAGGCTCAGCCGATCTCCTCCGCCCTGGGCGACAGCTGCCCAGCTGCCCCCCGGGGTGGAGGAGATCGAGCCGCAGTCTTGCCTCCGTGCACAGAGGCGAGACCGCGGCTGAGGCTCAGACGATCTCCTCCACCCCGGGTGACAGCTGCCTGGCCGTAACAGAATGAATAACGGAACAATTTTTTTTTGTTTCATGACCATCTCTATTCCTTGAACAAGAAATGTTACCAACAAGGCAGTTGCAAATGGCAGCATTATGTATCCCAGCCATCTCTGTTTATGTTGCTTTTGCACTAACACACACATCACAATTGCGCTTGAGACATGGTAAAATTGTTATCACAAGGAGGCATCATAGCACAGGAGGATCAGAGGGGGAAATTGTCAATTTACTTTTGACACAGGGCTGCCTACTTGCTGTTTGAAAATCTACCCTGAAGAAGATGTTGGAGGTTTTTTTTTTTTTTTTTTTTTTTTTTTGCAATCTCACATGCTGCCTGTAACTGGGAGATTTTTTTTCTCGGCTGGTGTGACTATCTGTTTGCTACTAGCCAATCATTCCTTCTTGCATCTAAATTTAGAGCCCCCTATCCTTTGTATTTCCCTCTCTTGAGTGTGTTGGAAGTCAGCTGTTGATTTGTTCACAACTGTAAGTAATGAAACTTTTTTATACTTTCTCCTGCAAATATCTCAGAGTGAGCTACTGAGACTGCAAGTGCCAGTTGTTTGTTTGTTTGTTTGCTTGTTTTGTGCTTGTAATCTTGCCTTTCTAAAAGGCGAGTCTCTCTTAAAAAGAACTCAAGGCGGCTAATTAACTACAGAGGTGGAGTTGAAGTGATTTTCCTCTATGAAATTCTGGACTTCTACTGTGTTCCACAAGGAATTTTACTTGAAATTCAAACTCTGCAACAGCAGAGTCCACAGGTACAAATCTTAATTCTGTTATGACTTAGTCCAGGGGTCCTCAATCTAAGGCCCCGGGGCCGGATGCGGCCCCCCAAGGTTCTGAATCTGGCCCCCGGGACCAATTGCAACCCCCACCTACCCCCTGCTTTACGAGCAAGCCAGCCTCCGCAGCTGCTTCTATTGCTGAGGCAGTTCAAAGTGGTGGGCTATGTCGCTCCTCCCACTCCCCCCAACTACCGCCCAGATGATCAGCATGCTGGCTAGTGGGGCATTCAGAGTGGGAGGCCTACGGCAAGGTCCCCCCCCGCACACCTCCCACCCACCGCCCAGATGGTCAGGGCACCGGTTGCAGCTGAGTGGGGCAATTTAAAACAGGAAGGCTATGGCAAGGTCTCCCACTCCCTCCATGGCCCTGAGGCCCCCCCTGCTCCACCCTGCCCACCTGCCTCTGGTCCGGCTCCCAGTGGTGTCTGGGGCATGGTGGACTGGCCCGCTGTTCGAAAACTTTGAGGACCCCTAACTTAGTCAAACTCCCCTTCCACTCCCATTGCAATCATTTGCTTCCCAGAATGTTTCTAGGCCTGTGGGTTGCTTTATTTTATTTCTCTTTTATTAAATACATGCTGCACCTTTTTTGACAGTATGTGGCACTCAAGACAGTGAACGGCAATGAAATCAAATAAAAACAAATCCAATTAAAATGGCAAATGTACAATTAAATCAACAGCAAATTAGAAGCACAATTAAGAATGCAGCACTGGAAAAGGAAAAGGCACCCAATCAGTCAAAGGAAGAAAATAAAACAAACCCAGCAGAAACTGACAACAACAACAAAAGTCCTCCTGTAGGAACTCCACTTAGAGACTTAAAGCTGATCTGATTAAAAAGCTATTTGCCTTTTTATTGGTCTCTTCTCAGAAAGAAATGCCATTCTGCTTTTTCTCTCAGTAATTTAAGATCCATCAGCCCTAAAGCAAACAAAAAGAGCTGTCATTCAGTCATGGTTGTGTGATACCACTGCTGAAGTTCTTGGCACTAAACTGTCCAGGAAGTGGGACAACAATGCTAAATATTCCTTAGGAGTTAAAGCTGTCTGATGGCCAGTACACCCTTTGTGATTTGAACGATGCGGAGGGACATGTGTTGCAGAATTTTTTTTATTTTTTTATTTTCTCCTAGCGACAGGAACCTGGATCTGGTGCTGTTGGTTTCAACTTCCCCAAGCCCTAGCGCCAGCCAGCTGGTCCTCTTTTTTTAATCCTAGCACCACCTGCTGGCCATGGAGCTGAACTGCACACTTTTTTAAAAAACAACAACACCTTTGTATGTGGGAACTGCTATCCCACATCTTCAGTCACGTGACGGGAGGAAGAGGAAAAGCCGGACCTTCAGTAGATCAGGATCTTCCCCAGGTGAGACAGCAGCCTTAAACTCTGCACAGCAGAAATGCAGAGGTTCACAGAGCAGAATAGCTTCAAGTTCCCCAGAGTAGTCCACCCCTTCTCTCATCAACAGGCTCTTATAAGTCTCAATAATGCACTCTGAGATATTAGTAAGAGAAAAAAAATTAAAACCTTTTGTTGCTTACAATTGAACAGATCAAACTGTAAACTAACAAACATGATTTCTTTCACCAACAGACTTCAAGCAGTCTCTAGAGAGGGAGAAAAGCACTGAGCAGAGAGGTGGGTCCCTCTTTGAATTCTTGGGGTAAAGGCAGTGCCCTCTGTTTATAACTGTCTTTGGGATAATGACTACAAAAGGTTTTGTTTGTTTTATTTTTGGGACTACTTCCTACAGGCCATGCCAGTCAATATAGCCACCACCTGTGTTGGCAGTGGGATTTTGGGAATTGTTGTAATCCAAAAAAGGAAGTTTGGAGCACTCACCACCTTCTGAGGCAATTGGTACTGTTTTAAAATTTAGGTAGTCCCGGCGGCAACCAATTTGCTGCTGGGATGCTTTGCAATCTGGCTCCCGGGACGGTGCAAAATAGCACCCACGTGATGCTGCCTGGGAGTCCGGGTCTGGGGGCATTTAAAAGCTCCTGGCCTCCATTGAGCAGCCTCTTTGCTGCTGATTATCGCCCCCTCCCACCCTCTCTAGAAGTAATGAGAATGAGATTAGCTGGTTGCTACGGGGCTGGATGGGAATTTTTGACCATCACCTCAATCGGCCTCTTTGATGGTGGTGTGTTTTCGCCCATCCCATTCTCATTACCGTTTGGTAAGTAGGGTCATAATATAGGATTTGGTCACAACAGCAGGTAGTACAAAGTTTTCAGGTGAGTTTCAGAAGATGTCCCAGTACGGAGACAGCCAGCCTAGTAAATAAAAGTTACAAGTTATGGTTAAGATCAGTTAAATTAATAATCTAAGATGTATGGTTAAACTTACTAGGGCTGCCCTTGTTTTTGTTTACCCTTGAATTAGCAGGGTACCTAAAGTCTTAGCAGCAAGGAACTCACCTGGGGTATCGTCAGCTTTGGCTAGGGAATTTCATGCCCTAGGCACATTTGCACTATGGCAGTGTCAAGCACCGCACACAGAATACACACACAAACAGAGTTCAGTCCTTTGCCAAGGTCTTTAGTGAGAATCAAGCATGTTCGAGTTCTTTGCCAACAACCAGGTGCCAGATAGATAACAGAATTTAAACCACAGTAATTACCAGTCCAGGTCAACACAAGAATGTTTCACGGAAGCCAGATGCCAAGCCGAAGGGAATAGATCAAGCCGTTTTCAAGGAAACCGGTCCAAAGTCAGGCAAAACAGAGTCAGGAACAGGCAGGAACGTAGTCGCAAGTTCAAGTGATGCGTTGCTGCCACAGAGAGCTCAAGGTGAGCTTGCCAGCTATATTCCAAAACAGGGAACACACCCTTACTCCTGGGAAGGCTTCTGCTAATACTCAGGGCTATCCAACCTGATTCTCCATCTAGAATCAAAGACTCTTTCTTTAGCTATCCTGGTAGCACGTTCTTGCAGAATCCTGCTCATGGCCCTTCTAGGAGGCGGAGATATGTTTTCAGCTGAGTCATCAGACCCAGCTGCTTGCTGACTGAAACTGCAGGTCTCTTCCAGCAGCTCTTCACCAGTTAACCCCTCACAGTCAGGTTCTGTGGCAGGCAGGGTCCTGACAGGCAGGGAATTTGAACTCTCTTGGTTCTGCTGCCAGGTGCTCCTGTCCAGGGACCTCGATCTATTTACATGTTTTTACAAATACTGAAGCAGCCTTTCAGATATCTCCTAAGAAGGAATTGAGTGACCGAGTTGCATTTTTGTAAGTGAGGGAGCCTATTGTCCCAGGATTAAACCGACAGGCTAGTTTTAACCAACTTTCTCTTGATACAAAATTATGAATTGACTAGCATACCTGTCAAGTCTCCCGTATTAGGCAGGAAATCATGTTTATTAAGCATCTTTCCCGCCATCATTCCATAATAGTATTTTCTTATAAATCTCCCAGATTCTATAATTTTTAAAAAATCCTCTGAATGGCATGGGGTTGCTGCATAGGCGCCACCATGTTGGGGCAGCTATTGAGCATGCTTGAAACATTGAGCATGCTGAATAGGTGGTAGGGGCACAAATACTGTGACCAAGTGACAAATGCCAGCAGCCATGTCAAGTACCCTCGTATAACAAATGGTCTGTATAGCATAACATCTGTACAACATAAAAAATTCCAGAGATAGGGGAAATTTGCTTAACAGAATCACCTATGGGGCGAATCCGTACTACATAAAAATGGTTTGAATTAGGAATTACTCTGTTTTCAATGCATTCCTATGGGAAATTTGTATAAAGGAAAATTTGCTTAACAGAATTCAATTTGGAACGAACTAATTCCTTTATACAAGGTACCACTGCATATAAATTTACTTATAGCTGGTAGGGGCGGGGATACTGTGACCACGATCCCTTATTTTCAAATCTGAAACTTCCCTTTGTTTGTGGTTTTTTGTTTTCTTCTTGTGATCGGGAGCCCCTGCCAAAGGGGAAGAGGGTGCTTTGGTGGTTACTTCACATCCTTCCTCGAGCCGAGGTGAACTTGCCTCCGTGTTGAAATCGGTTTTCAACACGGATCGAGAAGTGGATTGAAAAGATTCCCGAGCTCCAGGACGGGAATCTCTCACCCTGCTTGGAGCGCAGTTCAGGGGGCGTGGTCGGAGTGAACTCGGATTGACCCCACAAGGACGTGAGGTTCCGTTCCTTTGAACTCGGATTGACCCCACAAGGACGTGAAGTTACGTTCCTTCAAACCGGTCTCCAGCAGGGCCGCGAACTGCAGCAAGAGGGACGTGAAGTATCAGCCTTTGTTTGGGGTGGTGTTTTGTTTTGTTTTTTTTGCAACTGGGAGGGGAAGGGGGTGCTTTGTTTATGGGCTTTTTTGCGATCGGGAGGGGAGGGGGAGGGGGAGGGGCACTTTGTGTTTCTGTACATGTGCTTTGTTTGCGTGCACGCGTGCTAACATGCATACACATTACGCCTCCCCTTTCATTCCCAGCTGGGGCCAGAGAAAACTTGACAGCTATCTTGACTAGAGATACCTAGTTGGTCACTTGGGGAATCAAGAGGCGGTTTTTGTTTTATCCCAAAGGAGTATCATCTGTAACCTTTTTTGTTAGGCCATATGAAGCATCCAAATAAAATGAAAAATATTCAAGGGGAAGGGAAGAAGTAAACACGTTTCTAGTTCAAAGCTGTTTAAACCAAATTAAAATTTACTTATACAAGAGCATTTGCATTCATGAAGCCAACAGAACTTTTATACAAATGGCCAGTGTGGGAACTCAGAGGGCATAAAGTATGGCCCCAAAGCATTCTGGGAAGTTTCCATTTAGAAGCTGCATAGGTGGTCATGCTGTGTTTCTGTAGACTTTCAAATGTTTCTCTTTAAAACTCCCACTGAGAACTTTAAATAGCTTTAAGACCTTTAAAAATTCAGTAAAGGGAAGTGCCGGCTGGCTTTATAGTACCATAAGCCATTTGCAGTGTTTCTGCTAACATTCTGTTAGCACACATGCCAGAATCATAAAATTACAGAGGCTTAAAGGCTCCCTAAGACCAATGCCAGGAGAAGACCAGGAGATGCAGAAGCTGTGACAGGGACCTTGTGACTTAATCATCCTGCAACTTTGTTTATTCTATCCATTTGTTCATTAGACTCCCGTTGAGCTGTTCAAAGTGGCTTAATCCTTGTGAACCAGGCATAAGGTTGTTCTAGAACCCTCAGACAAATGGATTTGCAATGAGGAGATAGTACTAGGTTGTCATCCCATAAAAGCATAAGAACATAAGAAGAGCCATGCTGGATCAGGCCAAAGGCCCATCTAGTCCAGCTTCCTGTATCTCACAGTGGCCCCACCAGATGCATCTGGGAACGGACAAAACTAGATATCTCTCTCCCGATACCACTCCCCTGCATCTGGCCCTTGAAGTACCCTGGTTTTAAGCCTGGAGATGACACCTCTCCATCATGGTCTGTAACCTGTGGTGGACTTTTCCTCCAGGGATCTGTCCAATCCCCTTTTGAAGGCATCCAGGCCAGATGTCATCCCCACATCCTGTGGCAGGGAGTTCCACAGACTAACAATGCGCTGGGTGAAAAAATATTTTGTTTTGTCTGTTCTTACTCTCCCAGCCGTCAATTTGAGTGGATGTCCCCTTGTTCTGGTATTTTGTGAGAGGGAGAAGAGCGTCCCTCTATCCACTTTATTCATGCCCTGCATTATTTTGTATGTCTCAATCATATTCCCCCTCAGGCACCTTTTTTTCCAGATTAAAGAGCCCCAAGTGTTTTAGCCTTTCCTCATAAGGGAGATGTCCCAGGCCAGTAATCATAGAGAGGGCTCATCCTTGCCCTCATGCTTCAGCCCCTGGCCATCTACAGGTTTTCAAAAAAATAAATAAATGAACAAAACAAAGCTGGGCAACGAATCATAGGAAGAAATTGGCTGCCTTTGGCCACTGGACTACATTTTGACCCAGCTGAAAGATGAGCTAGAGTTCCAAATAAAATACCCATATATATAATATATCAGTGTGAATGATTAAGATATCAGCATGAGAGCAGTAGATAATGGTTGAGTCAGTTTAAAAACCCATCACCACAGCAGGAGGCAAGTTAAAAGTGTTTGCCACACTCTTAATAGTCCAGAGACGAAATACCAAGCCTACAGTCATGATAGGAGAAGGAAGGGTATCTTTATTGCCCTTGCATTCATTGCTTCTCTGTGGAACTCAAGATGGTGAATGTTTATCTTCAAAAAAATCCACAAGGTAGGTTAACAAAGTGCACTTCTCACAGTACACCCCACCCCACAGCACTTAAAGCACTCTCTGGATAGTTTTACAATTTAATTATGCAGGTTACACATTGCTCTGCCTTACCCAGTGAACTGGGTACTCAATTTACAAACTTCAGAAGGATGGAAGGCTGACTCAAGCTTGAGCAGGCTACCTGAGCCCTTTGGGATTGAACTTGTGTCATGAGCAGAGAGGGGGTGAGGGAGTGAGGAGACACTAGTCTGCCACTCGGTGAGTTTCATGAATCAATTGGATTTGAACCTAGATCTCCCAAGTCCTACAGAACACAATAATACCACATGGGCTGTCAGGACAAATGGCCACATAATGTGGCTTGGGGGGAAGAGTGTTAAAAAGTGCATTGTACAGGCTGGATGGCCATCTGTCGGAAATATTGTGATGGGGTTCCTGCATGGCAGGGTGTTGGACTAGATGGCCCCTGAGGTCTCTTCCAACTCTATGAATCTATGATTCTATGATTCTATGATTCTAGATTTAAGTAGGGTGCTGTCCATTTTTAGACTACACCAACAAGAATTTCTGGTCCAGGAAATCTGCTCTAGAAACCTTAAGGAAGAAAGTCTACATCCTGAGTAGTTACTTCTAAAAAGCAATTTGTTCTCAAATGTTAGCATTAAAAATATATCTGTGAAGCTTCCCAGGCATCCAGATGAGTTTATCTGGAAGTTGAGTCATGGCAACTGGACTTCTTTTTCTTGAGAGACTGAAACATTTTGCTGCTCATCCAAAAAGCTGCGTTCGCTTAAAGACTGACAAAAGTTGTTTGGAAGAGCAGCAAAACATTTCAATCTCTCAAGAAAAGAAGTCCAAATGCCATGACTCAACTTCCAGATGCATTAGAAATATATTTTACTTAGAAACATAGAATGATTGTGTTGGAAGGGACCCAGAAGTCCATGAAGCCCAACCCTTGCTCTAGGAAGGAGTCTAGATCAAAACAGATCTGGTAGGTAGTCGTCCAAATTTATCTTGTTCTCTCCACTTCCTGAGGTCACTGGTTCCATTGCTGCATTGCTTTAACAGGTAGGAAGTGGCTCCTATTTGTTCAGCCTAAATCTGGCTTCCTGTAGCTTGATCCCATTATTGTAGAGAAATCCCCCTGGGGAGAATCATGACCCCAGCTGCCTGCATAGGTTGAGGCTAGAGATGGGCATGAATCGAAAAAATGGCGTTTCATTTTGTTAAGGAGTTTGGTTTGTTTCATTTCATTTTTCGTGAACTTTTGCAAAAAAACCGTTTTGTTGTTTTGTTAATTCATTATTCGTTTTTACCCACTTTTTCCCCAGCGCACACTGCACGGCCTCCTTCTTATAACCCCTCCTGATCGGCCCTGCCCCGGGAGGGAGGTGCAAGGGGGGCAGCTTTGAAGCCGCGCTGCTCTGGCTGCCTGAGCATGGCCTCCTTATCTCCCCTTCCGATCAGCCCCACAATAACGGGACGCGGGAGGGAGGCACAAGGGGGCAGCTCCAAAGCCACGCTGCTTTGCCCGCCTAAGCATGGCCTCCTTATCTCCCCTTCCGATCAGCCCCGCAATAACGGGACACGGGAGGGAGGCACAAGGGGGCAGCTCCAAAGCCGCGCTACTCTGGCCGCCTAAACGCAGCCTGCTTCTTATCAGCCCCACAATCCCGGGGAGGCTGGGGGCAGCTGAAAGCCGCGCTACTCTGCTCAAGGCCACCACATCCCTCAATTGGGCTGACCAACGAGGTCCCTCAATTGCACCAACGAGGTGCGTGCTCCCTCCATGCAGCTTGGCACGAAAGGACCTCTGGACCAGCACCAGGTAGGAGACATCTCTGCCCCCATTAATGAAACAAACCTAACCAAACCAATTTTTCTCACTTCGGTTCATTTTGTGTCAAATTTGCCCCTAGCTTTGTTATTCGTTTAGTTACGTAACGAAACAAATAACGAATAATGAAATAAAAAAATTCATTTCATGCCCATCTTTAGTAGGGGCCTTTGGGAATCATTAAACCTCTCTATGTGAGCGGAAAAGCCCCGGATGGAAGCTAAAGGCCATATACTCAGGAAGCCAGCTTGGTCTGTTATCTCCCCTCAGGTCAGCCTGGAAGCCTGTGAGAGACGGTTGCAGGACAAACAACTGCCTGTGACCCTTAGATAAGCTCATCCCCCACAACCAATGGAATTCAGGTTACGTGAACAAAGCCTCTGTCCTATTGTCGATGCTTCTTCACTCCACCCATTGTGATGTATGTGTGTACTTGTTTATTGTAACCAATAAAAGCCTTGGGTCCCAGGCGAGAGTCACACCCACACCCACACAGACACACCCACACAGAGACAGACAGACAGACACACTGACATACTGACACTCACAAACACAGAGACACCCAGGCACAGAGAGACACACGCCTGGGATCAAGAGATGATTGTACCCCTGTGTCATGTAGCCCATAATGCTACACATTATTTATTTATTTATTTATTTATTTATTTATTTATTTATTTATTTATTTATTAATATTGTATATTATATTTATATTTTGAATATTTTACCCCACCTTTCTACTTGAAAAAGGCCCGAAGGTGGCTTACAATAATGAGGAACAATATACAGCCCACAACATTTAAGACATATTCAAATTAAGAACAGGGAATTAGGAGAGGCATCTTAGAACATTAAAATGTAACATTAAAGCTACAGAGAGAACACAAAATAGAAAAAAAATCCATTACGAGGGTTGGAAACTAACATGGAAATTACTGTTGTTCTTATGAAATCAGTCAATGCAATCATGTATGGTAATCCATATAAAAGTCACATAGTAAATAGTCCCTCATTCAGGGAAAGCTCGCCTGAAGAGGAAGGTCTTTGCCTGCTTCTGGAAAGATGGCAGAGAGGGGGCAGTCCTGGCCTCCAGCGGGAGGGAGTTCCAAGGTGACTTACAGTAATGAGGGACAATCCACAGTCCAGTATAATTAAGAATAATCAAGTATTGAGAACAGGGAGTTGAAGGACATCTTGCAGCATTAAAAGACGACATTACATTAAAGCTACAAGAAAATGTGAGCACTTAAAGAGAAATTAAAAATTTCATGTAAAATTATGAGTGATGGAAACTAGCGTTAAAAACAGTATCAATGCAATCACACAAGATTATAAGCGGTTTATAAACATACAGTCTATGGGATCATGTATGGTAGATTCATTTAAAAGAAACCTAATAGGTAGTCCAGCATTCAGGGAAAGCTTGCCTGAAGAAAAAGGTCTTTGCCTGTTTCCGGAAGGACAGCAGAGATGGGGCCAGCCTGGTCTCCAGTGGGAGGGAGTTCCATTATGTGTCTTGAGCAGTGATCAAGAACACATCCTGCCAGTCCTCAATAGGATTACCTTTCAAGTCTTTGTCAAGTGTTATCTCCCTTAAGTCTTATTTTCTCAAGGCTAAACATGCCTGAGCACATCCGATCACTCCTGATTTCGGAAGCTAAGCAGGGTCAGCCCGGGTTAGTACTTGGATGGGAGACCACCAGGGAATACCAGGTGCTGTAGGCGCCTGGAGTAGGAACTGGCAAACCACTCCAGTATTCCTGCCAAGAAAACTCCATGGACATGGAGTCACAAAGAGTCGGTCATGACTGTAACGATACAGCACACACACACACACACACACACAAAACATGCCTGGTTGCTTATTATGTTGCTTGTGACATTTTTTTTACTTGTTAGTTTCTTATTACTTTTCATTTTCTATTTAAAAAAAGTTTTACAAATAACAACATGCCCTAAAATATGGGTGTTTGTGGAACTCCCTTCATAATATACAGATATAGTAATTTTAGTTGATCTCCAAGCAATAAATCTATGTTATTCGGTAAAGAGCAAAAGCGACAAAATTGCCAATTTTATGTTATTTGCAAAAGGTTTGTATTTATGCTGATGTCAGCCCCTCAAATGATGTTTTACAGGTAACATACTTATAAAGCATTACTTCCAAGCCCTGGGAACAAACACCTATATAGTGAGCATACTAAAAAGTCACAGATCCTCTAGAGATGTGCTCTGATTATTTCAGTTTCTCCATCAGGAGCAAATAAACTCCAGTTGTTCTTTTGTTGGCACTAATGTTTTGTATTTGTGCTGTCTGGTGTGATTGCTTATCATTCCATGGAGTTTTTAGAATTTCCCACTTCCAGATTCTTTATTTATGACTTTTAACCAACAAGAAGATTAAACCAGTATGTGGTTTTGGAGTGTATCTGATTCTGTCTGGAGCAATTTGAGAGCAAGTTGATGTGGAAGCCTCTCTTTACTATGCAATGGAAAAAACTAAAAGGTTATAGCTCTTTTCTTCTTTTTGCCTTGATGTACATTGAATTTAGCTGCCTAGATGCCCTAAGCACATCCGATCTCACCTGATTTCCGAAGCTAAGCAGGGTCAGGCCTGGTTAGTACTTCGATGGGAGATCACCAGGGAATACCAGGTGCAGTAGTTGCCTGGAGTAGGAACTGGCAAAGTACTCCAGTATTCCTGCCAAGAAAACTCCATGGACATGGAGTCATGAAGAGTTGGTCACAACTGTAATGTCACAACACACACACACACACACACACACACACACACACACACACACACACACACACACACACACACACACACACACACACATTTCCACATTTCAGACAGCTAGCTGTAGGAATGTGTGCATTAGATAACTTTATTTATTATTTTATTCATCCATTTATTTTATTTATATACCACTCATCTGACCAAAGGTCACTGTGGGTGGTTTACAAAGTGGAAAAATAAATAAAATTATTTCTATTATGTTTTTTTAAGAAACGAAAAAGGCTGGAGTGATTTATGCCCCTTGCAGTTTGATTTGTGCTTGAGACACAGATCAGTTTTAAAATGATCTTTGCTTGGCCCCAGAATGGTATCAGGGCACCGAGCATGTTTGCTACTGTTATTATGTTAAATCACTACTTGGTTACAGCATATTTATGAACGGATGAATGAGGGACCTTCAGAATGTTCCCTCTTTAACAGCCCTGATTATCTCTTGGAAACTCAAGACTGTAGTTTCCATTACTGAGTCATTTCATCTCACATTTGGTTTTCCTCTTTTCCTCTTATAGTCAACTTTTCCTTGCATTTTTGCACATCATTGCAAACTTCATAACAATCAATAATCCCTGCTTAAAAATACAACATTACAGTAGGACCCCATTATCTGCTGGGGATTGGTTCCAGGCCTTCCCGTGGATAATGAAAACCATGGAAAAGAGAGAACGTCTGCCCACCCATCTCCAAACTGCTGTTTCCTGACAGTAGCTTGCTTTATGACTGTTTTGGGATAGTAGCTTGCTTTATGGTCACTGTTTGTGACAGTAGCTCGCTTTACAGATGCTATTTGTGACAACAACTTGCTTTACAGCTCCTGTTTGTGACAATAGCTTGCTTTGTGGTTGCTGAATTATTATTTTTTTCCTCTGCCAACCGTGGATAACTGAATCAGTGGATAATGCTGTATTTCAATAGAATTGAGCCTCTTGATGGAAGTTTAAATTGGGTATGCATAGAACATAGAACCAAAGAGTTGGAAGGTGCCTCTAAGGCCATCAAGTCCAACCCCCTATTCAAAGCAGGGATCCAAATCAAAGTATATCTGACAGGTGGTTGTCTAATTTTCTCTTGAATGTCTCCAGTGTTGGAGCGCTCACCCACTCCAGAGGTGGTTGGTTCCATTGCTGTACTGCTCTAACAGTTAATAAGTTTTTAATGATATTGAGCCTCAATCTGGGTTCCCTTAACTTAAGTTCATTATTAGGTGTCCTGCATTCTGGCATGACTGAGAACAGATCTGTTCCCTCCTCTATATGACTGTGTCTGAAACATTTGAACAGTTCCATCCTAGCTCCTGTTATTACTAGAGATAGGCACTTTACGATAAATGGCATGCTGTTTCATCATTTTGTAAGCTTTCAAAACGTTATGAAATGAAACAAACGGGATATGCCATTCCATTATGAAACAAAATGAAACACTTCTTTTCCCCTTTGAAATGAAACATTTCGTTACTCTGTAAAACGGCTTCTTTATGCAACTTGGTACCTCTAGGACCCAGGGGAGCCATTTTATAGAGTAACATTTTTTTGTTATGTTTCATTTAATTACAATTGTTTTAACAAAAATTCATTTAAAAACAACACAAAACAAACCACTAGTAGAAACAAAACAAAACTCTAGTTTTCTATTTTGTGACCATCTCTAGTTATTACCTTTATCATAGCATTAATAGTACTATAGTATGAATTTTCAACTACCTATGAGAATTGTTTCGGTCATTTGTGTTTCTGTCACAATACTACAGGAAGTTCTCTCTCTCTCTCTCTCTCTCTCTCTCTCTCTCTCTCTCTCTCTCTCTCTCTCTCTCTCTCTCTCTCTCATCCTTAAAATCTACCATAATTAGCAAATGAAATAGGCCGCTTGTAAACAGATTAATGTCTTTCTCAGGAAAAATGGAGGGTTTTTCTGGTTTTGTTTTGCTTCTATCATGGTGGGACTCCCATGGCTTTCCAGGGTGACTGGTATGACATCAGACATCAACAGTTGTGAGTCAGTGGTTCCCGAGCTTTGCCAAAATCCCTACTGGCTCAGCTAACCACAATGTCTTGAAACGTAGGCTGTTCCAGTGCGGTGCGTTTTGGGGGAAGCTAGGATCATGGGCATCTGCTGACCTTCTCACCACACTCAGGACGTCAACTGGAAGACCAGATGGCCTCCAAAAACAAAGTTAGGAAAAGTTCACTGCTTGGGTTTGGGGGGAGAGGAAAGCTGTAATAAAGTAATTCAGGGAAGAGTGAGAAAAAGAACAGAATTGTGCATTTTAAAACTGTATATAGGAAAGAATAGACTGCAGAACTTGGCACTGATGTGAAGAGAACTGGTTCTTGGTATGCTTTTAAAACAGAAAAGGAAAAGAAGCAAGACATGGAAGAAAGGTTTGCTCTTTCTTTGTTTTGCTGTTTTGAAGACGGCATGCCGTTGGTTTACTGGAACTTGAGCAGAGAATTAATGATGCAAAAAATGCTTGTTTATTTCATAATCCCTGCCGAATCTGTGACCTAAATATGTCAAGGTCCAAAGACATGAAGTCTGTCAGACTTCAGCTTTCAGGCTCGGTCCCCACATTCTTTGAATTAGAAAAGAAAAGAAAGAGCTGTGGGCCCCTTTTACGAGACAATTGACACCAGGTTTTGTTGATTGTGGGCCATCATCGGATGACATGGTTTGCAAAAACTTAAATAATAAGAAGGCCCAATAAAACTTCTTAGCCTGAAGGCACCACAAGAATTTGGTTGCTTTCTCTGTAACAGGCTACCATAGCTAGAAATTCAATTTATTCTTTGCAAATTCATTAAAAAAGCTAGAAACTAGAAAGGGTACCTTTTCACTAGATATAAAATAGGGATTCCATTACTGTGCGTGCCCCTTTTTCAGGATTCCCCAGACAGCGAGTACTCAGAAGTGGTTTACCATCGCCTTCTTCTTGGGGGTACCCTGAGACTATATAGCTAGCCCAAGGCCACACAGGCTGGCTGGTGCTCACAGGAGGCACAGTGGGGCTCTACTTACAGGAGGCCATGCCTCTGGTTCCACAGCCAACTAGCTAAACCACTGAACTCTCCGGCCAGCTATGATGACCTTACATTGTGACAAAGCCCATCCTATTTCACGACTCAATGCCATGTTGAAGCCAATCTGGAACGAGGGCATCCTGCCTTCACTCTGAACGAGAGATGTTTCCACCACATTTCAGAGCTTGCAAAATGGGAGGAGAGACTTTTTGCAAGATTTTCCCCCTTAACGCTTGAAAAGGTTCTACTGTTCTTCAATACCCTTTGGGATCCTGGAGAAAGTTACAGCGTTTGTGAAACAGTTCATCATCATCATAATAATAATAATAATAATAATAATAATAATAATAATAATAATAATAATAATAATAATAATAATAGCATTTCATGATTGGCCGATTCTCTGGTAAAGTATATTTCTGCCACTTCTGAGATGGTTCAGCTTGCAGTAACTCTACAGGCCCATGCCCTGGTTGCTCAGCAATGGGACCCGTGACCTGTAGCCCATTTATCGATGGATGCCCAGGTTCATCAACACCCATTGCGGTCCTTGTTAACCTGGGCAACGACCGAGCCGGTATAGGCTTCTTTATATTATATTTCACCATGATTCATGGGTTGTTGGGTGCACTTAGTTATGTTCCTCAGTCAAGACCTCTCTGGTAAGGTTGGACGTACTGGAGCAGTTAAGCCCCCCGCCACAAAAAGGTGGCACCCCCACCTGTAGGCAGATGTAACTATTGGCCATATATTGAGCTGTTGCAAGAAAATTGCTCAGACTGATTTCAAACAGCGTCATAATGTAGTGGCTCAAATGGTCTACTGGAATTTGTGTCAGAACTATCATCTGCCCATAGCAAAGAACTGGTAGGATCATAAGCCTGAAAAAGTGACTGAAAATGAGCATGCAAAATTACTTTGGGACTTCCGAATACAGACAGACAGGGTTTTGGAGCATAATACCCCAGATATTGAGACTGTGGAGAAGAAAAAAGTGTGTGGATCATTGATGTTCCTCTACAAGGTGATAGTAGAGTCACTGAGAAACAACTTGAAAAAATTACCCGATATCAGGATCTGAAAATCGAACTTCAGAGACTCTGGCATAAACCGGAACAGGTGGTCCCAGTGGTAATCGGCACACTGGGTGTGTGCTTAAAGAGCTAAGCAAGTATTTAGAAGAAATTGGAGTTGACAAAGTCACCATCGGTCAGCTGCAGAAAGCCACCTTACTGGGATCTGCTCGCATAATTCGCTGATAAATCACAGAGTTCTAAACGCTTGGGAAGCGTTCGACTAGTGATTTGTATTACAAAATCCAGCATAGTTAGCTGTGTGGTTAATTAAATAATAATAATAATAATAATAATAATAATAATAATAATAATAATAATAATAATAATAATAATAATAATAATAATAATAATGATGATGATGATGATGATGATGATGATGATGATGATGATGATGATGATGATGTACAGATTATGAGGGTTCTTTCTGAGTCAAAACCCACCATTTTTTTAAAAATAAACTCTGGTTCCCAGTATACAGTTCATTCTCATCCCTCCTGTTGTTGAAAGAGGATGTGTGAAAGCTGGCTCCTTTGCAGACCTGTCACAGAAACAGCCCTATGCGCATCTTCCACAGCCTAGTTACCTGGTCATCTAGGCAACAGTTGAATACACAGTGGAGCTGCCTGTCTTCAAAAAGCCCCCCTCCCCCCCGTGGCTTTAACATCAAAGCTGTGCTTTGTTTTCCTAACTCCCTTTCCAGGAAGCCAGAGCCCATAATATCCCACTAGCTACTGCTGAAATAATATACATTATACAAAGCAACATGAGAGAGAGATATGAGTACAAGTTTTGCTGATCACCTATAACACCTGTCACCTGTCAGAGCATCCACCCGTTCCACTTAGGGTTTCTAAAACAATGGATAAAATCTTGAAGAACCTTATCAAATCGGCAAACTTTATTGTTAGTCTTCACTGTGATCCTGGTCCATTGAATGGACCACTATTCTGCTGCGTTATCCAGATATTCACATATTTTTAAAGAGTGCTTAAGCATGGGTAGCTGGTGCTTAGTGGTCTGTCTATATCACTCTCATATAGCTTCCTGAGATTCCCTTTCTTTAAGTCTCTGCAAAATGTAATTGAAGCCCACAGCTATTTAGAGATGCATTTGATCTGCCTCTGAAGAAGTCACCTCTCCCAGTGTGTGCCTAACAGCTGCACGGACGGAAAGTCTTTGCCCACCACCTGGAATGGGGAGACACATTACTTGGGTGCCCATAGGCTGCTCGGTAGAGATGGGCACAACTCAAAAAAATTGTGTTTCGTTTTTCGTTTGGTTGTTTGGGGATCCGTTTCAGTTCATTTTCATTTTTTGTTTTGTTTTTGAAAAATTTTTTGTTTCGTTTTTGGTTCATAACGAAACGAAAAAATGAAAACAAAAACAAAAAATTGCTGTTTCATTAGCGTTCTTTTCAGTTCAATGGATTTGCCGCAACGAAAACAAAAAACATGGCAAAATTGGTCGTTTCGTTTCCATTTCCGTTTTGGTTTTTGGAAAATTTTTGTTTTTGTTTTCGTTACAAAATGAAACGAAAAAATGAAAATGAAAATGAAAATTTCGCTGAGTCGTGCCCATCTCTACTGCTCAGAGCTCACATGAGGAGGGTGGGCTGGAATGCTTACAAAGAGCTGGCTCAAAGCCCCACAGGCCAATCATGAGGTCCAGTGAACCACCTAACTAATGGGGCCAGTGCAAGTGTCACTGGCCATTTTGGGGCTCCTCAATTGGAAATCCTGGACCCATGTCATCTGACTGGTGTATTGAACAAAAGGCATTGTTCATTGATTCCCCTGAGGGGCAGAGAGGGGCAGATCAAAGGGTGGCTTCACATTTAAATACGTCATATTGTTGGGTAGCACAGAGGTGGTGGTGGTGATCAGTAATGGTGAGTTCCTAAGGATGGTTTGGGGGTGATTGTTTGCTTAACATCTCAGCACTCTGTATCCCAAGATTCAATTGCCATAATGGGGGGAGGGGTGCCTGGGTGGCTAGAAAAAAATCCGCAAGTATGAGGTGGCCAGCAGCCAGTGGTGGCATTTAGGAGCCAGGAAGAGTCTGTCAACCTGACATCATGGACCTGGGGCTTAGGGCTCCACCTGAGAGGGAAATAAGGTAGAGGGAGGAGGGTAACCTAAGCTGGTAACCAATAGTAGCCCTAGTTAACACATTAGGGGCGTGGTGGCTCAGCGGACTAAGGCTCTGAAAACTGTCGGCTGCAAAGTTGGCAGCTTGGCGTTTCAAATCCCTGGTGCCATGCAATGGAGAGAGCTCCCGCTGATAACCCCAGCTCCTGCCAACCTAGCAGTTCAAAAAGCATGTAAATGGAAGTAGATAAATAGGTACCACCATAAAAAGCAGGAAGGTAAAATAGTGTTTCCTTGCAGCCATGCTGGCCATGTGGCATGGACTTGCACAACACTGGCTCTTTGGCTTGAATACAGAGATTAGCACCACCCCTAGAGTTGGACATGACTAGCACGCATGCGCAGGGGGAACCTTTACCTTTTACCATTAGTTAACCCATCACCTGTGTCTCTTTCCGTATTTAGGTTGGGCAAAGCATACACTGTACATGCTAGGAAATATTATTCATTGCATCAATAAAGCAATATGGCTCCTACTTACTGCATCAAATGTAACTTCATTCTGCACCCATTCATCCTTGAAAGTAGAGATGGGCACTACTCATCGAAATTTTCGTTTTGTTTTCGTTTTTTCATTTTGTTTTGCAACGAAAACGAAAACGAAACATTTTTCAGAAGCAAAACGACAATGGAAATGAAACGAAAAATTTTGCCGTGTTTTTCGTTTTCGTTACGGCAGACACATTGCATTGAAAAGAATGCTAACGAAATGAAAAAATTTTGTTTTTGGTTTTTTGTTTTTTGTTTCGTTTCATACGAAAATGAAAACGAAAAATGTGCAAAAAAAAAACCCCCGAAAAACAAAAACGAACCGAAATGGACCCTTAAACGAAAAACGAAAAAATGAAAAATTATTTTTTTGAGTCGTGCCCATCTCTACTTGAAAGTAACTGCTTCACATAAGCTGCAGTATACTTTGTGTTGCCTTTTCCAAAAGGTTGTTGCTATATGATCACAACTTTCACCCTTCATTTATGCCAATACTTTCTTTCACTTTTATCTGGCTGACTGTATTATAGAATATCAAAAACCCTCTTGCCAAGTATTTAGTATAAGCTTGAGCCTGCTCCTCGTTGCCCTATGTGAGGAAACATCAGGATGAGTGATGGATGCTGGAGAGCCATTAAAAGCAACTTGACCATAAATGGCAGCCAGCCCATCAACCATTGTTCATTCAACATGAGCCATGAATCAAGGCTAAACATATGATTGAAATATGGACTACATTCATTTCCTCCCAATTTTCGCTCAATGAACCATGTACGGAGTGGGGCGGTTGGGATTATTCAGCCAGGCATGCATGTAGTAATGCAGACCACTGGGCAGAAACCTGCCAAGAGACAGATTGACTTTATGAGGTCTTGGAACAGGCGGTATAACACAAAGCCAGAGACTAAAGATGAGTTCCGAGTGACATCAGAATTTTTGAGCCAAAGAAAACTATTTGTCCATGTTGATATCTCCTTGCTCCAAAGGATTTGTGGAGAGTCATATCAGGAGATATACATTTTACTTCTTTGAACACTTTGCAGTGAACACTTGGCATTGAATCAAGAAGAAAGCCATGACTCCTATCTTTGTAAATAATTGACCCCTAATCCTAGAGAGGTCTCATAATCCCACCCTTTCTAATTCCAAGTAATTCCTGAAATTTTGGAGGGTTTAAAATTTCAGTTAGTGCAAAATTCTGTTTCCATTATTAGCCCTCAGTTTGGGACCTCATTATCTGTGACAGCTCCTTTCCCCGAGAATACTGACTTGTACTACCAGCTCCTCACAGGCCAAGCTCCTACAGATTGCCACGCTGATGGAGGTCAGAAAGACCTATGCCAGGAATCAGGCCTTCTCAGTTATCTCTCTGTCTTTGGATTCTGGTCAAGATGCACCTTGCCCCTCCTACTCAACTTTCAAGAGAGTATTGAAGATGATGGACTTCACTGAAGCTTTACAGGGTATCCTGTCATGAAGGCTGCCAAACCTGTGCTTGCCTGTCCACCTACTGTTGGATGCTGATTGGTTTACTTTATTATCTCTCCTTTTGTTTATTGTAATAGACTGTATATTAAATGCATTGTTAATGGTCCAGAGTGGTGCTTCAGACTAATTGGGCAGTATAAATGTTCAATAGAACAAAAGATTGAACATTACAATGACAGATAGGACAATAGAATGATAGACAGAATGATAGAACATAGGACAATAGAACAATAGAATGACAGAACGATAAAACAATAGAATGATAGAATGATAGAACAATAGAACAATAAAACAATAGATAGATAGATAGATATAGACAGACAGACAGACAGACAGACAGACAGACAGACATAAAAATGTCTACAGAACACCCAGGAAGGAGATCCAAGATTAACAAAACAGGGCATCAAAGCCCTAGCTGCAAAGTACAAGTTCTAACTGATAAGTTATCTGAAGGACCGTATCTGTTGTGTTAATATAATCAGGGAAACCTTCTTGCTCCCACCACCTTCATAGGTATGTTTGGTGAGGACACAGGAGAGGGCCTTTTCCATTGCTCCTCCTAGACTTCAGAACTCCCTCCCACAGAAGGCTAGGCTGGCCCCATCTTTCCTGTCCTCCACAAGGAGGCAAAAACTCCTTTTCTTCAGGCAAGCTTTCCGTGAGTGATGGGCTGCCTGAGTGGTGTTTTTAAATGGCTTGTTTTACCTTGCTGCTCTGAACGCCTTGCTTGTGCTTTTTAAGTATGGCATCTGGCT
The DNA here is from genome assembly GCA_037367245.1 of Phrynocephalus guinanensis. Taxonomy (NCBI): domain Eukaryota; kingdom Metazoa; phylum Chordata; class Lepidosauria; order Squamata; family Agamidae; genus Phrynocephalus; species Phrynocephalus guinanensis. The sequence goes on along the minus strand of CM074740.1, from coordinate 100,090,720 downwards.
AATGCTTTTTGCATAATAAATAAATAAATAAATAAATAAATAAATAAATAAAATAGTTGGTGAATTTAGATCCTTATGCAGCCAAAATGTGTGTGGTTGTTTCTCCACTTTGTGGGAAGAAATTGCACAGCAGTTTATTATCCTCACACCTCCCAGACCTCCTCCTCCTCCTCCTCCTCCTCCTCCTCCTCCTCCTCCTCCTCCTCTTCTTCTTCTCTTCTTCTTCTTCTTCTTCTTCTTCTTCTTCTTCTTCTTCTTCTTCTTCTTCCGGTGCCAACAAAACCTTGGCAATAAATGACAGCTTGCCAACTTCTGGGAGCTTCTAGAAGGCATCTCCAGGGAGCGCCGTTTGAAGCCAGCTACTTTAGCATGTTCCGTAATGATTAGGGGTGGGGTGGGAGAAGAGGGTAAACAATATGTTAATAGAATTCATAACTAATAGTAAGCTGGGAGGCAACACCCATAGTAATGAAGACAGAGGTGTAATGGAAAACGGCCCCTCCAGGGCTTTAGAGAGGAAGAGTCAGATTCAAGCACAACATTCAAATCAGAATTTCAAATGGAGATTGAGAGGGTGGAAATGATAATCCCAAATTATAAGTTTCAGAGCCCACACTATCCTTAAGCTTTGGGGTGTGTATCTTTTTAAAATATGGACTTTCAAACTTTTTTGAAGGAGAAATCAGCTATTCCTTTGAAACCGTTTCTGAGAGTTCCACAATTTCAATTATATTTATTGATAAGATTCATTTCCCCCAACAAGGGGTCCCAAGACAGGTCATATTGCTAAAACGTGTAAAATTGGGGTGGGAGTGGGGGGGGAGAGAATTATACTTTTAAAAGTATTAAACTATAATAATGTTTTTTTTTTAAATTAAACAACTGAAACCATTTTAAACACAATGCTGGCCCTGACTGGCCATTTTGATACAGGCTAGATCAAGTTTGATTGAGGTCATGGGGGAAAATGATGTGCTATTTGGTGTGCTGCTTCCATCTGGATAGCAAATTGACCCTTATGTCAATGAAACACTTCCCCTAATCATTTATGGTGAGGTGGCGAAGTGAAATTATTTTTTATGTCTGCTAGATTGTCACTGATGCAACGAATCATTTTGAATAAATATTTTTTCTTTGCCTCCCTGTGTAGTTATTCAATCAAGAAACTGTCCACAGATAGGCAAGTAATTTAATTTATTCAACGTGATTTATCCCATCAGCAAAGCTCTAGCAGATGCAATACAAAAAAATCCCTTCTCCTGTCCTCCATCGGGGAATTGTTTAGGAGAAGTATAAACTTGTTTAGGAGAATTATAAACCAGTATCCTGAAGTGGCACAGAAGCTACTTCAGGACACAGGGAATTAACACTGACAGGAGCTGCAAGGTTCTGGTTTAGTCAACTTTACCACACTTGCTGGGAATGGACTAAACTGGAGCCCTCTGACTCATACTGAAAGAGAACTCTCTGGTAGAGGTTCAAAAGGTGCAAGTTGGGGTTAATTGGTTTACTCTAGAATCGAAATGAAAAACAAAACAAAAAGCAAAATGCTGTTTTGTCATTTTGTTACATAATGAAGGAAAATGAAATGAAACGAAACGAAACGATGAAGCAGCATTTCGTTACAGATGAAACAAAACGGCTGTTTTTCTGTTGAAATGAACCATTTCATTCCATCTGTAAAATACCGTGTTTCCCAGAAAATAAGACAGTGTCTTATATTAATTTTTGCTACCAAAGATACGCAAGGTCTTATTTTCAGGGGATGTCTTATTTTTCCATGAAAAAGAATACGGTACACATTTATTGTTATCATTATCAGGGAGGCCTTATTTTCAGGGGGATGCCTTATATTTCAGTTAGAGGCAAAACTGTAAGTAGGTCTTATTTTGGGGGGGATGTCTTTTTTCGGGAAAACAGGGTAGTGGCTCACCTGCAGGTGTTCTGCCACCGCTGCTGCTGCCAAGACCGCCCAGTCAGGCTGGAGAGGGTGAGTGGCTGATAGGCCAGCCTATGCCCACCACCAGAACCTCCACGTCTGCCACTGGAGCAGCCGCCACTGCAACGGGAGAGGGTGAGCAGCCAGGAGGCAGGCCTAGTATCAGCACCCCAAAAAGGAAACAAATTCCTCAAGGATAGTATATTTCTGAGTAGAGATGGGCACAAATAAAAAAAATGGCGTTTCGTTTGTCGTTTAGGGGGTCCGTTTCGGTTCGTTTCCTTTTTTGCAAATTTTTGCAAAAAAATCATTTTCATTTTTGTTGGTTTCGTTACCATTTTGTTACCATTTATTTCATTTTTTGTGATTTTTTTAGCATTTAAAGCAGTTCAATGTATTGCCGTAACGAAAACGAAACGGACGACAAAATTTCTGGTGTTTCTGTTTGTTTCGTTTCATTTTAGAGACAAAATTCGTTTGTCATTTTGTTACGTAGCGAAATGAAAAAAAACGAAAATGGAAATGAAAAATTGTTCGTTTCGTGCCCATCTATTACTGAGCTAAAAACCAGCATCCAGGAATGTAGTTATGGTTCTTAAAAGCCTGCCTGAAGAAGAGGGTCTTCAACTATCAGTGGAAATACTAAAGGGAGGATACCTAACCTCTCAAGCTTAACTAGGCTTAGCTCCACTCTGTCCTCCCATGCCTCCCCCAGTGCTAGCTGGGAGCTTTCATTCTGCACTTCAGAAGCCATTTTCTGGATATATGGATGATATGTACCTGTACAGAGATTCATATTTAGAGTCAATGATGGCCAATCGTGGCTTACTAGAATATCAGGGAGATCGATAGGCATAGCTCTTCCATAGTGGCTGTTTAAAATATCTGATATTAAGAGGCATACTGCCCTTGAAGAGGGAATATTCAATTAGGAGGGCCTCCAAAATCAAATCCAGAAGCTGAGTCATGGCAACTGGACTTCTTGTGAGACTGAAATGTTTCTGTTGTGTTACAAACCACACAACACATTGAGGTGGGTTGCAAGCATGCTCAGCATCCCAGGTGTGTCTGTGTGTGAGGCTCTCACCTGGGACCCAAGGCTTTTATTGGTTACAGTAAACAAGTACACACATACATCACAATAGGGGGGGAAGAGGGTCATGGACAGACCTGTGGCTCCTCATGTATGCCCTGAATTACATTGGTGGGGGGAGAGCTTATCTGAGGGTCGCAGGCAGCTGTTTGTCCTGCAACCCCCTCCTCACAGGCTTCCTGGCTGATAAGAGGGGAGATACAGGTTTCCTAAGTATATGGGCTTAGCTATGGAATTCATTGCCTTCCATCCGGGGGCCTTCCCACTCAGATAGAGAGGTTAATGATTCCTAAAGGCCTTACTCGTGCAGGTAGCTGGGGTCATGATTCTCCCCAGGGGGGTGTCTCTACACGTTTCACTACTCATTTATTTATTTATTTATTTATTATATTTATATCCCGCTTATTTACAGGGTACTCTAAGCGGCTTACAACAGAAAAGGCTACAAAGCCAATAAATACAATAAATAATCACAGACAAACCTATAAACTCCCTAAACACTGTTAAAACCACATGACACCTCGACTAAAATGCAAGTTACGATGGCGGGAAAGAAAAGAAAAAAAAATCAACTGTCGCCAAAGGCCTCACGAAAAAGGTAGGTTTTCAGCGCCTTTCGGAAGGCCAGCAGGGACTCTGCAGAGCGCACTTCACTGGGGATGGAATTCCAGAGGCTGGGGGCCGCCACAGAGAAAGCCCGGGTCCGAGTGCTCGTCCTCCGGGCTTCCCGAGGGGTGGCGACCCGAAGCAAGTGCGCTCGCGCCTGCCGAACGGGACGGGCCGAAGTTGACCGCTGAGCGATACGCTCTGCCAGGTAGTCCGGTCCCAAGCCATGGAGGGTTTTATAAACTAAAACCAGGACCTTGAATCTGATCCGGGCCGCAACGGGCAACCAGTGCAAGCGGGCCAGGACTGGGGTGATGTGGTCGTAACGACGCACACCAACCACCAGCCTGGCCGCCGCGTTCTGGACCCGCTGCAAGCGCCGGAGAAGATTCAAGGGCAACCCCATGTAGAGCGCGTTACAGTAGTCCAGCCTCGAGATCACCAGGGCTTGGACCACTGCTCTCAAGGAGCTCGCGTCGAGGTATGGGCGGATCTGGGCGATCCGACGGAGATGGAAATAGGCGGACCTGGTCACCGACGCCACCTGGTGCTCCATGGCAAGCGCCGGGTCCAGGAACACACCCAGATTCCGCACCCTCTCCGCGAGCTGGAGGGAGACTCCCCCCAGACAGGGAAGAGGGCCACCGTACCCCGACGGCGAGCTCCCGAAGAACATAACCTCCGTCTTCTCGGGGTTGAGCTTAAGCCTGTTCGCCCCGGTCCAAGCCAGTACGGCCTCCAGGCACCCGTCGAGAACTTCCACAGCTTCCACAGCAGAGGTGTTAAAGGAGAGATAGAGCTGCGTGTCATCAGCGTACTGATGACAGCAGACTCCAAAACTCCTGATGACCCCCGCCAACGGCCTTACGTAGATGTTAAACAGCATGGGGGACAGAGACGACCCCTGTGGAACCCCACACGGGAGGATCCAAGGGGCCGATAACTCATCCAAGTAGGTTCATCAGTCTAAGGACTGGTAGAAGGAAGGTCACACCTAATGGTGTTGGGGAGGGTTGCATAGCTGGGGCTGTCGCATACCCCAGGCCATTGTCCACCTAATGAGCCTAATTCAAACCCAGGTAGCATGAAATGAAGCTGAACTATAAATTGAGGTCCTTGCACCCACTTTCCTTAGACTGATGAAGTAGTGAAACATTTCAATCTCACAAGAAAAGAAGTCCAGTTCCCATGACTCAACTTCCAGATAACTTCACCTGGATGACTGAGAATCTTCACAAACATACTCCCAAATCAAAATGTATCTCCTGCTGCTCATTTTGTTGTCAGGAAAGTGCAGATGGGGTTTCCTGAATGGCCATTTTGTTTCAGAATCATACAGTCATGAAGTTGGAAGGGGGCTATAAGGCCATCGAGGTCCAATCCCCTGCTCAATGCAGGAATGAAACTCAGGCTGCTTTTATACATGACCTCTAAAATCCGCTGGCAACTTAAATTCGGATTCCCCCTCCCAACCAGAGATCGTGGGGTTTTGTTGTGCTTCCTGTGTTCCCACCCTCCTGCACTCGATTGCTTTTGTCTGCGGTGAGGAGAGGGAGGAAAAAAATGCAGGCTCACCTCCTCCTGTCGTCGGCAGCAGTTAGTTGTAGGAGGACTGGAAGCCCGTCTGTCTGTTGAAGGGGGGGGGGGGACAACAAAAGCAAACAGAAGACAGAGGAGAGGCAGGCATTCACAAACAAACAGAAGGTGGAGGAGAGCCAGGCATTTAAAATCTGCATCGGAATTTTTTTTTACCTCCTCGAGGCCAGGTACTTGTAAAATATGCTGGGTGCGCTTAAGAGGACGTGGCCGTACTTAATTTTTTTAAAAGTCCGTAGCTGGTGGGAAAACAATTTTAAGCTCCCCATCTGCGAGCACTTTGCATCGGATTTTAGGGGTCGTGTAAAAGCAGCCTCAAAGGGTATATGCCAGGAGGTTGCCTAAATTTCTCTTGAATACCTCACGCAATGTGGCCATTCAGTTTGTGCACTAATGTAAGAAAAGGTTGCCTTTAGGATTTCAGCCAGTATAGCACTTTCTCAGGACCACAAATCCCAATTAAGGCATTTTAAGGAAAAGTGCCAAGAAAGGGTAAATAATAGTAAAATAATACTTTTATAAGTAGTTTCAATAATTTCCCATTGAACCCTGTCAAATCTATACATGGTTTTAAAAGCATACGATTACTCCCCTAGAGATGAAGCTATGTTAACTCCCACTATGCAAAAAACACTGCCATCTATCTTGAAGGCAATCTTAAACCACCACCACCACCCCCAATTTTCTAAAGATCTGACAAAAAAATTAGAAGAATTTTCCTTTCATCTTGTTCCACAACGGCAACCCACACAAGGTCCTCAAGGAGAGAAGTTGTGTGATACGCAGCAATCTGGGCTGCCTGACAGCTGCTCATTACACAATGAACAACTGCCAAGTTCTTCTGCAGGTTTTACCATCCATAGGAAGTTACCCAGTTCTTTCTTAAAGCAGAGATAATATGGCTTTCTGCAATTAATGTGATAGTTTACAGTTGGATTGAAATTTGATGCATTAATTTTGAGGGGTAGGTTTTGCTCCAGTTCATTGCTTTCCCCCTCTCCCTTGCCTGATACAGGATGGGATATAATGTGGTGATTTTGTACCAATAATAAAAATTACAATAGCTATGGCTGCCCAGACCTTGTCCATGTCTACATAAACCAATGATTCCCAGATTTTTTTTAAAACTTGAGGCTTCCTGAAGTTATTGGCCACAGGCCAGGGCTTCCCAAATGCAATACTTTGGATGTGGGGAGAGAAAGAAATAGTTCCAAGAATTCTATGGCACCCCTGACTGGATTTGGCAGCACTGTTGAGTGCCATTTGGGAGCCCCAGGAATAAAGGCATATAAGTAGATTTGTAGTCATATTAGTCCGAGCAAGAATTCCAAGCAAAAATCAAAACAAAACAAAACAAAAAGACAAAAACATGTCAAACCTTAAAGTCTTTCATGGACACGTCCACTTCTTCAGACATATAGTAGCAGAATGAGGTATACAATTAATATACAAAAGGATGTCAGTTACATACCAAATGTTCATTGGCTGTTGCACAATATACAATAGAATGTAGTTACATACCAAATGTTCATTGGCTCTTGGAAATGCAGTGACTCATCCTACACCCAATGAACATTTGGCATGTTTGGATGAACAGCGAAATGTTTCAATCTCTCAAGAAAAAGAAGTCCAGTTGCCAGATATAACTTCCAGATATAGTCTGTTACCCATAACTATGAGTTCTGGAGTTTTTAGGAGTGGGAACAAACTTTTCATAGCCTTGTCTCTCTCTGATGGGCATGAATGGCTGATTTGTTGGTTTGGGCCAGTTTGTTTACTGGCCAAACAGATGTTTGGTGCTTCCCTGCCCTGTCTCCTTCCAGGGAGCAGTGCCTGAGGAGACAGGGCGAGGAAGTCTGGTTACTCTGAGTGGGCACCCACTGGAGGAGGCAGAGCTGGGAAATGCTGATCACCTGATCAGTCAGTAAATGAACCGGGACGAATCACTGAACTAGCCATTTGTGCCCATTTCTAATCCCATAATATGAGATGCTATAAGATGAATTTGCAAACCCCTACATGCAAAGCATTCCGTTCATTCTGAATGATGGCTTTCTCTTTGGCAAAAATGGTTAAAATAGGCAGATATCCACTAGGACATAGATATCTATTTATGTAGTTCATTTGCTGTACTCCCAGTGGAGTCTCATCTAGTTAGATGTCTGATAAGATTGATGGAAAACTGGACCCTGTGGGAAACATCTCTTTTGAGTGCCTTGGTGTATAATTGAATTTTACCTGAAACCTTTGATGGGCAATCAGTGGTTTCACCTTTTGAACTAGTCAGCATGACAAGAGAGCTGATATTTTCATCTAAACTTTCCTGTCATAAAGTCTCTGAAGCAGGTGGTAGATCAATACCAAACACACCAGGGCTTGGGCTTTGACCGAATGTCATTCTCTGCGTGAGCTGTCAGTGGAGGAAACATGAATTCAATGGTGGCATGTCATGGTCAAGAACCAGCTTGCTTCCAGGATGAGAGTTTATCGTCTTCGTGCCTGACACTCAACCCACATGTAGGAAGAGGGTGGGAGACATTCCGGATATTTGTGAGCTGAGACTAATGCCGAACTAGGACTGACCTTCAGCTGATTGGAATACTGGGGGGAACTTCTAGCCTGCAAATTCCTGTTCGAAACAGATTTATTCACAAAAATCAACATCCAGTGTAATTGACCGCTGAAAATGGCCTGGGACTCTACTTGCACACTTCCTTCTCTTCCTTCAGACCACATTTTTGTGCTGACACTAGATAATAGCAAAAAACACTCACATCCAGTGACTTCCACCACATTGGGCACCTCAGGAGCTCACAGTTTAAGCCCTAGAAAAGGAATGCCATCTCAACAGGAGCCTCACAACACACACACACACACACACACACACACACACACACACACACACACAGAGAGAGAGAGAGAGAGAGAGAGAGAGAGAGAGAGAGAGAGCACATATGGAGGTGGTCTCCAATGGAACTCATCATCTAATGAACCAGGAATATTGGCAAGTCTTTGGGTGCAAGTCCCAAAGACACCATGTCCCTGAGTACCAGGGCCCATGTCTAAGTCCCTGTTAAAAGCTGTGACTAGGGATGGGCACGAGACAGAAGAATTGCATTTCCTTTTGTTCTCTGTTTCTGCATGAGTGTGTATGTGTTTTCATCCTTTCCGTAATCAAGATCCATTCACTTCAGAACTCAGGATTTGTTTTAAACTGGAGAGTTATTTCTATAAGACTTGAGGGCCCCTGGATTTTGAATGTTTAGAAGCTGTTAATAGAGCCCAAAGAAAACTGCCGCTCATCTCTCTCAAAGACTTCCTCTTTCTGACATAAAGATCAATGGGGCAGATATGCCCACCCACCTTTATTCATAGCCATGCGCTGTCGTGTGTCAAATCAGACTTGTGATGACCATTTTCAGGGTTTTTCGGGTAGAAAATACTCAGAAGCAGTTTCCCATTCCCTTCTTCTGGGATGCCATGGAACTGTGCAGCTTGTCCAAGGCCACCCAGGCTAGCTCTGCACCCAGGAAGCACAGTGGAGAGTCAAACTTCCAGCCCCTGGCTCCACATCCAGATACCTAAACCATTTTAATAACAGCTTCAGGGAAAGGGGAAATCCACAGAAGTTGAGGGTTGTATTCCCTACTATGTATTCAGAAGAACCAGTCTGTGTGGCCTTGGGCATGCTGCGTAGTCCCAGGGGGTCCCCAGAGGAAGGGAATGGTAAACTGTTTCTGGCTACTTTCTGTCTAGAATACCCTGGAAAGGATCACCGTAAATCAGAATATGTTCAAAAGGATAATCATAAATCAGAATTGACTTGATGGCACACCCACCTTTATTTCTACTCAAATTAATTCTTTTTAAAACACCTCTGAGCTTGTCTCCCACCTGCAAAGCCCCCCCCTCACCTACCTGAAAGAGGCTTCCAACTTCTCCTCCACCTTTGGCTTTGGTTGAACTTCAATCCTCATTTCAGATAGGAATTGCAGAAAGGCTGTGCTTTTCTGCATCTCCACTGCCACCCTTAAAGGTCTGTCTTTGTTTACCTGCGGAAATGAACGAGCCAAGCCCTGGGTAGCTGGGAGAAATTCTTCGAGCAAAGCTACCCTCCAAGCAGAGGCCTGATTGACATGAAAATGTCACCCCGATGACGTCCAATTCAAAGCTGCCTCCACTCCTCTATTGATCTTCTGATTATTTTCTCATAACTTAAAGGACAGGGCTTGTCAAGCTGCCAGTGGTTGCCCGCCATTGTTTCCAGGCATGTCGGAAAGTTCCCCAGAAACATGAGGCGAGCCTGACAGTTATTATTGCCTTTTCTTGCCGACATGACTGATAATGTTGCCCAACACTTACTGGTGCTCGAGATAAGGGATTTTAAAAAAAAAAAGGAGAAGAGGCAAGAGCGAGAATGAGGGAGAGAGAGAAAGAGGAATGGAAGGAAACCTCTTATAAGACTATTGGAATCAGGGGCAGAGGGGGGGAAATGAAAGTCCCTGGAAGTTTCCATGTGTCTTGATAATTTAAACAGCGAATGCATGGACCTGACAGATTATCTTGTGAGTGCCAGCAATGTGTTGGAACGGAATGAAGGATTCGAGTTCTCTTGGAAAGTGGGAAAGAAATGCTGGGTGATTCACTAATGAGCCCAATCCATCCTCCACTGGGATGTAGCCATCTTATCAAGCCATCTGACACAAAATGAAAAGCCTCTTTTATTACCATGTGCTGATGGATTGTCGACAGTTGCCCAGTCCGTCTACCAGATGGATCGCAAACCCTGCTCCTGTAGCTACTGATCAAACTAAATTGCCCTGGCTGGTCGACGGTGCGGTCTCTGTAAATCTATATTTCCCTCTCTCGAGTGAGTTTCATCATGTCGTTGGTTGGTGAATCCTTTTGGTTTCTAGTCCAGACTTTACACTAGCTGTTCAGTAGTTGGGGAACCCTATGGCTCAGAATAAGTTCAGCACTTTGGACAGCTCCTTTAAAATGAAGACTAACTCCCACTCCATCCCAGTAGATTCACTACCCCTGTGACATTCAGATTACAGGAATTATTTATCAGCCAGGATCCAAAGTACATTTGATGAGGATCTCACGACATAAGAACATAAGAACAGCCTTGCTGGAACAGGCCGCAGCCCATCCAGTCCAGCATTCTGTCTCACACAGTGGCTCACCATTTGCTTCTGGGCATTCCCAAGCAGATGTCTTCAACTGCTTAAGAATCCCTTGGTACCAAGGTCATCAAAAAAGCCTTTCTCTCCATCCTGCCACTCTCACAGGTACATCTTATGGAAACGAATGAACGGACCTTCTTAGTCTGTGTGCCCCACTTCTGGATTTCATCCCGCTGGAGGCCAGGACTGCCCCATCTCTGTCGTCTTTCCGGAAGCAGGCAAAGACCTTTCTCTTCAGGCAAGCTTTTTATGAATGATGGACTACACATTATGTGTCTTTCTTTATATGAACTACCATACATGACAACACAAACTTTGTGTTTATAACTTTGTGTTTATATATCTCCTTGTGTGATTGCATTGACACTGTTTTTAATGTTAGTTTCCATCCCTCCTAACTTTTATACGGTCCACCATACATGATTAGATTGACTGACTTCTGATACCAGTGTTTTCAATGTTAGCACCATCCCTCATAATGGAATTTTACTCGTTTCTTTAACTGCTCATGTTCTCTTTCAGCTTTAATGTTGCCTTTTATTTTGCTGTAAGATGCCCTTCATTTCCCTGTTCTCAAACTTGAATATGTCTTAAATGTATTGGGCTGTATATTGTCCTTCATTACTGTAAGCCACTTTGGGTCCTTTTCCAAGGACAAAGCCAGGGTAAATAAAATAAAATAAAATAAAATAATTAAATTAAATTTGGGGATAAGAACCAGGTTGTACGGCCTTGGGCAATTTTTTCAGCCCCAGATCAATGACAGAAGAAGGACAATGGTAAACCACTCCTGAATATTTTGTGCCTAGAAAATCATGGAAACCATGAGTCACCATAAATCATTATTAACATGTAACTGATTAATTTGACAAAATATGGTGCAATTTAAATATGAAGGAGCTGTTTCATGGAACTGACATTTCATTCCTAGCCCAGGTAGATTTTTCAGAATGATGACTTGGATTGTGAAGCTGTTTCAGTTTGGCTCATACCAGAGTCAATACACATAGAACCAGTAGTGGCGAACCTTCGGCACTCCAGATGTTTTGGACCACAACTCCCACAGTCCTTTGTCATTGGCAATACAGGCTTGGAGTTGTGGTCCAAAACATCTGGAGTGCCGAAGGTTCGCCACCACTGCATAGAACTATTCTGTGAACTTAATTTGTACCATTTATATATTTCTGTCTTGGAAGGAGACTGGAATATAAGACTATTGAATGAATGAATGAATGTTCTCTCTCTCTCTCTCTCTCTCTCCCTCTCCCTCCCTCCCTCCCTCCCTCCCTCCCTCTCCCTCCCTCCCTCTCTCTCTCTCTCTCTCTCTCTCTCTCTCTCTCTCTCTCTCTCTCTCTCTGTATGTATGTATGTATGTATGTATGTATGTATGTATGTATGTATGTATGTATGTATGTATGTAGTAGGGCTCCATTTGGATTATGGTGCTAAGGAGGAAAAATTCCAACCTAGATTATGTTTGTTGCAGCTGAACATGGTTATAGGACCAGGCAGAGTTGGTCATGATGGCTTGGAGATTGTGGAGGCTGTAGTCCAAATAATTAGCTTTGGCACAAGTTTGAAGAACATATATATATCTATGGTTCTCAACCATGGGTCCCCAGTTCTTGGACTAAAACATCTGGAAACCTTCACCATTAGCTGTGCTGGTCGGAATTTCTGGACTGTTGGCTGTAGTCCAGCAGTTAACTTTGACTTTCCCTTTGACAGTCACATATAAAGAAAAGAAAGTCTCTAAAATCCACTGTCCATCTTTATATTTCCAACTAACCTTGGTTTAATTTAATTCAGGAACGCCCTCAATTGTGTGATCTCATGTCCCTTTCATAGGCCTTTCTCACACGCATCAAGGCCGGGTGCTTTAAAACATTGGTTCCCAATCTTGGTTCCCCAGATGTTCTTGGACTAAAATCTCCCAGAATCCTTCAGCACTAGCTGTCCTGGCCAGGATTTTTAGAAATTGTAGTCCAAGAACATCACAGGGCCCAAGGTGGGAGCCACTGCTATAAAAAGTTATTGAAGTATAAGTCCTAAATCCTCCATGTTTTCCATCTCTACGGTGACACAAGTGATGCAAGAGCTGGATTCCACCCCACCCCCACCCCACCCCAGAAACAAGAGTTTGAATGGTCTGCTGGCTACTTCTTTCCGTCACACTTTTCTTTTTGACCAGCTAGTTGCACCATTTGTCGCTCTTCTTTCTAAGAATCATAGAATCATAGAGTCAGAGGAGACCTCAAGGGCCATCCTGTCCAACCCCCTGCCATGCGGGAACCCCCATCACAGTATTTCTGACAGAGGGCTGGATCTCATGCATCCAGCCTTCCTGGCATTCTGGAGTCATCACAAGAAGGAAAGTACGGCTAACTTTTGGTTAGCCTTTGCCCACCACAGTCGGTTTGAGATGATCCAAACTCGTTAGCAGGACACACAGAGAGAGGATTGGTTTCAGAGTGGGTCTCATGCTGGACATAAGGCACCCATCTGCCACACCTGTTAAAAGTACTTGTGGTATTCAACAGGTAGGCTGCATAACGGAACACTAAAGTCCAGATCATGAAAAGTAGTAAGGTTTACTGGGTCATTCTTAAATTGAGTAAAACAAACTCCCAATAATGAGTGAGAGGTCAACCCTCTCTATCTGTGAGGCTCTGCTTATGGTCTAGTGTGGGAATTCCATTCCCCTGATAGCTCTGAACCCCAAAAAGTGGCCAGCACACCCAGGAAACTGAAGGCCTGCATATGGCCAGGACCGAGCAGAAACCCTGTGTTGCTGTTAAGCTGACGTCGATCTAAGCATAGGTCAGGAGGCCAGGAAAACAGGATATCAGGATACATCTGCTCAGGCCCAAGAACCCCTCACTAGCTAGGGTGCCTTTTCCCTCCCACTGATGGAATGTCTACTGAACGTCCTTCCTCTGTCTATTGTTCTGCTGTTATCAATAAAGACCTCTGGTCTCAGACAGCACACACACGCACACACCGACACACACCGACACAGACACTCACTCACAGAGACTCACAGGCAGACACACACACACAGCTGATGCAAACACACAAGGACACAGAGAGAGATGCAGCCTGAGGACCAGAGATGATTGCACCCCAAGACTCTTTGTAGCATGATTGATAATGCTACAGTCTAGAATTCTGATTTCCCTCCCACCCCCCACCCCCAATTCAAGAACACTGGAACATATCAGTGGAGATGTAACAGAAAGGGCATCAGAAGGCGTAGAAGTAGGACTTTCACTCTCAAATCATTATCCATTTCCTGAATGCCCAAATTGGATTATGATTCAGCTCAGTTGTGCATTGCATCAGGCTGCAACAGGAAGTGATGTCGGGATCATGAACACTGTCATCTTAGAAATGCCAGCTTGAGCAACTTTACCAGACCTTCTGGCAGGTGTGTGGCCTGCCAAAAATGCCCCGACCTGCACAGAGAAAAAGAACCCGGAAGTGGCAACAAATGGGGTGTGTGCATGTGTGTGCATAAATTTGAGTGTTAAATGGCAGGGGGTAGGCTAGAACCAGTTAAAACAGTACTGTCCTCAAGGCTTTCATGGATCTGTCTGTTTTGCCAGGGGAAGATCTGGGCAGGAACATAAACTTCTTTGGTTTATGACCTGCGGCCAAATGGCTCAATGTTGCCCACCCTCAACTGATCATGTAAGGCAGTGGTGGTGAACCTTTGGCATTCTGGACATTTTGGACCACAACTCCCACAGTCCTTTGTCATTGGCAGTACAGGCTTGGAATTATGGGAGTTGTGGTCCAAAACATCTGGAGGGCCGAAGGTTTGCCACTACTGATAAAGTGTTCTGGGAGCTGAGGACAGATCAGCAGCAAGCTTCACCCCAAATGAACTCGGACGTTGCATTTCCTCCTAAAGTTACCATTACATTTCTAAAACACTTATTTTAAAACCATGCATAATTCTTTTGGAATATTCTTGCCTTATGTCTTAATGTGTTTCCTCCTCCTCCTCCATAATTGATGGTTAGGAAGCGACATATGGATTTTTTCCCTTCCCTGATTGTCTGCACTATTGTTACAGAAAACCTTAAATTGGTAGCCTTGCACTTCATTCTCCATTTTCCCCTCCTCGTGTTCCAATTTTGGAGTCAGTTAAGTCATCTGATGATGCCATTTAATTCGCTTAGAAATAACAGGGTTTGCCAAATGAGGAAAACGCTGCTAAGAAATTACTGGCCGTTAAAGCAATTGAGTTTGGTGTTTTTGGAGGATGACACATGAATGTTGCTTATTTTAAAATTATTATTGTGCTCGCTGCCTTCCTTATTTATTTATCAATTGCATTCCTTTGCTTAGATGTTGCTTTTCAACACCAGTTGGAAACATTTGACTGGCTTTGCTTCCAGCCACCAATGTGAGCAAGTTATAGAAACACCCACTCATATTGATAGGATTAAATAACTTAGGCCACTATCACACCTGGGGGAAGATCCGATATTGTGAAAGTCCGGCTTTTCTTCTTTCTTGGTTACATGACTGAAGATGTGGGATCTCTGTTCCCACGTACAAGGATTTATTTATTTTCTTTTAAAAAGTGCTGGCCAGCCCCAGGGCCAGCAGGTGGCGCTAGGAAAAAATAAAAAACAAACAAACAAACAAAAAACAGTGCTGGCAGCCTGAAGGCCAGCCGCTCAGCACTGGAGGGGAGGGGAAATGATTTTTTTTTAAAAAAAAAACCGACCAGCCCCAGGACGAGCTGGTCAGTGCTAGGAAAAAATGAAAAGAATAAATGAAAAAACAGTGCTGACAGCCCAAAGGCCAGCTGCTCAGTGCTGGGGGGAGAGGGGAAATTATTATTTTTTAATTATTATTTTTTAAAATTATTTCCCCCCCTACTGCTGAACTGGTCAGTGCTGGGGAGGGGGAGCAGGAAACTGGATCATATGCCAGCTCCCATGGCCTTCTGGCTCACATTTTTTACGAGAGTAAAAAATCCCCAATTTCTCTGGTAGGTCTTGGAAAGCTCACTAAAGGGAAGGGAGCATAACTGTTTTTTTTCTTTAAAGCCCGGTGGCCGTGGGGACAAGATTTTTGGAAACACTTTATCTTGAAATTTAATCAGCATTTTAAAAGACATGTGATAGAGCCCTTAGCTGTGCATAGGATTGCAGTGTGTGTGTGTGTGGAGGGGTGGGGGATTCCCACTGAGCACAGTCAGAGGGTTGCTGTATTCTTCTTTGGCCCAACCTGATGGCAACAGGTGAGAGGAATGAACAAACGGATCACCTTAAAAACGGGAATTCACCTCCCTGTTCCAATGTTGTAGCTTTCGACACAGATCAAGGAGATTTGGCTTCCCTGTTGGGCTACGTAGCCTGCTGCATCATTAGAGATGCGAAGTTCCACTTTAAGACTATAACATCCAGCATAACATTGGCTGTGGGATTATGGAAGTTATAGCAAACGCAGGGGTGTATCTAGGGGGGCAGAAGGAGGAAGCCGTGCAACCTCCCGCTGCCCAGCAGTCCTCCTAGCCTTAAGCCTTGGCAACGGCACCCCTCCTCTGCCTCCGCCACTGCTAGTGCAACAAAGCAGGCAGGCAGGCAGGAGCGTGGTGGCTGCAGCGCCCTCCTCCTCCTCTTCCTCGCCTTGGTGGGAGAGGTATAAGGCGCGTACACACACACACATCCACCTGTCCACCCATTCACCCATCCCCACGCTCACAGGATTCGGCCCCCGTTGCTGGGGGGGTGCGATGTGGGGGGCAGGAAGGGTGCCAAAAACAAATTTTGTTCCTAGCCACTCCAAATCCTGGCTACGCCTCTGAGCAAGTGATGGGTGTTTCAGTTTTCTTGGACTTGAAATTATATCATTCGGTCCCTGTAAGGTGTGTGTGGGTTGCATAGAACTCCCAGAGCATGGCGTTATGAGATTTGGAGCCGAGAAATCCAAAATCCCCATCCCTAGCTGAAGTCCAAAAGCGTGATCTCAACATCTGCAAAATTCTGATGGGTTTTGACCCATAAACTCTGTATTTTCTCCAGTAAGCCAAAGTTTGGTTATCCTTGGGCTACTGCAAGCATGTCCAAACTTTGGCCCTCCAGATGTTTTAGACCACAACTCCCACAGTCCTTTGCCATTGGGAATCTAAGCTTAGAATTCTGGGAGTTGTGGTTCAAAACATCAGGAGGGCCAAAGTTTAGACATGCCTGGGCTACTGTCTCTTCTGTTCTAGTAGGGCAATTAGTTTGAACCTGCTGCAGGTTCAGGCTTCCACATGCTCAAGTAGTAAGACAAATACAGTATCTCACAGATCTGGAAGTTCGTCAGACCAGGGTGACAAGAGGTCAAAGCTGACTGACTATAAGATGGAGGACTCGCACTAACTGTATTCATACTGATGAAGCTGTTTGGATGAGCAGAGAAACATTTCTATCTCTCAAAAAAAGAAGTCCAGTAGCCATGACTCAACTTCCAGATAAACTCACCTGGATGGCTGAGAATCTTCACAGACAGTATCTCACAGATGTCACAAATGACTTCAAATGTTCTTTCGGCATCTCCCTCTGTTTTGCCCTGTACAAGTGCTGAAGAAACCTGACTGGCCACTTCTTCAAGCTGCCCCTTGAAGAACCCAAGCAAAACATTCCTGACGATTTTGCCTTGTTTATGAGCTTCTACCCACAAGCTCTTAGGACAGTGATGGAGAACCTTTCAGAGATCGAGTGCCCAAACTGTGATTCAAAACCCACTAATTTTTTTCACAAAGTGCCAATACAGCAATTTAACCTGCATACAGGTGGCTGTGAAGGGGCGATGTCAGATGCCCACAGAAAGGGCTCCGAGTGCCACCTTTGGCACCTGTGCCATAGGTTTGCCAACACTGTCTAAGGATCTCTGCTACTACGACTCCCAATGAACTTGGCAACTCACATCTTCTTGTCACTCCCTCCTTCTCAGTTGTAATCCATCCTCCAGTTCTATGTTCCTTGAACAGAGAATTCAGCTGCAATCAAACAAAGGTCCACAAACACAGAAACTTCCCAATAATTCAGGCTCAAGGATACAAATGCAGCTTCACACATTCCCGTTTCCTCCCTAAATATTTTTATTTATTTCTATTTTTAAAGTAATTTTGAAAGTAATTCATGATTTTTATACTTAAATTTTCATCACACCTCCCCCTCCAACCCCGGGAACCGAGGAACAACAAATTATTTCAAGCTTTCATGCAAACACTATGTCATATCATATGCCCCATCTATACATTGGCCAATGCATTATTTTTTTGACATTTATCTCATATTTCTTTATATACCTTTTCTTCTTTTACCCTTTAAAACAGGGGTCTTCAAAGTTTTCAAACAGCGGGCCAGTCCACCACCACCCAGACATCACAGTCCAAAAGCCGCTGTGGAGGTTGGCTTGCTCACAAAACAGGGGGTAGGTGGGGGGGGTTGCAATTGGTCCCAGGGGCCGGATTCAGGACCTTGGGGGGCCGCATCCAGCCCTAAGAACATAAGAACATAACCGACCGACCCTTCATGACCCCATGTCCATGGAGTTTTCTTGGCAGGAATACTGGAGTGGTTTGCCAGTTCCTACTCCAGTTCTGAAGGAGTACCCATTGCATATCTTCCTTCCATTCTGCTTGCCATTTTTTCCATATATTAAAAGCTACCTGCCTGGGAGCAATACTTCCCCCCCCCGCCACCTTGTTGTTTTGTTAGCTCTCTGCCTAGATGCCAAATTAACCCAATCCATTATTAATTTCATTGTCTGCTCTTGCCCATTTATTTTGATTTCGCCCATCAAGCTTGATTTCTCCCATCAATTGCTGTCCAGTCTCATGAGCCAGTTTTACAAGGATTCTAGATGCATACTTTCCCCCTTTTCCACAGTCATCTGGCCCTTAATGGCCCATCTCTGTGACATCAAATGCGTTCACCCATGCAACCTCAATAGTGTCTGCCTTCAGGCCTCTGGATCAGGCCCTGAAATCTTAGGAAACAAGATATTGCTGTCTTGACCGCCCTATACAGCACTGGTTCTACCATGGGAAATGCAGGTTCTTTGGGACTGCAACTCTC
Organism: Phrynocephalus guinanensis; assembly: GCA_037367245.1. Lineage (NCBI taxonomy): Eukaryota > Metazoa > Chordata > Lepidosauria > Squamata > Agamidae > Phrynocephalus > Phrynocephalus guinanensis. The sequence continues at coordinate 100,072,210 of CM074740.1, read as the reverse complement.
AGAAACCCTGGGCAGCATATCTAGTGACTAATGTGTCTAGAGGTTTAGTCCAAGAACACCTGGGTCACTGAAGATTGGTAACCACTGCTACACACAAGTATAGGGAGGTTGATACCAGTTTAATAGTTATGGTTGTATCTCACAGAATTCAAGGATTCCACTGCAGAGATATATTTTCACCACTTTAACTGCCATGGCTCCAGACTCGGATTTATACTTTGGTGATGGCATTTGAACTCTCTGCTCTTGTTAAAGGGAGCTGATCAGAATTCTTATATCTCATCTCACTACAAACCCCATAATCTAATGGGATGGCACCCTGATGGTTGTAGCACTACTAAACTGTTATGTCTAGAAATGGACCTGAATTAAAAATTGATTGCAAAATTTGCCAAAAATCTTTAATTCATTGATTCGTATTCATATAATTCAATATACCTTGGTAAATATGAATGGATGATTTTTATTTGCAATTTTTGATTAATTGATTCATCAGGCTATAAAATGTCCCCCAGGTGCCTAGAGACACCAACATTGTAGAGACATTTGCCCCGACTCTTCTCTATAATTCCTCCAATTTTGGAGATGAGAGTGGGTTTTCCTAAACCAGTTGCTAAAGGGGACTTTCCTGTAGAGGGGTTGCACTTTCTGGGTGTATACATCCAATTCTGAAACCCACCAAACTTGGGTTTTAGAGGGTTTAAAAGGAAAACCTCAAATTGTAAGGGAAAAATTATACATTTGTGATTTGTTGACCATGACGAATCACAAATTGAAACAAATTCCCATTTTTCTGATTCTTGCCCATCTCTACTTATGGCTTTGTAGCGTATATACAAAAGTCAAGTTTCTCAGTGGATGACAGCCACTTTTCAGCAGAAGGCATGACTTTGTTTTACAATCATCAAAGCACATTACAGAAGCATCTTCAGTGATTAAAGCAGCTACACAAACACCCACGAGTGGTTATCTCTTCAGTTGAGGCAATGTCAACAGAGCTTCTGTTATAGTAGTTTGGACCGCCAAGTGACAGCTGTGTGGGGTTTTTATTCTGAGCTCATTTTCCTGATGATTTTGTTTCCATATTTCAACCGTACAGTGGAGACTAAGCACTCCTTGCAACTCAAAATATCTTCGACCCCTGTAATGACAAGGTGGCAGCACAAAACTAGTTGTACACCTTCCCTCCCCTCTCCCCCCAGCAGCCTTTGCTAGGCCTCTGAGAGTCCTGTAACCATGGCGACGTAATGACAAGCTGCTCAATTTTAGCCAATTTTGGTACATTGTTTATTTTTTTCTCAGAGAATGAAGAGCAAATGGGGCCCAAGACACTGCACACTTTGTCTTTTTAAGGAAAGTTTGACTAATCTAAAAAACAATTCCCCTTCTTCTGTTCATCCACCATCTCAAACCCCCTATTCCTGCCCATAACTGGTACAGTATTACATTTTCCATGGGCAGCTGATGACTGCAATTATTTTAGGAACACAAGACCAAAATGAAGCCACATCCCTGATGTAGTTTATCTGAAACAAGTATGGGAGACAACATTTGAGATTATGCTTCTCTTCCTAAGCTTGAAAAAGCTACTTTTCAGGCCTTAATCTAATTGGCCATTGCAACTAGAGTAGACACATTGAATCAAGGAGGGCTGAAACACTGATCAACCATTGGTTCAATAAGCCTACTCTAGCTGAAACCTTCAATTAGATTTACGTTTTGGACTGCACCTCCCAGGATTCCAAGGGGGAACGGCTGATGACCACACTGACTCAGGTATTCTATGAGAGCTAGGATATTCTGGAAGGTGGAAATATAGCCACACACCGATAGTAGACATTTTGAAGTACAGCTGCTCATTTTAACACTTCCCATGTTGGAATCCACAAATACCACACCAAAGATCTTTATTTAATACAGATATGCCATTTAAGTGGGCTCCAGAACCCAGAATCCTTCAAGCCAAAATTATGAGATTCCAGCCCATAAGCACATCCCTGCTGTTGCCTTCATTCCACTTGACAAGGTCATGTTCTCCTTCCAGACCTCCTTTTCCTGATGCAATTATTCTTGGGAATAAGCTGCCACAATGCTTCCTGGAAGGTGGTGGTTTTATTGCTCTTTATCATATTCAAGAACATGGTGCCTGAAAAATTAGAAGTCTCAGGAAGTATTGCAGCAGGAAATAAAGGCCTAGACCAGTGTTGGCGAACCTATGGCACAGGTGCCAAAGGTGGCACTTGGAGCCCGTTCTGTGGGCACCCGACATCACCCCTTCACAGCCATCTGTATTCAGGTTAAATTGCTGTGTTGGCACTTTGTGAAAAATTAGTGGGTTTTGAATCACAGTTTGGGCACTCCATCACTGGCCTAGAAGAACACCTAGAAGGAGGAGTGAAATGAAGGAGACTGCAGATATTTGTTTGTGGGCTAGAACTCCTATATAAAGAAAATTGAATACCCTGTCTGTCTGTCTGTTCGTCCATCTGTCTACCCGCTTGCATATAGACAGATAATAGAGATTGGCACAAAATAGCTGGCTCCGCGGCGCGGCTGCGCCAGGCGGCAGCCATTTTGCCTCCCTCCCCGGCCGGAAGCCACGTGGACACTCCTCGCGAGAGGAGAAAAACTCCTAGCCCTTATAAGGGCTGGCCACGAGGTCTCCCGGCCTCTTCCTCGGATCGGTTTTGGGCCGATCGTCAGCTCCGGGCCTGCGGCCGCCTTTTACCTGCATGGTCGGGCGGGCACGGAGCTGAGGAACCGAGGACCGGAGGGAGAGCGGGCGGCGGAGGTGGGAGCCGTGGCGATCGGCCGCGGGACGGAGCGGCGGTCGGCGGCAGCAGCGGTCGAGGGCAGCGCGTACGGCGGAGGAGCGGCGGGGCCCCAGGGAGGCCTCCGGCTGGAGGAATTTCTTCCCCGTTGCGGCCGGGCGCGGTTCGCCGGGTTGGGGGATTGGGCCCGCGGCCCGGCTGGTGGTGGGAGGCCGGGAGGGGCGGTGTGGGCCCCGGGGAGGCCTTTGGCCCCTTTTGGTTTGGCAGAGCCCGCGCTAGCGCGGAGCGCGGCCTGCACAGTCCCCGGTGGGGGGGTTCCCCAGCAGTGGGCAGCGGGGAGCCCATCCCCAGGCCCGGCATCGTCCTGGGTGGAGGGCCGGCGGGGCCTGGTCGGAGACGGGGCTACCTGGGGGCGTGCTTTCGGCATGGGCCCTTCCCCCCCATCGGCCCCCGGCCTGCCCTGCGCGACTCTGCATTAGGCAGCGGCCTGGTGCAGTGGCCCGCTCACGCGTGGCAGCCCCGGGTGCGGCCTAGCTTCGATTAGGATACCCGGGCCGGTGGTCGGCCAGATCAGGGCGTGGGAGCAATGGCCCCAAGGAGGACCAAAGGGGGGCCCAAGGGCAAACACCCCGCAAAGCGCCCAGCCCCCGAGTTGTCCCCGGACACATCTTCTTCGGGGGAGGACGATTGCCCGGTGTGGGCACAGTTGCAGGCCAGGGCGGAGGCCTGGGAGGGCGGACCCAGTGGAACCCAACAGGCCGGGGAGGGGCCTTCTACCAGCAGGGCCATGGGGCGGCCCTCTAAGGCCCGTAGGAGGGCCCTGCGCAGGAGGTTGGTGAGGAGCCTAATGGATCGCTGTGATGCTCTTGAACATAGGCTGGTGTCGGCACAGCGTGCAGGGGAGCAGGAGCAGCAAGCCCAGGAGGACGCAGGGCAAGGCCGGCGGCCTGCCGGCCCACCAGTACCGGAGGGAATGGCACCGGATGGTGCAGCAGCAGCAGCAGCAGCAGCCGGCCCACCGGGGCCCCCAGCAGGCGAGGAGCTGATGGCACAGCCACCTAGCAACAGTGAGTTGGCGTGCGCACCGGACACGACACCTGTAGAAACCTGGCCTTGGGGGCCTGTGGGGGAAGTACAGCGGGACATAGGAGGGAGACAAGGGGAGTTAGGGGGTGGACCTTTCACGCCCCAGACCCATGGGTGGGCCCAGGGAGGGCCGCCTGGTGCTGCGCCTGCGGGAGCGGCTCCGGGGCTGCCCGGCTTCCAAGGGCTACAGGTAAGTCCGGCAGTTACGACGCCGCCAGGGGGACAGTGGGGGCAGGCGCCCGTGGCGCGGGGCCCAGCGACCCACTGGGGACCGGGACTGCAGGGTGCGGGCGGGGCGGCCCTGATGTACCCCGGTCAGCTCGCCTCGCCAGTGGGGGGGTTCCTGGGTGGGGGGGCCGCCCCAAGGATACCCTAGTACTTGGGCGGCGCCCCCGGTGTACGCGGGGGTGCCGTACACAGCGTTGCCTTATGCTGACTACGCATCCCCGTTGGGGGATCACCTTGCCCAGGCGACGAAGGAGAAGATCTGGCGAGGGGACTATGTGGACCTGTTTGGCCTCCTCAATAGGGAGCTCGACTCTAAGGAGCTCGAGAAGGAGGACGCCAAGGACAGAGAGCGGCGCCTTCGGCGCAAGCCGGAGAGAACCTGGGCCAATTGGTTACCTGCCTTTAACATTTATATGTCCATGGTCCTGCATGCCCACCCCTGGAGGGCGCAGTCACTCATCAAATACCAGGACATGATATACCGGGCATTTGTAGACTTCCCCGGGTACGCATGGCTAACGTATGACGAGCGTTTTCGGATGAAAGCGGCAACCCAGCCACACCTCCGGTGGGATGAACCATACCCACCATTATGGCTTCAATACATGACCCCCTCACGCCCGGTCTTGGGGGACAGGTTTGATAGCGGGCACATCATTAGGAAGGCGAACCCAGTGGCAGCCGCCCGCCCCATGGCGGGCCAGCAGGTTCAACCCCGGCTGGTCTGCTGGGACTTCAACGGCCAGGGGTCATGTACTCGCATGCCGTGCCGTTTTAAGCACGAGTGCTCCGTTTGCGGAGCCCAGCATGCGGCGGTTAACTGCCCAAGGGCCAGAGGGTCTTTTGGCAAGCCCGGGGGCGGGGGACAGCAGAGACGCCCCCCGCCAGGGGGAGCTCAGGCAAAAGGGCCCCAGCCCAATCAACTGTGAGGTGTTAGGGCGGTGGTTGAGTCTCTACCCCGATAGGGATGGAGCACGGTTTTTGGCACAAGGTTTTGCCAGGGGTTTTAGAATTCAGTTCGTTGGGACGAGAAGGGTGTTCTCGGCGCCCAATTTGGGTTAATTGAGAGGAATGGAACACGTGGCTGAGGAGAAAATCGATAAGGAGGTGGCGAAGGGGAGGGTCCTAGGCCCCTTTGACAGCCCGCCGTTGCCCAACTTCAGGGTCTCACCCCTGGGGTTGGTGCCTAAGAAGGCGCCAGGGGAGTACTGGCTCATACACCACCTCTCATACCCCGAGGGAGAGTCAGTCAACGATGGGATCCCCTCGGACCTCTGTTCCGTTAGGTACACCTCCTTCGACACGGCAGTAGCCAGGGTACGGGCGTGCGGGGTGGGGGCCGAAATGGCGAAGTGTGATATACAATCGGCATTCCGGCTCCTCCCAGTACATCCGGATGATTTTGATTTGCTGGGATTCCAGTTCAAAGGGAAGTTCTATTTAGACAGGGCACTGCCGTTCGGTTGCTCCATCTCCTGTGCCATTTTCGAAAAGTTCAGTTCGTTTATCGAGTGGCGCCTGCGGTACATGACAGGGGAGGGCGGGATAGCCCATTATCTTGACGATTTCCTGTTTTGCGGGCGGAAGGGATCGGGCACCTGCGGGTTCACGCTTTGGACCTTCCAAGAGATGGCCCGGGAACTGGGCCTCCCTTTGGCGGCAGACAAGACGGAGGGCCCGGCGACCTGCATTACCTTCTTGGGGGTGGAGCTGGACACCTGGAATCAGTCCTGCCGGCTTCCAGAGGACAAGCTGAGGGACCTGACAGCGAGGATGGCAGCACTACTGCCGCGCAAGAGCGCAACTCTCAAAGAGCTCCAGGCCCTTGTAGGACACCTGAATTTTGCGTGCCGCGTGGTGGCGCCTGGCAGGCCGTTCACACGGCGGTTCTGCCAGGCGATGCAGGGACTCAAGAACCCCACACATAGGGCCAAGATCACTGGGGGGATGCGGGAGGATCTGCGCATGTGGCTAGACTTCTTGCAGGGGTTTAATGGGGTGTCCTTCTGGCGCGAGGAGCTGCGACTAGGGGCCGACTTTCAGGTACAGACCGATGCCGCGGGTGCTAGCGGCTTCGGGATTTACTGGAAAGGTAAGTGGTGCTGTGGCACCTGGCCCCCGGGGTGGGTGACAGCGGGTATCACCCGGGATTTGACATTCTTGGAATTGTTCCCCATAGTCGGCGCACTGTGGATCTGGTCACGGGATTGGGCCAACTCCACGGTCCGCTTCTGGTGCGACAACATGGCGGTCGTTTATACCATCAATGACGCAACATCTAAGTCGGAGAGGGTGATGGGGTTGGTTCGGGCCATGACGTTGCGGGCGTTGCAGTACAATATTGTGGTGCGCGCCCGCCATGTGCCGGGACTTGATAACTCCGTTGCTGATGCTCTTTCCCGCCAGCAATTCGAGCGCCTCAGGGCACTGGCACCAGAGGCGGCAGATCTGCCGGAGCAGCTGCCAGAGAAGGTATGGCAGATTGGCGGGAGGAAGCTGACGGGGCCCTCGAGCTGGCGCTCGCGCCAAAAACACGGAAGGCGTACGAGGGGGCAGTTAAAGACTTTGCAGCCTTCCGATCCCTGATGGACATTGCCCCCGTCTGGCCTGCCCCAGTCGACCATATTCGCCAATACTTAGTTTTCCTGCATAGGAAGGGCCTCACACCAGGCACAATGCAGGGCCGTCTCGCCGCCCTGGCATTTCACGCCAAGGCCCTGGGCTGCCTGGACTCTACTCAGGATTTCCGAGTGCGAAAGATGCTGGAGGGATGGAGCAAGGCTAGGGGCCGGGTGGCGGATTGTCGTTTCCCCCTCACCCCGGAGATCTTAGCCCGTATGTCAAAGCAGTGGGCCCAGCTGTGTAGGGATGATTACGAGGCGGCCCTCATGAGGGCAGCAGCACTGGTGGCCTTTTTTGGGGTGTTCCGCGTGAGTTGGTGGCAGCCGGGAGGACTGATGCATCCGGGGCGGCCTTTCGGCGGATGGATTTCCACTTCCAGGATGGTAAGGCGGTTTTTATGGTGCGAAGGTCGAAAACGGACCAGGGTGCCAGGGGGCAGCGAGTGGTCCTGGGCCATTGCTCGGTAGAAGAAGTCTGCCCGGTCCGTGCCATGGAAGCATTTGTGGCACTGCGAGGGGATGGGGAAGGTCACCTCTTTTGCCACAAGTCGGGGGAACCACTGACGAAATTTCAGTTCTGGGCCTTGTCGCAGCGGGCCCTGGATAACCTGGGGTTACGGGGCATGAAGTTCGGCACCCACTCGTTCCGAATCGGGGCGGCTTCGACGGCGGCGGCGCTGGGCTACGAGCCGCAGCGGATAAAGTCCTTGGGGCGGTGGGCCTCCGCCTGCTATAAGACGTATGTCCGCCCCTTGCCTAACTACTAACATCTCGGCTTTATTCCCTTGCAGGACTCGGGCTGGGTCGGCTGAGGAGTCGCATCCTCATCCTCGGTCACAGTTATGTTTATTGGGCGGAGAAGTACGCTGCACGAACCGCGTGGGGAGTTAATCTGGGGATGGGTGGTAGGGCTGTTATCGAGTGGAAGGGTTTACGAGGGATGAGGTGGTGCCAGTTTGAGCGGATTGCCCGGTTGGCGACCGCAGGGCGCCCACCGGAGGTGATGCTGGTCCATCTGGGCGGCAACGACATAGGGTGCCAGACAGGCAAATCCCTGGCGCAGGACATAGTCCATGACCTCGCGGCGTGGAAGGAGGGCGCCCCAGAGGCAAAATTGGTTTGGTCAACTATCATACCGCGACGCCAGTGGAAGGCGCGGTGTGCGGCTCAGTTAATGAACAAGGTGCGCAGGGAGGTCAACAGGGATGTCTGCAGGGCAATGGTGCACGGGTTGGGTACCGTGGTGGGCCACCCCAGGATTCCAGCAGCAAGTGCGGAGTTATATCGGGACGACGGCGTGCACCTCTCGGATAGACGGATGGAGATCTTTTTGACCGATTTGAAGCAGGGCCTGCTGGAGGTATTGTCTGGTTGATGGGGTGGGGGTGGGGGCCATAGCAAGGCCAGGCCCCCACCGTGGCGGTAGTGCGGATAACGGAAGGACAGCTGGTGAGTAGGGTCTCAATTTCCCGGTGGGGTCGGCCAGCCTCACGGCGTTCCAGACATGAGGTCACAACGCCGGGGGGGGTGGATGCACCTGGCAGGGCCCAGCGGGCAGACAGGCACAGGTGGTGAGCCTGGGCTGCCCGTCTGGGGAAAGGGGACCCGCCGGCCGAGGCAGTCCCGTTTGATGACGGGACGGCCTCGGGGCTATCGACTCGCCCAGGACACTGTCAGCGGTTAGGGTCCTGGGAGACCCCAAGTAACATCTTACAACCCGCACTACAGCAGGCCCCAGGTTGGATGTTCTGTTTAATCTTAAGTGATTAATAAAAGTGTGGCCCGTAGTGGTACCCCAAACATCTGTCTCGCGTGGTTATTCCGGCGTGGGGGGGCAATGAACGTTTGGTTCATTTTGTTATTCATTATTCATTTTGTTACGTAACGAAATGAATAACGAACTGCCCCCTTTAAGAGAAATGAAACAAAATGAAACTGAAATTTCCATTTCGTTTTCGTTTGTTTTGTTCGCCAGTGTCTCCTACTTGGTGCTGGTCCTTCCTGGTCCGGTCCTCCTGGCTGCAGAGAGGGGATATCCGGGGGGGGGGGGATGAGCCGACCAGATGCGCTACCGATGGTAGGCAGACACGTGTTCAGCAGTAAAAAAAATACAATAAAAATACAATACAATAAAATTTAAAAAAAGATCTGGCACGTGGCCCCCACTACCGGCCCACTTGCACCAGACCTGGCCTGTGGGTCCCCAAACCGGCCTCAGACCAAAAGTTTAAAAAAAAAAAAGCTGACCAGGCCACACTACAGCTGGTAGGTGGGCCACGTGGTTGGCAGTAAAAGAAAATAAATAAAATCAAAATAAAATTAAATAAAATCTAAATAAATAAAATTAAATAACAAAAAAGGAGCACCGACCTGGCCCCAGGGGTGGCCAGGTCAGTGCTCTAAAATAAAAAAAAACAATAATAAAAAAAACAAGTGCTGACCCCGCCCCAGGGGCCGCACGGTCGGTGCTTTAAAAACAAACAAAATTACAAAAAGGAGTACCAACCCGGCCCCAGGGGTAGCCGGGCCGGTGCTCTAAAATAAAGAAAAACATTAAAAAACCAAGCGCCAAGCTGCTCTCAGAGGCTGCACGGTCAGCACTTTAAAAAAAATAATGGAGCGCCGGCCTGGCCCCAGGGGTGGCCAGGTCAGTGCTCTAACATAAAGAAAAAATAATAAAAAAATAAAAGAAGCTCTGACCTGCCCCCAGCGCCCGTGCCGTCAGTGCTTGGGGAAAAAAAAAAGGTGCTGGCCCAAGCCAGTGCCTCAAAAAGGCCCTGCCGCAGGGGCCAGGATCGGCCTCCACCACTGCCACTGCTGCCGCACCGCCGCCACCACTGCCCAGTAAGGACCCGAACCAGTTCAGATCGGTTCAGGTTCGTACGATTTTTTTAAAAAATTCGTACAACCCCGAACCCAAACCACACCAAGGGTGGGCCCGAAACAGAGGAACCCAAACCATGGGTTTTCTTTTTCGTGCCCACCTCAATAGGTATATGTTGGGTTTATTTTAGAATAATATAATCATTTTATCATTGGTCTGTCTGTCTGTCTGTCTGTCTGTCTGTCTGTCTGTCTGTCTGTCAATTAAAAACCCCAACCTAAAATACAGACTCTCCAAATAAGGCATGCACTATTCGAATAACTTTGTAAAAAGAATCATCAAGGATGTTGGTAAATCTTTGGTTTTAAGTCTCAAGTCTTGGTCTTTGGTGTCACGTCCCAAATCTGAGTATGAGTCTTTGATGCCAAGTCCTAAGTCCCAAGCCCCAAGTCTGAGTCCCTATTAAGATCATGTCCCCACTTTAAAAAAAATGTGACTTAAGCCTGACTTAAGCCTGACTTGACAGTGAGTCCAACAATTGATTCCCCATCCACGACACCTATGGTACAGAGGAAAGAGGACAGAAGTGAGTGGCAACCCTCCACTGAACCCTCATGTTAAATCTGGCATTTGGGTACGTACAACTGTTCAAATGAAAAAAAAAAGACATGACAGAGCTAATAACACATTGGCTGTACACTGATCTAATTAGAAATACATTGAGGGGAGGGAGGAAAATACCCAGGACCATATTAATTGAGAAGTTATTTTCCAATTTAAATTACTTGGAATGCAGTGGAAAACGCTGCTCAACGATGTGTAAAATTGTATACACACATTATTGCATGCTAAACAATGTTTACTTGTATGAAACATTATTAACTAAACTTTTTTTTTTAACTGAAAGAAGGCAATCATTTGATTCCAAGACAATAGCTGAGGTGACGGCTTATGCACAATGATAAATATGGAATTCAAGTCTAGCGTATACAAGGAAGCAGCTCTAAGGAGAAAACTAAATGTTGCCTCTCCCCCACCTTCATGACCCATGGAATCATTATGCAATGATAATCCCACCTGTAATTTTTCCTCTAACCTCCAGAATGTTGTCTACCACAATTTATGCCATGGCTTGTTTTTTCCATAGTGGGCTGGATGATCACCAGAGCTGGCTTTCTGTGGGCCAGATGGCTTGAATATACAAACATGTAGGATTAAGAATATGTGGGATTAGCAGAGCGCAACATGCTAGTGAGCAAGGAGTGATGTGGGTTTTGGTCTGCTTTTGCTGTGGGTTCTTTTGTTTGCCCTCTCTTGGAGAGATTCGAGACCTATCTTGTGAGGGGAGTTCAACAAGGGGTGGTAGCTACCAGTCATAAGAACAGCCTCTCTGGAACAGGCCACAAAGACCATCCAGTCCAGCATTCTGTCTCACACAGTGGCTCACCATTTGATTCAGGGTATTCCCAGGCAGATGTCTTCACCTGCTTACAATTCCTCACAAATTGCATTGAGAGATATCCTGCCTCTCTCTCGCCAACCCAGAGGTTGTCCTTAGGCATCCATAAAGATCTCTTTGAGGCTGCTCACAATCTCTCTCAGTTTTTACTACCCTGTATAATTTAACGTCATTGGCAAACTTGGCTACCTTGCTATTTACTCCTACTTTTAGATCATTTATGAAGAGGTTGAAAAGCAGAGGTCCTAGGACTGAACCTTGGGGGACCCTGCTCTTTACCTCCCTTCACTTGGAGAAGTGTCCATTGAGTGCTACACCCTGTTTCCTGTCCCTTAGCCAGATGCTGATCCAGGACAAGACCTGTCCCTTGATTCCATGACTGGCAAGTTTATCCAAGAGCCTTTGCTGTGGGACTTTGTCAAAAGCCTTCTGAAAGTCCAGATAAACAATGCCAACTGGATCTCCCTTATTCACATGCTTGTTCACACTCTTAAAGAATTCCAACAGATTGGTGAGGCATGATTTGCCTTTGCAGAACCCATGTTGGCTCTCCTTCAGCAGTGCCTTCTCTTCTAAGTTCCTATTACTTTTATCTTTTAGTATGGTTTCCTCTGGTCAGTAATTTCCTGGATCACCTCTGGATCCTTTTTTGAATATTGGTGTTACATTTGCTACCTTCCAGGGGCCAGGCACAACACCTGATTAGAGGGAAAGATTATACATTTTGGCTAGGACCTCAACAATTTCATCTTTAAGTTCCTTGAGAACTCGTGGATGGATGCCATCTGGTTCTGGTGATTTGTTAGCATCTAGTCTAACAAGGCATGCAAGGACCTCCTCCCTGGGTATTTCTATCTGGCTTAAATCTTCGGTTTCCCTCCCTATGAAGATATGCTCTGCTTGAGGCATGTGGTCTGTCTTCTTCAGTGAATACTGAAGCAAAGAATTCATTGAGTCTCTCTGCAATCTCTGCTTTCTCTTTAATAATCCCTTGCCTTCCATTGTCATCTAATGGTCTAATGGTGTTCCTAGTTGGGTTCTTACTTCTAATGTATTTAAAGAAGTCCTTGAGTGTTTTTAGCTATATGCTCCTCAAAGTCTTGCATTGATTTCCTGATTGTTGCCTTGCATTTGTTCTGCCAGAAATTATGTTTCTGCCTGTTACCCTCAGTTAAAAAGGCAACTACCAGCTTCCCACTTTCAAACTCCTATGAGAAACTGTGTCTTCATCTCCATGCTGTGGTGGTCAACCATTCAAAAATCTCTCCACTTCCTGTCACCAACGAAACTAGATATGATGAAGACGGAGGGCCGAACGCAAGCCAGACTACCATGTTTAATGGCCAGTCCCAGAAGCCTTGAAATTCTCAACCTGACCGTAACACCTTATTCTAAGTTGTGAAGGTGGATCTCCTGCCCTCGAAACTCTCTCACATCTTTCATCTCTGAGACAACTAAGACAGCTATCCTTCAGGTTTCCCCCTCTTCCATTCCCCCCCTCTCTTTTTATTGCCATATTCATGCTGGTTCCTTGGCATTGTACATCATTACACTGTCTCTCTTTGTTCAGTGCCTTGAAATATATTCTCTCAGATGTCAGAATTCAATCAAAAAGGGTTTGAAGTAGGAAGTGGAGGGTGTGTGAGAGAAAAATAAATGAAAATGGCACCGTGGCTAATTTGAATAATAATAATCAAATCCTTAATGTGAATAATAATGAAAGTGCTATTTAGTTTCTGATTTAATTCTAAAAAAAAAATTGAGTGCATATTACTGTTTTAATTGTCTTGCCAGGAAGGAACACGTATTATTTTTATTTTATTTTAAGTTTTGCGCCCACATCTTCCACATTGCAGAGAGAGAGAGAGAGAGAGAGAGAGAGAGATCATGGAATAAGACACCACCATTTGCCTTCCCATTTTATTTTAATCTTAATTGGTTTAATACCACTAGCTTTTCTGCTTTGCTGAAGGGAAAGCTAGAATCTTATAAGGTACACATTGTACCCACCCATCCCCCTCTTATTTCATCTCTCGCAATTGTAATAAAAGTAACTTTTCCAGTTTCCCTGTAATCTGCTTCGTGTCAATACCCTCAGGTTGTTTGCTTCATTTTAATTTGATTTTTAAACAAAGGTATGTCAAATCTTGTTCTTTCTACCCACCTTTTGTTTAACCCTTGGTTTGACTCTCCCAGTCTTTCTTGTTTGTCAATAATATAAAACAGAAGGAGGGCGGGAAGTTTTCCATGCTTTTATTTTTAATTGAAAAGGGCTAGATTTCTTCAGATTTTATCCGATGTTCAATTTGTCTCTTTCCTCAGATTTGTGGCTAGCCCAAATTAAATGGCTATGTTGAGAAGCGATGCTTGGGGATTTTGGTCGTTTCACATTTCTGGGTGAACTGATCTTATTTTCAAGCCCACCACTAATTTGAGAGTTGGAACGTGTTTTTTCTCTGGTTGGTGCGTTTCTCCAGTTCTTAATGATGTACAGTATATGTCCAAATGTTCTTATTCTTGACTCCTCCAAAAAGGATGGCTCAAACATTTAGATACTTGGTCACGTAAAATCAATGGGGGAGCAGAATTACTGAAACTACACCTCAAATATCTCACTAGCCTCGAGAGCACAGAACAAAAACAGTCTTACATAGCTAACAACCCCTACTTAGTGGGTGTTGGGAAAGGTTGCATAGGTGGGAATTTCACACACATTAGGCTACTGTCCACCTAACGAGCTTATCCAGCCCATTGTCCAACTTATGAGCCTATTCAGACCAGGGTGATGTGAAATCAAGGCGAACTATAAAATGGAGGACTCACCACTAACTTTCCTCAGACTGACGAAACTGGTTGATCAGAGATAGGCACAAAACAGAAAAATAATGTTTCATTTCGTTTTGTTTTGTGCACACACCCATTTCATTTCATTTCTTTCAATTTAAAAAAAATTGTATGAAATGAAACCAAATGAAACAAAATGGCTCCCCAGGCCTTAGAGGCATCAGATTTGGTGCCCAAGAGCCATTTTAAAGGGGTCCAGCTGAGCTGTCATCAGCTGTACCCCTTTAAAAATGGCCAGGTCACCAGCATGGGGCTCCTGCAGTGGTGACTTGGCCATGTTCAGAGGGTTCCAGCCCAGTTGTCATTAGCTGGACCCCTTTTAAAATGGCCCGGTTGCCACCAGGAGATTCCCCCAGTGGCAACTGGGCCATTTTTAAAGGGGTCCAGCTGATGACATCCCAGCTGGACCCCTCTGAAAATGGCTCCTTGGCACCACATCTGGGGATTTGTCCCCCACCTGCCTCCCAGCTGAGAGGAGGCTGGATGCCAGGGCTGAGAGGAGGAGGTGGGGAGCGCCGGAGCAGCTGAGGGTACCCACCTTCTCCTGTTCCCTCTCCTAGGCTCCGACGGTGGTGGTGGTGGTGGTGGCTCATTGTGAGCCCAGCAGGTAAGGGACCCCTTTTACAAATGGAATATGAAACAGTTTGTTTTAACAAAAAATGATTGTTTTGTTTCATCTGTTACAAAATGCTGCTTCCTCATTTCGTTTCGTTTTGTTTCGTTACTTAACAAAAAGACAAAACAGCATTTCATTTTTCGTTTCATGCCCTTCTCTAATTTTGATTTCTCAGTAAAAGATGTCCAGTGGCCACGACTCAGCCTCCAAATAAACTCACCAGGAAAACTGAGAATCTTCGCAAACATAGTCTTACATCAATATACATTTTAAATGCAAAAATCACAATTTGTCATTATTATTTCTTTCCAGATTAAGTGCCCAAGTACAAAAAGGGCACTGAAACGTCATCATCTGGCCCAGCTTGAACATGCTTAAGAAACATTCCATTCATTGACTATTTATTTATTTAATATATTTCTACCCTGCCCTTCTCCTTAAAAAGAACTCAAGGCAGTGCACATCAATACAAGACCATATCGGAAGCTAAAACAGTTAAGTGTACAAATACTTCAAAGGACCAAACAAATACCATTTTGAGAAATGTTAAACAACAACAATTCCAAAAATGCATTCAAAGCAGTAAGGCACAGAATCCATTTAAAAACCCCACTGGGGTAGCTGTTCCAACACGGAAAGGTCTTTGCCTTTTTGTGGAAAGACACCAAAGATGGGGCCAGCCTGGCCTCCAGTGGGAGGGAGTTCCAAAGTCTGGGAGCAGCCACAGAGAAGACCCTCTCCTGTGTCCCCACCAAACACATCTGTGAAGGTGGCAGGATGAAAGGAAAGGCTTCTCCTGAGGATCTTAATAGTCCTTGGGATAGCTTGAGTTCAAGCTGTTTTGGGCTTTATAGGTCAGAACCAGCACACTGAATTGTTCCTGAAACAGTTCAGTAGTCAGTAGAGCTACTGTAACAGAGGGGTTCTCTGTAACCAACCCCAGACAGCAATCTGGCTAGCTGAGAAATTGAAATAACCAAGATTTACATCCCTGGGTGTGATACAGTTTTCGCGGAAAATACATACCAAATGTTGTATACCAGAATATTTATTCATCATTCTGAAATGCTGCCTCTTCTGTTCAAAGAACCCAATATGTCTAAAAATGACAATCATATCTCAATAAAATAAGGCACCGTAAAACTCAATCCTAAAAGTCACAAATAAAATTAGAAATCAACAACGAATGCATATAACATCAGCCAGAGGCAGAGTTATGAATTCCATCTATTTTTACTATGTAGTTTTCAACAGTCAATGCACTTATTTCTGCAGGTTTGGGGGAGGAAGTAATGTGTCTTGTGGGGATTTTTTTTTAAAACATGTAGGTTTTCCTACATAGGAGAAAAAAATGTTGCAGGTGGAACTGCAACAGAGCAATGAATACAACTATTCTAAATTGAAAGGCCCTGGAAATAGATGGACATATACTTGTTGATTAAAATATTTATATCTTGCCTTACATCAAAAGATCTAACTGAAGTAATGACATTAAAACATGAAGCTGTTTAAAAGTATTAAAGTCAGTTTAAAAACCAGTTAAAATTGATTTCAGGGAATTAAAAGAAATTAAAAGTGCTTTTAAAAAATTAAAACACCGCTCACAGCATGTATTTGAAATTTGTAACCGCCCACCAAGAAGTCCCGCCCACCAAGACATGCCGCAACCTGATCTTAGAGCTCTGTGCCGCGATCTAAAAAGAGCTTTAAAACTACTGTTTAAATGCCGTGGTGCCGTGAGTAATGCATCAATAAATTACTCGGGTGTCGGGAGAAGCAATATATGTGTTTTTCTAGACAAGATAAGCTTGATTTATAAGCAAAAGGAGTTACTTTCGGTTTTGCCTGCTTGATTCTGCTGGCCGCTGCCTGTTTAGAAAACTGCATCCCAGTGGCTTGGAAAGTTACCAGATGATTACAAACAGTTAGACTTTCTGATGCCTGCCTTTGTCTAATTATATGCCGGGTAAGAGAGCAAAAAAGAAACTCCAGCCAATAGGTTGGACTAGGAAATTATCTGATACAACACACAATCGCCCAGCTCTACAGCGTGTCAAGCAGCCCCCAGACGACAGAGGGGTAAAAATGGCGTCAGGATCTGAGAAGGGAAAGAGGGAGACTACTCCTCCTCCCACAGATCAAGACTTCATGAAGGAACTGCGTTTAATGAGGACGGAGCTAGCTAGCATCATGAGTGTTAATCAACAGGACGTGATACATAGAATGGATGGCCTTTCAAAGGATCTCCAAAGCGCTAAACAAGATTTATCACATGAAATAAAGTTAAATGGACAGCGGCTTGATAATTTGGCAGGAGAATTTAAAAATCTGGAGATACGTGTAACGGAAAATGAAACTCAAATTAACTCTCAGAAGCAGGCTTTACTTAAAACTAATATGAAACTGACTTATATTGAAGATTATTCCCGGAGGCAGAATGCCAAACTGATTAATTTTGTTATTCAAAAGAAGGGGGCATCATTAAAACAGGAAGTTTTAACCTGGTTTAACTCCTTTCTGCCCAAACAACTAGACGACGATTTGGAGAGAGTTCATTATCTGGGCAAGTCAAGAGATGGGGCCCCAAAACCAGTGATAGTAAGATTTGCTTCTTATGTAAATAAAGAGCGTCTTATGTCTTCAATTAGAGCCAATCCTAATATTCTGAAGAGAGGAGATGCAACTGTGCAAGTTTTTCAAGATTTTTCTAAAGAAACTGCTGATTGGCGTAAATCGATGAGACCAGTCACAATCATATTAAGGAAGAACAACTATCGCTATTCTTGGGGCCACCCCCTATTTTTGAAAGTTTGGAAAGGCTCTGTTCAACATACTATTCACTCTCTAGAAGAAGGCCAGCATCTTCTTGAAGCATGGAACATACAAGACGACTCAGGTTCTGCCTGTTCTCCCCCGGGAACTTCAGTGGCAACATCAGGACAGTGAATTTCTCTCTTTTTACTCCGACTCCAGGAATCTTCGATGAAGATGAAGAATATTTGAAATTCATTTAACTTACTCCTCTCTCTTTCCCCCTCTCTCACCTCCTATCATCCCCTTTGTTTTTCTTCTTTTACTCTTTTCCCCCCCTTTCCCTTCCACTTCCCTTCCCCCTCTCCCCCCCCCTTTTTGTTTTTTTTTCTTTCTTTTTCCAATTTTAATTTTTGTTTTTGGGGTGTTTTTTTCTTTTTTCTTTTTCATTATCCCTTTTCTTCCCTTCCCTCCTCCTCTCCTCCCTTTTCTTTTTTGTTTTTGTTTGTTTGTTTGTTTGTTTATTTTTGAGGGTGGTGGTGGTGGTGAGAGGGTGGTTTAGAAGGGGGTAGAATAAACTTATAGAATTTACAGTAACACGCTACTTAAGAGCTAATGAGATCTAGGCTGGCTAATGTCTGTGGACGACCTCCTCCCTCCCATCCCCTTGATGCACATGCTAAACAGTATGATAGCTGGTGGGGTGGGAGAAAAGAATAGTTTTTTAGGGTGGAGGATTAGATTTATTTTAGTTTATTTTTTATTAATTGATGGTGTTTTATTTATTAATTGATGGTGTTTTTACTTTTGTATGCACAACGGGACCATTCCAGAATATTGAAACTAAAAGAAATAGGTTATGGGAAAGTTTATAAAATTAGCAACGTTGAATGTAAAAGGTCTGGGGTCATTTTCGAAGAGAAATAGAATCGAAGCGATGATCAAAAGGCACAAAATAGATATTGCCTTTTTGCAAGAGACTCATCAAATAAGAGATGGTATTAATGAATTAAAAATTCCAAATGTTGATATTTATGAAAAAAGCTTTGGCACATCTAAAGCAAGAGGGGTTGCCATTATAATCTCAAGGAATTGTGAATGTGTTGTTGAAAATGTGGTAAAAGATTCAGAGAAGGTAGATATATAATATTGCAAGTTCTAATGGGGAAAGATCATTATACTTTGGTTAATCTGTATGCACCAAACGTTAACCAAGGCCGCTTTTACAATCTCCTTTGGGATCAGATTGAATTGGTTAAAAAGGGGTATTTAATAATGGCAGGGGATTTCAATATGGTTTTAGATAAAATTAAAGATAAATCGGTATGTAAAAAGGAAGAGTGGAGGACAAGACATACAACCCTAGCAAAGTTTATAAATACAACAGGATTGAAGGATGTCTGGAGAGAACTGAAAGGAGATGAAATAAAATACACCTTCTACTCACCAGTGCACAAAACCTATTCTAGGATAGATTTTGTGTTTGTTTCACAAAGCCTAATACCCAAGATAAATAATACCGAAATTGAGATCATAAAAACATTTATGCTTTTATGTCTTTAATTAATGCTTTAATGTCGATTGATTTAGCAACAAATAAAAATTATAGAGAAGCTAAAAGGTGGAGAATGAATTTAAAAATATTTCAACATCCAGAAGTGCTGGAAAAGGTTAAAAAAGATTGGTTGGAAACTTGGGATATAAACGAAAAGGCAGGTAGCCAAACGCCAATCATATGGGACACCCTGAAAGCGGTAGCTAGAGGCCTTATCATAAAAGAAAATATTAAAGCTAAAAAACAGGAAGAACTCAATAAAAGAAAATTAGAAAAATTAATAGCAGATTTAGAATCCCAATTCTTTCTTACTAAGGATAATAAGATACTGAGGTTGATTGAAGCAAGGAAAAAAGAGTTAGAAGATCTAGATTTACAACAAACACAAAGGAATCTTCTGTACCTAAAAAGAATTTTTTTTTAATACAGCAACAAGAACTCAAAACTTTTAGCCAGATTAGCACAGAAAAGACAAGACAAGAATACAATAGGGATTATAAAAGACTCCTCAGGTAAGACATACACACAAATGAAGGAAAAGTTGTTAGCTATACAAGAGTTTTATCAGTTGTTATACACTGCAAAAAATAAACCTAAGGAGGATATAGAAAGGTACATCACTAAGAATTTAAAGAGGGTCTTGGAACAGGAAGATATGCTGGAAATGGAAAAGCCTATTACAGACCAAGAGATAAGCGAGGTAATAGACAAACTAAAGAATAATAAAACGCCCGGAGTGGACGCTCTGGGACCTGAATTTTACAAACTTTTTAAAGCAGTATTAATACCTAAATTAAAGAAGCTATATAATGAAATTTTGGATGGAGAACAAATTCCGAGATCTTGGACCCATTCTTTAACTATTTTAATTCCAAAACCTAATAAAAATTTAATGGATATTGGGTCATACAGACCAATATCCTTATTAAATCAAGATGCTAAGATTTTCACAGCAATTTTGGCTAAAAGAATGAATAAATTTATAGCTAAATATATTAAAGAGGATCAATGTGGTTTTATCAAAGGTAGACAAATGGCAAATATTATTAGAAGAAATTTGAATGTTCTTTATGAAATGGGAAAGAGTACTACTAAAGCTGGGATGTTATCTCTAGATCTTTTTAAAGCTTTTGATTGTGTTCAATGGCCCACATTAAAAATATTGTTAAAAAAATGGGGATTTGGGAAATCCTTTTTGGGAGTAATAAATCAACTATATTCAACGGGCACTTCCTCAATAATAGTTAATGATGGATTGACTGAACAAATCACCCTAGGCCGAGGAACTAGACAAGGATGTCCTCTTTCTCCAGTCCTTTTTTGTATTGTTATAGAGCTCTTGGCAAATGCCATAAGGGACGATAAATCTATTAAAGGTATAGGGAAGGATGGGGCAACTAAAATCAGTTTATATGCGGACGATGCTCTTTTGACTATTGTAAACCCAATAGAGAATATTCAAAGAGTAAAAACTCATTTAGAAGAATTTGGAGAAATAACAGGATTATGTGTAAACTGGCAAAAATCAGAGAGTTTATTGTTCAATTATGGAAAACATGACTTAAAGATGATTGAAAAATCTGGACTTAAACCGGGGAAAAGCATTAAATATCTAGGATTGGAACTCCATAAAGAATTTACTAAAACTAAAGAAAGAAATATTTCGAAATTAGAAGAAGAGATGAAAAACAAATTATTATCCTACTCTAAACTAAAATTATCGTGGTTTGGCAGAATTGCATTGATAAAAATGAAAATACTTCCAAAAATTAACTTTATTTTTAAAATGTTACCGGTTCAGTTTTTAGAAAAGGAAATTAAAACTCTCCAAGACATGATAAATAGGTATTGTAATGCAACTTAGTTCTTTGGGGGAAATTCTTTTTAAACCACAGAAGCTAATATGGTGGGAGCAAGAGTCTTTGGATATAAAGGGGGAAATAAACACATTTTTATTCACGGAAGTTAAAAACAAAGTAAAGATTGACAACCCCCTATTGAATAGTTTAATTGTTACATGGAGAACATATAGGAAAATCTTGTCTCCGAAGGGATCCCCACTGGCTTTAGTTACTGACTTGGAAAGCTTTCCAGACAACTTGAAGCATTATTTGGAGTTATTTAAAATTAAGAAAATAGCTAGACTAAAGGATTGGATGCTCAAGATTAAAACAATTCAGGATATAAAAATATTTTGCAACCCAGTGATTTAACATGGTTAAATTATATTCAACTAGGAAAATGGATGAAGGACTGGGGAAAGAGGAATAATCAAATCAGAGAATGCACAAAATTTGAACATTTCCTATTATCGCTTGAGTCTGAACAGGAAAATTCAGAGAAAGGAATAACACGTAAAATATATAAAATATTAGGGGAATTATCAGAAATGAACGAGTTAAACACCTTGAGAGAAGTTTGGAACCAAGACCTTAATGTACAGATAGAGAAAGAAGACTGGAAGAAAATTTGGAACATGAGAATTTTGAGATCATTATCGGTCAGGATAAAAGAAAACTACTTCAAATTGGTTTCTAGATGGTATTTTTAACCCCAGTAAGACTTAATAGAATGAATCCTGCTTACTCTAAGATATGTTGGAAATGTGAAAAAGAGCTTGGTACTTACTTGCATCTTTGGTGGGAATGTGAAATAGTCCAAAGGTTCTGGAAAAAAGTGTTTTTAGAGCTAAGTAATATGATTAAGATGGATATAGATTGTAATCCAGAGATAGCATTATTATCATTGTTAACAAGTAAAGATTATGTTGTTACAACAAAGGAACTAATAGCAAATTTTATGACAGCTGCTAGATTAATTATAGCAAAAAACTGGAAGTCAAAACTAGAATTCAAGATGGAAGACTGGTATAATGAACTTTGGGATATAGCTATAAACGATAAACTGTCCTGCAGTTTAAAGGTTAAACGAGGAGAAATGAAAAAAGACATTTTCTACGATATCTGGGGTAAATTTTTAGATTATGTACTAGTCGAAGGAAAAGGGAAAGAGTCCACGAATATCTCACAACAATTCTGGAGAAGAGAACTTTAAGAAGACTACTAGAAGAATAGAAGATGGAGCAACGAATAAGAATGTATGGATGGCCCCGTGGGATGGGGGTGCACTTATATTGTTTGTTGTAGTTTTTTTTTTTACTTTCATTTTCTTATGTTGTATGTAGTTTAAAATTTAATAAAAAACATTAAAAAAAAAGAAATTTGTAACCTAATTTTCACCCTGTAGAATGTTAGCATCTTCTAGCCAACTTGCATCTCGCTGTAAAAATTCTACTCAGAAGATATTGTATGATGAGTTTTAAAATTCCCTTTCACCTGAGTGCTGTGGCAGAGCTATCTTCACCACTGTAGTTCTCCATACCAAAGCCAGCTGGCCTCTGTTGCTGTGGGCTTCTCATTGGCAGTGTTCTTGCAGCTGGCCAAGCTCAAGTAGGGTTTAGTGTCAAAGTTCATTCCTGAGTAGACATGAAGGTGGAGGATGAATGGTACAGATTTGTGGAGATAAAGTATAATCACCAACATTCCTCCTCCTCCTCCTCCTCCTCCTCCTCCTCCTCCCCTTCTTCTTCACATTTTTCTACAGTTGCAGGGTCCACTTTTCACATCCTGAAAGACACTTTGCCCAACTGACCATGTCTTCAGGGTGCAGGTCAAAGATTCACATATCATAAACATTGTCCTGCCATCTCTGTTTTGGTTGCCCACATGGCCACCAGCTATGGATTTCCAGGTGGTATCCTGCTTGGCGATGGTGGCTGGTGCTGCCCTGAGGACATGTCCATACCAACAGAACTGTCTTTCTCTCGTCTTTCTCTCATTGTTGATATCACACCTGTTGGGTGGTATCATTTGTCATGTGGTCGAGTAGGGAGATACCTAATATCCAACAGAGCAGACAAGGTTCCATGGCATGGAGACAGCTCTCTATGCCTATTGTTGCTGCCCAGCATTTGGTGCCATACAGTGCAACAGCCAAAAAGAAGAAAGGAGTAAAGGAGTAAAGAAAGGTAAAGTACCACTTCTTGGTACTTTACATCTAGAAAACCCAGAGGGTCATCATAAGTCAGAATTGACTTAGCGGCACACATTTATTATATGGTTGCAACTAACGAATTAACTAATATGCTGGAGAGAGCCACATGAACTCTGGAGTAGAAATACTAGCAATACTTTTCCAAGTCTAAGCAACAAAATACATAGTTTAAAAAATCATGCTGCTTATATATATCACCTGTAGCAGTTAAATTGCTCTCTGGACAATTTACACTTTAGTGGCTACACATTGCTTCCCTGCCCCATAAGCTGGGTAGTCAAATTTGCTGACCTCAGAAAGATGGAAAGTTGAGTGAACTTTGATCTAGCTACCTGGAATTGAACCTGGGCCATGAGCAGAGTTTTGGCTGCAGTATAGCAGTTTAGCCATTGTGTCACAAGGCTTCATGAATTCAGGATTCCTAGTGCAATAACTTCACTTCCCACAGCTCAGGGGTGCAGTACTTTATTTGTGGCAAATTTCCAGCTTGGAAAGATGTAAAAGCTTCTGCCTGAAATTGAATAAGTAAGTAAGTAAGTAAGTAAGTAAGTAAGTAAGTAAGTCATCAGAACAGGTAAATAAATAACTAAATAAATAAATGTGCAGCTGGCCAAAATGTAAAAACTTCTCATGAAATCGAACAAATAAAATGAATGAATGAATGAATGAATCCCCAGGAGATATCCTTTCCGTTGGCATGACAATATTGTGGTAGATGGACCAGTGGGTTTTCTGTGTTGTTCATGTTTCTTTGTTCCTCTGCTAAATGGAGACACTATTTTTTTGCACCGTATAAAGCTATAGAAGCATTTGGAACATGACTGTTTTGGAAACGTCTCATGTTTGCAATCATGGCCCATGCTACTGATGTTTCGGCTTAGGGTAGCATGAATTTTTCACTGCTATGCTTGCTCAGTGCCACATAAACGGGCCCTCCCTTTTGCAGCATTAAACACACGCCTGGCCAAATGGAGCCATCGAATCAGGCCAATGGAGAAACATCTGTTACCTATGGAAGGATTAATAACTCAGCCCTAGCCAAATTGACGGTGGGCTTTATTTAATAAAAGCAGAAGCAATCACATCACCACTCTAACAGGGCAGCCGCCAGAAGAGAAATGTTCCACCAGTGACCAGGCGGGTTCCACTTCCTCCAACAGGTTCCCACTTTCTTTCTGAAGCTGGCCATAAATTAAGCAGAGAGGGGAGAAGGGTCTCATAGGTGTGTCTGAACTTAGCATGCACAAAAAAATGAATGAATGGGGTTTTGAAAGATGGCTTGCGCTCCATAGAGCGCACCATTTAGCACCATTTAATAGCATAGATAAATGACCCAGCTTAGCAGTTAAAGGTACAGAATCAGATCTTTTTAATGCTTTGAATAGCCTGATGCAGTAGTTTATTTATTTATTTATTTATTTATTTATTTATTTACAAGATTTTTTAGCCGCCCCACTACCAAGAGGTCTCTGGGAGGCATACAACAAGTATTGAAAACTATATCATCATTGGCATCCTTCAGTCTCGAAAGACTATGGTATCTTGCCTGGAGTAGACATCCTAAAAACAACACCTAGTGTGACTAAATAGGCCAATTCAGGAATGGCAGTCTCTACCGCAATGGGGACAGATGTATTCTCTTTCTTGCCCGGTCCTCGAGTTTCGTTCTTTCCGTGCCTGCCTCTTTTCCTCTGCCTGTTGGACAAATGCCTCTTCGAATTTATGTAGACCATGTTGTATCTTTGGCCTTCAGACAGTGTGATCGGAGGTCAGGGTTTCCTTCTGTTGAGCTCCATTCCCAAGGCCTTCAGGTCCATCTTACAGATATCCTTATACCTTAAAACTATATCCTTAAAAATATATCCTTAAAACTATAAAACTATAAAATTATTTAAGTAATCCCCCTTCCTGGCTTAGGCCTTGTTCACAACCTGCAAGGAAAAACCAAGTGCTTGCCTTTGTGTGGCAAGAGTTGGAAAGGGTCTATAATGCCACTGAGTTAACCCCCTGCTCATGGCAGGAAGCCAAGTCAAAGCAAATAGCTAAGAAGACCTATTTGGAAGCTAAGCAGGGTCAGCCCTGGTTAGTACTTGGATGGGAGATCACCAGGGAATAGCAAATGCTGTAGCCGCCTGGAGTAGGAACTGGCAAGCCACTCCAGTATTCCTGCCAAGAAAACTCCATGGATATGGGGTCACGAAGGGTCGGTCATGATTGTAACGATGCAACACACGTACGACAGAGACATTGTTTGATGCAGCTTTGGATAGATCAGCCAGCCTGTCGCAGGAGAATGTCACCTATTTGGATGCAGTTCAGCTCACCTGTTGGGATAGACATCTGGGTTGACATAATCGCAACCATTTTAATTCCGAGATGATTAGAGAATATTGTGTCATTCCAATAGCTCCCACCCTTTCTCCTGTCTCATGATTTAAAGTTAGCTAAAAGGTGATCTCATTGTCTGCTATCATTTTCTCAGCTAAGTTGACCAATTAGAGCACTATCTCTTATCACAAAGCTAAGGCTTATCAATTAAAGTTATACCTATACAGGTAGAAATGCATATTAATGTAGCCTTTCTATGTGATGCCTTCTCTAACCATATTTAGGGAATTTCTTGCTGTGTCACAAAATGATGTAATGAGCTATGCTAATCAGTTATGTTAGAGTAATTAATAAAATGGAGCCTCTTCGGATGAAAGGAGGGCTCCGCTGGTTTGGACACACGTGTGTGTGTGTGTGTGTGTGTGTGTGTGTGTGTGTGTGTGTGTGTGTGTGTGTGTGTGTGTGTGTTTTCTTCAAAGCGCTTTCCCGTTACTCCAGTATCAGGGCTGTTCCAGTCTCCAGCTGCCCTGATTTTTGCAGGGTTTTATTCCTGATTGCTGCAACACTCGCCCTGTTTGGGGAGGGGAGTTCCCAGTGCTGGCTGGCGATTAAAGAAACTGAATGTTGTCTTGGTGTCATAGAGATGAAGATGCTGCAGTGGACCTCTGGCCTCACACGAAAGGGTCGTGTGCACAATGATGACATCAGAGCAAAATACGTAATTGCACCTATTACCGACAAGAGGCGCAAAGCCCGACTGCATCGGTTTGGACATGTCCTGCGTGCTGATGAGGAAACACTGGCCAACCTTCAAGAAGTGGATCCTGACTGAGGGTGTCATCCAAAACAGAATGACATGAAGTTGTCCCAGGTTCACCTAGACTTGGCCCATGACCATGCCAAGTGGAAGGCCAAAAGAAGAATAGTGGACCCCACCACCCAGTGCAGCAAATGCTAAGAAAAATAATAATAAGAAAACCTCTGCCTTTTGTTCCCAGGGCGAGCTGATAACTGGATGACTGCATTTCTCCCTGCCTAAAATCTGGACCTCTTTGGAACATTCTCTTGTTTATGTCTGCTCAAGGTCCCATAGCCTGTTGTCTTGTTTTGCAGCATTAAACACATGAATACCTTAGTGGGGTGTATACTCCCCATACGACTCTGGATAAATTCATTCAAGGTGAGATGTCTGTGAAGATTCCCGGTCACCCAGAGGAGGTTATTAGACATGGAGACACGGCAACTGGACTTCTTTTCTGGTGAGACTGAAATGTTGTTGCCACTCACAGGACAAAAAGGCCAGTTGCCATGACTCAATGCCCAGATCAGCAAAGGCAGCACTAATGTGTATTTTTATGCCCCACCACATGGCACAGTAGTTAAACAGCAATGTGTAGCCTGCATAGTTAAAAATTGTAAACAGTTGAGAGTGCTTGAAGTGCTATGGGGTGGTATATAACTAGAAAACTTTGCTTTGCTTTTGCTTTAGAAAAGAAGATCGTGCAGGTGACTGCAATAACACTATTGAAGTGGCCTACCTATGGTCAAAACTGGTCTAATGAACTTAACATTTTAATTTTAATTTTTTAAACCTATATTTCAAATGGTTGACATGTGCTGCCCAGTTGGAACCTACTTTTACCAACCCCAATAAGGGCTTTCAAGATAAGTGAGATATTTTCAGGAGTGGCTTTACCAGTTCCACTCCGCCATGGAATTTCCATGGCTGAGTCAGAATTCAAACTCTGTTCTCCAGAGTCCTAGTTCATCACTCTATACCCTACACCATATTTCCTTTACTTCACATATGACAGTGTTGGCGAACCTATGGCATGGGTGCCAAAAGTGGCACTCAGAGCCCTTTCTGTGGGCACCCAACATCGCCCCTTCAAAGCCATCTGTATTCAGGTTAAACTGCTCAATTGGGGGGGGAAAAGTGGGTTGTGAATCAAGTTTGGGCACTCAGTCTCTAAAAGGTTCGCCATCACTGACATATGCCCATAATTTTAAATTGTGCAATGCTCTGATACGACTAAGAAAAGGAGAAAGATAGGGGTGATCTGCTCTAGATAAGACTGCTTTTCATTTCAGCTTAATGGTCTTAAGTCTTGAGAGCACTGCAAATCCCAAAATCTGCTATCACTTGCATAACTTCATAATTATGCAAAGTAGCACCTTAAGTGTATGAATTAGAGATGGGCACGAAATGAACAGTTTTTCGTTTCCATTTTTGTTTTTTGTTTCATTACGCAACGAAACGACAAACGGATTTTGTCTCCAAAATGAAACGAAACGAACAGAAACACCAGAAATTTTGTCGTGCCTTTCGTTTCCGTTACTGCAATACAGTGAACTGCTTTAAATGCTAAAAAATAAAAAAATGAAATAAATGGTAATGAAATGATAACAAACAAACAAAAACGAAAACAATTTTTTTGCAAAAATTCACAAAAAATGGAAATGAACCGAAAAGGACCCTCCAAACGACAAACGACAAACAAAATTCCATTTTTTCTATTCGTGCCCATCTCTAGTATGAATGCTACAATATCCGGGTTGGAGAAACAGGCAGGACATCTCTCAATGCCATTTGCAGGGAGTCATAAGTAGGTGAAGACATCTGCTTGGGAATACCATGAAGGAAATGGAGAGCCACTGTGCGAGACAGAATGCTGGACTAGACGGGCTGTGTTCTTATATTCTAGACGGGGTGTGTTCTTATATTCTTATGTAAGTGCACACACATTGACCGACAGACAGAGAGACAGACAGATAGATAGATAGATAGATAGATAGATAGATAGATAGATAGATAGATAGATAGATAGATACTTATGTTCTTATGTTCTTATGTTCTTATTATAAACAGGACCAACATTTTAAAAATCAGAAACACTGTCTCATGAAAGACTATTTGCCTTTTGAAAAGCATATTCAGGGATGAAGTATTAAAGATAAGAGCACACCCATCATAGTGATAACTCTCTCCTGTCCTTATAAAATGTGTTCAGCATTCTCCCAATTCACTACATCTGAGCTAGATGCTTTACCCTCCACCGAATGTCCAAAGAACAATAGATAACAATTGTCATCCTCTTTGAACTGTATTGCTGGAAGAGGTCCTATGGATTATCAAGTCCAGCCATGTAAAGGAGGCACAGTGAGGAACTGAACTCCCAGGAAGAGATGGGCACAAATCGAAAAATGGTGTTTCATTTCATTTTGTTACATTAAGGAGGTTGTTTCGTTTTGTTTCATTTTTCATGATTTTTTTCAGTTTGGTTCATTTCGTGTTAAATTTGCCCCTAGGGTCATTATTCGTTTCATTATGTAACAAAATGAATAACGAATAACGAAACAAAAAAATTCATTTCATGCCCATCTCTACTCCCAGGCTCTCTTTGCAACCTGATGCCTAAACCACTCAACTTTCCATCAGTTTGTCTTAACCACAGAAGTTGTATTAGTAACTGATGCTTTATTCCCATGACAAATTCCTACTTGCAAATGTGGTGCATAAAACCCCCACAGTGCTTGAGCAAGCTCCAGCTTGAGGCTACACACACCGGACACCATCTCATTGACACAACCAGGGTTTTCTACTCAGTAGAAGGGGTTAGTGCATTCCCCCTTGGGGAAGCAGCAAGACAGGAGGAGTTGTATGCGTGGTGGACCGGTGCTCAAGCAAATGGCAACCAGATGGTTTGGGATATTCTGGGATGAAACTGATCATCTTAGTTTGGCTTCACACCGAGGCTTATTACACACACAATTTTGGTTGCCTGTGTTGTTGTTGTTGTTACATGCCATCAAGTCATCCCCAGCTTATGACAACCCTATAAATGCATGGTCTCCAAAATGTCCTGTCCTCAACAGCCCTTGTCAACTCAAGGTTGTGCCTTCCTTCATGTTTGCCTTGAACAAGGACAAGGAGAGGTACTCTGTTGACTATCCTTAGCAGATTTTTATACCCTTAAGCACACTTATCCCATCAGACCAGGTTTACTTGTTAGGAAAAAGAGGCAACAGGTTCTCTTCCCTACATTGATAGATCCAAGGAACAAGACTATCTCTTCAGTTCCTGGCTCTAAAGTTGTGAAGTTGTAGTGACTGCAGCAACAAAATTAAAAGACGCCTGCTTCTTGGGAGGAAAGTGATGGCAAACCTAGGCAGCATCTTAAAGAGCAGAGACATCACTTTGCCGGAAAAGGTCCGAATAGGCAAAGCTATGATTTTTCCAGTAGTGATGTATATGGAAGTGAGAGCTGGACTATAAAGAAGGCTGATCGACACAGAATCAATGCTTTTGAGCTGTGGTGCTGGAGGAGAGTCTTGAGAGTTCCCTGGACTGCAAGGAGATCAAACCTATCCATCCTGAAAGAAATCAGCCCTGAGGGTTCACTGGAAGGACAAATTTTGAAGCTGAAGCTCCAGTACTTTGGCCACCTCATGAGGAGAGAGAAGTCCTTGGAAAAGTCCCTGATGTTGGGAAAGATGGAGGGCAAAAGGAAAAGGGGACAGCAAAGAATGAGATGGTTGGATGGTGTCATTGATGCAACCAACATGGATTTGACCAAACTCCGGGAGGCAGTGGAAGACAGGAAGGTCTGGTATGCTCTGGTCCATGGGGTCACGAAGAGTTGGACACAACTGAACGACTGAACAACAACAACAAAATAAGCACAATCCATTCAATCCCATGCTGTTCAGTACTAGTATGAAAGTGCTGGGTGGGGTCATCTGGAATGTTAGAGATGGGTCCATTTGTAGGTTATTGGTACCCATTAGAGATGGTCACGGACTGATTCCCCCTGCACAGCATCTGAGTGGGCAGCTGCCGAAGGAGGCAGGGAAAAGCAGCCCATTCCCTGCCTTCACTGGCATGCCACCAGAAAAGGAGAACCCTGTTGGCAAATAGTAGATTGTAAGTGGGCCAGCCAGCCTGGTTGGGGGGGGGGGTGACTGGGAGGGAAAGTCTGGCACCTGCGGTGCTGTGCGGACAGCTTTGTATGAAGTGGCATAACTCAATTTGTGCCCATCTCTAATACCTATATCTTTTTTGCCTTGTTGTCTGATGAAAGTGGGAATGTGCACATGCTAGGTTGATTTCTAGATGGTGTATTGGGCTGAATGAGACAGAATGTGGATCTATGGATGGGTGGTTGCTGGGTCTGTTTGGGTGGGTGAGCCTCCTGGCTTGAATGACATACACTCAAATTGAGGGCTGAGAGAGTAAGAACAGACAAAAGAAAATACTTTTTCACCCAGAGTGTTGTTAGTCTGTGGAACTCCCTGCCACAAGATGTAGTGATGGCATCTGGCCCGGATGCCTTCAAAAGGGGATTGGACAGATTTCTGGAAGAAAAGTCCATCACAGGTTACAAACCATGATGTGGATGTGTAATCTCTAGGCTTAAAACTAGGGTACTTCAAGGGCCAGATGCAGGGGAGTGGTAGCAGGAGACAGAGATCTAGTCTTGTGCCCTCCCAGATGCATTTGGTGGGGCCACTGTGAGATCCAGGAAGCTGGACTAGATGGGCCTTTGGCCTGATCCAGCATGGCTCTTCTTATGTTCTTATATTGACGATGCACTTTCCTGAAGGTGTGCAGCTTAGGAGTACTCTTTATTTATTTTATTTATTTATATAGCTTGTATGCCGCCCCTAGTGGGCGGTATACAAGCTATATAAAATAAATAAATAAATAAATAAATAAATAAATAAATAAATAAATAAATAAATAAATAAATAAATCTATTACACTGAAATCCTTGCTGACTCCATGACTCAGAGGGCTTGGATCCAACTTGGCCGGCCCAATTGTGACAACCATCGTTGCAGAAGGATAATCCTACCATGCAAGTTCATGCACTGGTAACTTTCCATTTAGACTACCATTATGTCCTCCATGTGGGGCTGAACACATTTGTCATCGACCTTTTCATATCTTCTACACACCAGAAGCTTGTGAGGCACTGGAACTGTCTCAGAAACATTCCTTGCTCACCACTCCTCATTACTAACTACCAAAAATAAATCATGCATACAAAGCCAAAGTCATCTACTCACTCTGTTCCAGGCAGCAGCAGTTATGTCATCTGATCCAGCAAAAATGACGACAGAAAGTCTATCAGGGCCTTGAAGACTAGCAGTTTTTTTATTTAGCACCAGCTTTCCTAGAATGCAGCGTTGAACCACGTCAACGGGTATGCGGAAAGATGAAGAGGGTCTGCAGTAAAATTTGTTAGTCTTCGAAGACCCACTAACCTCTTTGCC
The DNA here is from genome assembly GCA_037367245.1 of Phrynocephalus guinanensis. Taxonomy (NCBI): domain Eukaryota; kingdom Metazoa; phylum Chordata; class Lepidosauria; order Squamata; family Agamidae; genus Phrynocephalus; species Phrynocephalus guinanensis. Next base: position 100,040,798 of record CM074740.1, on the reverse strand, counting down.
ATTGTCTTTGTTACAGGTTTTAGAGTTGCTCGTGTTGGAGGTTTTATAACCTTGAACACAGCTGTTTAGTTTGGCGGGAAGGACCTTTCTAGGCTGGGTAGCAGTCAATCTATCCAGCACCAATCAATTGTCCCCCCTCTGAATTCAAAAAGAGCCCCCCCTTCTTCCCCAAGTGTTCATTCCCGCCTCTTCTCTTCACTGTTCCCAACTGTAAGTGATAATTTTTCTTTCTTTCTCCTACAAATATCCTAGAATGAGCTATTGAGACTTTAAGTGCCAGTTAATGAGAAAGGGGTGGACTCTGGGCAATTTGTAGTTATTCTCCTCGGTGAGTCTTTGTATTTCTACTGTGTAGTTCAAGGATTTTATTACCAATAACTCAAAACTCTGCAACACTTCCAAAGTGAACTGCTGGATAGCACAGTGTTATTTTGCTATGGAGCCAGAGCTTGGGTGGTTGATTCTGCACTGTGCCTTCTTGACTTGATGATTCATAGGCTGCCCTCCAGCTTAGCAATTCTATGACTATGACGGTAACATGCGTGAGAACAGCTTTGTATTAAATGCAAAATCTGTCCTTTGGCACCCAAATTAACTGGCCTGCCTTCATGCTACAGGGATCCTATGCACATACTGAGCTTTTCGTGGTGGTTCTTTGCCCAGATATGCCAGACTAAATCCAACAGTTAGTCCCCATTAGAACCAAACCATGGAACCAGTGGTCTGCTGTTAAGTATTGGCTTAATAAATCCTATGCATTCAGCGATCTTCCCTTGTTGGGACTCTAGGGTTCGCCCTGTTCTTGCCCTATATTCTCTATACCTCCCAGCCACCCAAACGATGAGCATTTTCGGAGCACGGCATAAAAACAACATACTAATTCGAGCTTTGCAATTATGTAAAAGCCTGACAATCTTATATAACCATGCCACTTCCATTCCTACACCCTCATCTATTTAAAAATCCTGGCAAACAAGAGGAAGTTGAATGAACCGAGTATGGGGATAATGTTCCTTGCACTATTAATTGCTTGATACACCTTTTGCTATCATCTCCCTTGTTAGTTTTCTTTTCAAGTTAAATAATCAATCATAACATATTTAATCTCTCGTTGGTGGACGCCACCTCATGCTGGTAATCATTTCTCTGTGCCCTTCTCTGGACCTTTTCTCTTCCTAATTTATATATATATTTGAAGACGACGTGATCAGATGTGAATGCAGCATTCAAGGCGGGTGAATAAAATTGATTGTCATAATAAGGTGGTATTTTATGCCCATATCTTACTTGTAACATCGTTACGGCTTGCTTTAAGTACATAATTACTCAACTGCACCAGGCAGACAGCTATCAGTAGTGTATTCTGGAGAATGTGTGGGCAGGTTGGTCCATCGCAGGGATGTATGGAATACCTGCCAAACAGAGCAGAAGGACGGAGTTAGCTATTTAATCAACTGAACAGCCTAATCCCATCTGATCTAGGAAACTAAGAGCTGGGCCTGGTTGGCTGATAGATGAGAGACCACCAGGAAGTTTTGGAGTTTGATTCCACACTGCGCCGTTTTGCTAGTCTCTAAGATGATTATGATTTTTATGGATACTTCCAGACAATTCTGATCATATCTGAACTGCTCTAATGTAGGGTTGTGTGCACCGTTAGTCCCAGTTAGAACTTGGATAGGAGACCACTGTGGAACGCCCAGACATTTGCAAGAAGAGCCAGAAAAGAATCATGCTTCAAATCTTTGAAAGTCTATTATTCCAAGACAGAGATGACACTACTGTGCTGGATGGATCTTGTAGACAGGTTCTCCTTTGAAGACAGGGCCCTAGGAAAGCCTCCAGGGATCATGACTAGAGATGGGCACGACTTAGCGGTATTCCCGTTTCCGTTTCCGTTACTCGGTTCCGTTACTCTACGGAAACGGTAACGGGAATTACTCCGCCAGACTTCGAGCTCGAACCAACGAATGAACAATTTTGGTCTGATTTGTCGTGCTCGTTCCTTGCATCGCGCGATTGCGCGATGCCACGCGGCACAGAAAAAAAGTTTTTAAATGTTAAAAAAACCCGGTTCCCGGCCAAAAAGCAGGCGGAAAAATGCCTGCCGTGCCTCAGGGCACCTACCAGAGGGGTTGTTTCTGGAGGTCCCCGGACTCCCCCCTCATCCCCCGTCCTGGGCTGCTCTGGTGGGACTCGCCGCAGGCTCGCAGCCAGCAAAAAGCCCAGTCTCGCCGCCGGCCGCCCGCAATTAAAGCGCAAGCAAGCGGCACGGACGGCACAGGAAAAAACTTTTAAACTCTCCCCCCACCCATTCCCGGGCCAAAAAAGCAGGCGGAAAAATGCCTGCTTGACTAAGGGCGCAGGGCACCTACCGGAGGGGTGGTTTCTGGAGGGGGGGTCCCGCCTCCCCCCGTCCTGGGCAGCCGGACTCGAGTCGCCATTTCGCCATGCCATGCGGTGCGGGCGGGGGATCCAAAATGGGGCAGCAAACGCAATATTGTTTTTGAAATCGTGGTCCAAAAACACACAAGCACAACAGAAACAGGCGAAAATTTATAAACTGCCAGATTTTTCACAGTAGCAGTAGGTTTTTTCTTGCAACAAAATGTCTCTCCTCTCCTCCTCTGTCCTCCATTGATTTTATTTTATTTTATTTTATTTACACCTGCGCAATGATGGGCTGGCCGAGTGGCCAGCCATGTGGGAGTGGACAACCATGCAAATTTTTGGAGCCATCCCACCAGTCGCATGGCCACTTGGCCATGGAGACTTCTGGGATGTGCCAAAAAGCCCCCTAAAACCTGCCCTAGCCCTAACCCTAACCCTTGACTCCGTACCCATACGTCACAGACTGTCTTCTTAGTGGGTCAGAGAGGCACCCAGAGGTGCAACCCACTAGCCCACCGTAAGCTTACCCGTCACTAGCCTAACCCTAGCCATTGCACTAAGCCACCTTAAAGCCAGATCTACTTGCTTGCATTGCACTACACGCAGCAAGTACAATTCCCTTCTGTGTGAGACATGGTGGTGCCAGAGACTTGTGAAGGGCGGGCATGACGCTATCACTCTCACTGGTCTCACTGTCTGCACATTCTGTTATGCAATATCCATATGGCTATTGCATAGCATTTTGCAGCAGGAGGAGGGGAGACCCCCATGTAGAGGGGTCTCTTGGAGCCTGCTTCGATAGGAGGCACCCACGGGTGCCTCCAGGAGCCCACTTTCCCTTTATAGCGGGCCAGAGGAGGCACCCACCCCAGAGAGGTGCCTCCAGGAGCCCGCTCCCCCCCAAAACCAGTACTAATGACAACGAAAAAACGAAAAAATGAACCAACTAATTTTTGCGAATTTTCGCGAAAACCGGAAACGAGCCGAAACGGGACCGGCCCGACTAACGACAACTCAAAAAAAAATTTTTTTCAAGTCGTGCCCATCTCTAATCATGACATGTTTGGTATAACACATTATTTGGCAATGTAGCATTGACAATGTGATCTTTAAGGTAAGCATATTAGGCAAGGTTCAAATAATTAAGGACTGACAAGTTGAAGAGGTGAACAGTGACATACTGTAGTCCACATAAAATGCATTAATTCATCAGTCAGGTTGTTCTCATTTGGTCTTACTGGACCAACCAGGCTTTAGCCATCTGCACCGGCCTGCTTATGATTTGTGTGTGTGTGTGTGTGTGTTGTGTCGTTACAGTCATGACCGACGCTTTGTGATTCCACATTCATGGAGTTTTCTTGGCAAGAATACTGGAGTGGTTTGCCAGTTCCTACGTGAGGCACCTACAGCACATGGTATTCCCTGGTGGTTGCCCATCCAAGTACTAACCAGGGCTGACACTTCTTAGTAGACATGGGCACGGCCAGAAAAAATGACGTTTTGAGTTTTCGTTTGTCGGAACGGGTCCATTTCGGGTCGTTTCCGTTTGTCGTGATTTTTTTCAAAAAATTGTCGTTTCGTTTGTCATTTGTCATTTGTCGTTTCCACCGCGATTTAGCGCGATTTGACTTCCCAGAGCATAGGGGCGTCCCACAATCAGGGCCGGCGCTAGGTGTTTTTGCGCCCTAGGCGGCGGGCGGGGTGGGGGCCGGGGGCGGGGGGAGGTGTGGGTGAGCGGCAGTGGTGGAGGGCCATGGGCGGCCGGCGGTGACCGGCGGGCAAGTGGGCCCGCGGCGGCGCGGGCCGCAGGTGGGTGACAGCACGGGCAGACGGGCGAGTGGGCAGTTAGGATATCACTTAGAATAGAGGTTCTGTTCTTGGCTTGCACCCCAAATGTGGGTGTGTGCAAGCAAATTGAAGTTGGGAAAATAGAAAATAAATGGTAGTATATAATATATTTTTAAAATAAATCCACACCTCCCACTCCCAGTCGAACCTCCCCCTTTATCCAATATCAGAAAAAAATCCTCAACCTGCCAGAGAAGAAATAAAGAATAAACTGCTATTCCCTTCAGCAGACAAAGCTGCAGGGAATCAAAGAAATTATTTTCTAAATTCATTTCCCTCCCTCCCTGCCTAACTTAAATCCTAAAGCCTCCAGCCTCCCTCCTCAATCTCAATTGGATAACACCAGCACCAGCAGCCAGCCCTCCTCCCTCAACCACATCCATACACCCGACTGTGATTTCTGGAAGGTGCCTCGGCTTTTTATGCCCTCCGAGACATCCAGAAGTATCAGTCAAAAACCTGGCGATGCCATTGGTGGAATGGTTCAAAAAATTTGCATGGTCCCATCCCATGCCCAGCCCAAATGGGCAGGTCTAAAAAAATAAAAAATAAAATAAAATAAAATAAAATCTATATGACGTTTTATTGCTATAAAAAAAACCCACTGCTGCTACTATTAAAATTCAGGCATTTAAAATAAATAAATTTCACGTTTCTGTGGTGATTTGGTGTGTTTTATTGACCACAATTTCAAAAGAAAAATTGTGGTCGCCATTTTGGATCGCCCCCCACCACCACATGGCATGGCGAGACGACGAGGATGACCCCCCACCCAGCATGGTGCAAGCAGCCCAGGACAGGAGAAGGGGGGAAAGGCCGGGGACCCCCCAGAAACCACCCCTCTGGTAGGTGGCAAAGCCTCAGGCAGGCATATTTTTGCCTGCTTTTTTGGCCGGGAGTCGGGGTTTTTTAAAAAAACTTTTAAAAAACTTTTTCTGTGCTTCACATCGCGCGATCGCGGCGATGCCACAAACAAAAATGAAAAACCCGACCAAATTTTTCTTTTTTTGGTTCGAGTTCGAGTTCTGATGGCTTAATTATTGTTACCGTTTCCGTTACGTAACGGAAACGATAACCGAAAATGAAAACGATAATTTCACTGAGTCGTGCCCATGTCTACTGCTTAGCTTCCGAAATCAGGCGAGATTGGCCTTATTGGTACCCCATTCTCATTGCCAGGTGAATTCTTCTCCTATATTTCCCCCCTCATGCATCCCACAAGGGACAGAGTTTTTCCCTCACCCACATCTGATGAGGGAGCACCTAAGTAGGATACAAACCATGGGTGGACCATCACTGGTGCCCTCCACCTCTGCTGCAGGTATAAGAAGCTCCTGCTCCATACCTTTGTGAGGCCTGCCCATGCATCCACCTCTTTCCGAACCCTTGGATCTCCTAGTTTGGAATTATGGGATGGCCCCATGACTGTGGCTCAGAAGGATGGCTATAGAGCTCATAGATGAGGTGGGGAAGTCTGCCTTCTCTTGATATACCGGACTACTCTCCACCACTCGCTTTACCTTCAACTATCCCCATGGATAAAATGCAAGTTTGCCTTTCCTTGGAAGACTTTCCAATCATCTCCCTCTGCCTAAACTCTACTGTCTTCATTTTTCAAGCATATCTCAAACACACCTTTCCCCCCCACATACCTATAAGCCATATCTGTAGCCTGACATGAGGGCAGGGTAATGGAGGCATTGTGCAACTCTCGAGCTGAGGTTCCATTCCCATCTTCTGCAATCGCAACTTGTTCTTCTCAAGTTCTCCTCACAGGCTACGTCAGAATGGAGGCAGATGGCAATCCCTGATGCCCTGATCTAATGAACATTCCCATGTATCTGTATTCTCTCCAGAAACACCAACCCACCTACAATAAACTGCTAGGGAAACCATGGCCTACCCTACTCCATTGCCTTTTGACCAGGAACGGAAAAAAAGGGAATGGCCATAGAATTATAGAATAATTGAGTTGGAAGGTGTCTATAAGGCCCTCAAGTCCAATCCAGGAATACAGATCAAAGCAGATCAGACAAGGGGGTTGCCCAATTTTTTTCTTGAATGCCCCCAATCTAAGGAAAACTTCTGCCTCAAAATATGGAGGCCAGCTGTCTGTCCATGTCAACCTTATTGTACTAGACAGACCAAAGGAGGAACGAATTACTTTCCAGGAAGTTGGTCACTGACAGTCTCACTTTTCACCAAAGATATCATAGAATCGTAGAATCACAGAGTTGGAGGAGACCTCAAGGGCCATCTAGTTCAACCCCCTGCCATTAAGGAACCCCCATCACAGTGCTCCTGATATATGGCCATCCCGCCTCTGCTTTATACTCCCAAAGAAGGAGTCTCCACCACCTTTTGTGGCAGTATATTCCACTGCCAAACATCTCTAACTGTCATGAAGTTCCTCCTAATCTTTAAATTGAATCTCTTTTTCTGTAGTTTGAGACCATTGGCCCTCGTCCTAGTCTCTGAAGCCATGGAAAATAAACCAGTCCCTTCTTCAATGTGACATTCTTTCAAAAATTTAAACATAGCTATCATATCCCCTCTCAGCCTTCTTTTTGTAAGGCTAAACATTCCCAGCTCCCTAAGTCGCTCCTCATAAGACATTTCTTACGAGAAAAAGTCACATGCTCCAGCTAAACATCACCATCATCATGTGTCATCATTTCAATTCTGACTTGATGGCAACCCTTTTCAGCAGTTTTCTGGTAGAGGATACTTGGATAGTTTAACATTCCCTTCCTCTGGGGGCACCCTGGGATTGTGCAGCTCACCCAAGGACACACAGGCTGGTTCTACTTGCAAGGAAGCACAATGGGGAATCGACCTCCCAACTTCTGGCTTCACACGCCGATTCCTAAATCACTGAGCTATGCAGCTCTCTTTTTGTGAACTAAAATTATTATAATATGTAGTGCTCTCCATGGAAACATTTCCCAGCCTCAAATCAAGCCTCATTTGATTCTCAGAGTCCACTGAACAACCCTCTTTCCGATGTTCTCCACAGGAATTAAGGGTCATTTGATTTACAACACATTCTGTGCTTGCCTCTGCCAATAAGCCCCACTACTAGTCCTCATTCAGGGGGATGGCGGCCAGTACACCTGTTCTTCCCATTCAGAAGCAGGACTCTTCAGATGACAGCCCATTCCTTGTTTCTAGGAAATTGTCCAAGATCTAGCAAGCTGATTCCTGTTCAAGCACAGCCTCCAGCAAATGCCTGCCATCAATTTTTCCTAAAGCTCATTTACATTCGGGATTTCTAAGAACAGAGGGGAGGAAACAGAACTGTGATAAAAAGATGAAAGCAAGTCTGTTTCATGGCCGTGACTGTTCTATAGTCATTGACTGGAATCAAAGAAACCAAAAAATAGTAACAGACTGAACTTTCCAAATCTTCTACAATATTAATGTTGTGTAACTAGACAACTATTCTTGGACTCTGGGGATAAAATTGACCCAGATTCTCTCTCTGTGTGTGTGTTTAGTTGTTAAGTCACGTCCAACTTAGATCAGATCACGACAGGCCCTTCTGTCTTCCACTGTCACCCAGAGTTTGGTCAAATCCATGTTGGTTGCATCAATGACACTGTCCAACCATCTCATTTTTCTGCTGTCCCCTTTTCTTTTTGCCTTCCATCTTTCCCAACATCAGGGACCACCTCGAGTAGGAATTGGCAAGCCACTCCCAGTATCCCTGCCAAGAAAACTCCATGGATGTCAAAAGGCCCAGATTCTACATTGGAGCTAAAACAGGGTAGAAGTCTTGGAGGTTCCAAGCATCCTTAGTGAAGCTTGAGAGGCCATCTCTTGATAGTGTGTGAAATTTTGACCAAAACCATCTACCTATTAAGCAGAAAGTGCAGGGATCTATCTAGCAGAATCAAGTCTCCCCAGAGTAGACCACTCCTTAATGAATCTTCTCAATTGGCACTTATAGTCTCAATAGCTCACTCTGAGACATTGGCAAGAGAAAGAATAAAAGGTTTCCATTTATACAGAACCCTGAACAGGTTAAAAAAAAAGATATATATTGTAGAAAAATGACTTGTTACATCAACAGGCCTTAACTCGCTCATATTGACTGAACACCTATACTACTAACAAAATATTGATTGAAAAAGGAGGGAGAAAATATTCTTAAGGAGAGATGTGGAGCTCTGTTTAAAATCAGAAGTAGCAAGGGAGCACTTGGTTGCTGCTCAATTGATTGGCAGTCACCCCTGACCAGAAAGCCTCTCCCCAGCCAAAACCTCTTAAAGGCAATATATGAGGTTGAAAACACTATCTCTAATTCTGCATTTCTCATCTCCTCAAGCTGTTTCTTTATCAGTAGGGAGGGGCAGATACTGAATAAGCCTCTCTTGCCTTCTAGTTGTTCAAAGCTACATTTGTAAAGTGTGTGTGTGTGTGTGTGTGTGTGTGTGTGTGTGTGTGTGTGCGCGCACGAGCGCGCGCGCGCGTGCACGTGTGCATCAGTGTGCTGTGACATGCCAAAACAGGGCAGAAATGCCCCTCAGGTGCCCTGGCTAACACAAAGCTGGTATATATATTTTTAAAAACACTATGAAATGCCATACTGTTCCATATTGTTGAGTTTAAAATAAGATTAAAATTCTATTTCAGTCAGGCTAGCCCTGCTGAAGTTCGCTGAATCCCACAGAACCCAATGAAGCATCCAACACGAGAGAAATCCGAGAAAATACTGCATTTATTGGACCCAATAAAGACAGCAGGTGGACACAAGCCAAAGAACCGGGCAAAGATGCCCGACCCTGAGCACATGGAAACCCCAACTTTTATTGTTTTCTCCCCCCCCCTCCCTGGGTGGCGCCTGTCCAAGGATTGGCTGAGGATGATTTCAAATAGCCCAATCAAGGTGGTCCAGGGGTTGGCCAGAGGTGGTCCTGGGCGGTCTCTGGCAGGCCAGAGTCGTGTGCCCATGCAGGTGTTAATGAGTCCAAGTTTTCTTTGATTGGGCCATCCAGATATCACAATGGGAAGGGGAAGCGATGTATTGTCCTTTGGGTTTGAGCAGACTGCAGGAATCAGAAAATCAATATAGGGTTGGAGGGGATTAATGTCAAAGTCAATGGAAAACAGGAAAGACTGGTGGGATTATCCAAAGGTGTCTGGGAAGTCTTTTGTGGGTGCAGAAATGTGATGATGTAAAACTTCCCCTGGCAGTGATAACATCTGGGTCTACATGACAAGGATGCTGGTACTCCAGGAAGCAGCTGTGTGTACATGCTGAGAACTCTGGAAACGACGGATTCTTCTAGATGATGCTGCCAGCCTCACGAAGTTGCCATGATAATCCTTCTTCCTTGTGCCATAACCCCCATTGCCCCAGATGGTAGAGTATAGAGGTCAAGGAATAGGACAGGCACACGTTTTAAGCACACCCAGGGTAGAAGGGGTGGATGAAGAAAGAAGGATAAGAGAAGACAAGGAAAGAGAAAGAGGGAGAGGGAGAGAGAGAGAAAGAGAGAGAGAGAGAGAGAGAGAGAGAGAGAGAGAGAGAGAGAGAGAGAGAGAGAGAGAAGAGGGGGCAAAGGAGAGGGAGCACCCTTTGGGCCAGGAGTCTGTTCCAAGTAGGGGCAGTGGAACCAGGTCTTAGATGCTAAGGAAGTCCCTGATCCTTGAGAATGATGGCTGACAATCATTCTCTTTGCCAGCCAGAGCAGGGAATAGATAATCCCTCAATTCAGGATTTATTCTGCCTGAATTGCGTCTCTGGCTGAAGCTTTTAAGGTTGGGAGAATGGAGGAAAAGGGGCAGAAGAAGGGTTAAAGAGAAAGGCCAGGAAAGGGTTAAGAAAAGGCAGGAAAGGGTTAAACGACAAGGCTGGGGAATTGGGGGAAAGAGAGCAGAAGACGGGTTAAAGAAGAGGGGAAGGAAACGGTTAATAAAGGCAGGAAAGGGTTAAATGGAATTTCAGCTAGGGACTTGCCTGTTTGATCAATTTCGGAAAAGGGTACTGGTCTACCTCCATAGGAAAGGGAAAGGGTATTGGTCTACATCCATAGGAAAGTATTGAGACAGAGAAGCTCCCATAGGAAGACACTGAAACAGGAGAAAAGAGGGGGGAGGCTTGGTCTACTCTCATAGAAGTATATGGCCGAGGGAAGGCATGAATTCCATGGAAGTCAGCCCCGGGTAGAGAGTGTTGAGAGGAGCTGGTCTCCCCGGCCATGCCTTCCCGGGTTTGGGTTACTGTGAGCCGGGTAGGGTGAGTGGATTTCTACCGCTGAGCTGCCTGTAGGCTTGGCCGCCTCTCTGGTTCCCAAAGCGGCCAGAGTTTTCAAATTTGCCCGGGGAAAGCATTTCGGTTGTTTTGGAGGGGGATGGTCTACTAAGCCAATTCAATGGAATAAGGGTTCCCCACTGCGCCCCCGTCTGGCCGTAATTAATTTGACAGTGATTGATAGCCAGGGGCGCTGATTGTTTAAAGTGCGCAGGAGAGTTTATCTTCGCTGCCCTGCTGTTTTATGGCGTCTCCGCGGTAATTGACTGCCGCAGGAGACTTGATACAAAGTAAACTGTTAAAGTGGGTGTGAATTTGCGGCTTCCACTGCCGAATTCTCGGCTCGCAAGGCTTCTCAGCCAGCAGCAAGGGGCAGCTTGTATTTCTCCCGACATCTTGGAAACGGTTTGGAGTTTTTGGACGCGGGAAAAAGTGTAGTGCTTGTGACAGTGTGAGGGCCATTTGGGCGGTTTCGACGGGTCTCGGAACCGCTCCAATTATTTATAAATTTTGTTTTTCCATCATGACTTCACAATATCATCTCCCTTCAGCTCAGCCCCCATTTTTGCTGATTGGCAAGTATGGGATGAGGAAGAAGGTGGCAACCATAATAACTGGTAGACATGGGCACGAACCAAACTTTGAATCAGAAAAACAAAACCACGAACACAGCTGGTTCATGATTTGCTTTCTGCATCCTGTTTTGCTGAAATGAAATGATGCACTGGACTCTCCCCCACCCCGCTCAGTGCTTTGCTTTGCTTTGGCTAAATTGATGCCTGCCTGGCCCCTTTCTGCTGCCCCTGTTGACTTCCTACCTGGTCCTGCTGCCTCTGTGTCCCCCAACATCTTCAGAGACAACGGCCCTGCTTCCCTTCCTCTGTGTTTTAGACTGCTGCCTTCAAATATGGTGTTAGAGGAACAGAAAGATGAGGTGGGCAGCAGAACCAGACAGGGTGGGGATGGGGGCAGGACAAAGGGGGCAAAGGGGCAAAGGAGTTACATGCCCCTCTCCTCTGCTACAAATCATAAGAACGAATGACACACTGTTTCATTTTTCTGGGGTTTTCGAGGGGGGTTATGGTTCATGGGTAGCCACGAACCATCATGAAACAATGGTTTTCCGGTTCATAGTTACCTCAAATAACCAGTCATAGAATCATAGAATAGTGAAGTTGGAAGGGGCATACAGGGCCATGAAGTTTGTTCCATGCCATGCAGGAACATAAATCAAAGGACATCTGCCAGGAGGCTGTCCAAATTTATCTTGAATGCCTCCAGTGTTGGGGGGGGGGGAACTCTTGAGGTCATTGGTTCCACTGCCATACTGCTCTATCAGTTAGGAAGTGCCCCTTCCCGATATTCAGCTGAAAGCTGGGTTTTTCTCTTAACCTGAGCCCATTGTTGCTTGTCCTGCACTGTCAGATGATCAAGAACAGGGGACTGCACTTCAAATATTTGAAAAGTGCTATGCCATCTCCCCTCAGTCTCCTTTTCTCTAGACTAAACATTCCCAGTTCTTTCAGTCTTTCCTCCTGCAGGACTTGGTTTCCAGCCCCTTGATAATTCTTGTGGCTACTCCTCCAAGAGCTGCCTAGCTGCCCTAAGCACATCTGATCTCACCTGATTTCAGAAGCTAAGCAGGGTCCGCCCTGGTTAGTACTTGGATGGGAGACCACCAGGGAATACCAGGTGCTGTAGGCGCCTGGAGTACGAATTGGCAAACCACTCCAGAATTCCTGCCAAGAAAACTCCATGGGCATGGGGTCACGAAGAGTCGGGCATGACTGTAATAATGCAACACACACACACTCCTCCAAACTTGTCCCAATTTGACAGTGTCTTTCTTGAAGTGCAGCGCCCATAACACAACCCTCAAGTTGAGTCCTCCTAACTAGTGCTGAATAGAGGGGGACAAACTCCTCACGGGATTTGGAAATTAGACTTCCGTTAATGCACCCTAAAATAACATTTACCTTTTTTGGAGCCACATCACACTGTTGGCTCATATTCAGCTTATGATCGAGCAATTCCAAGATCCTTGCACTCCCACGGTGAAATAAAGACAGAAGACAATGGGTATGGGTTAACTCCAGGCCATAATTTATTGAAGTTTTAAACGTCAACTGTATAAATCTTGAAGGGACAGATATAGTGTGGCTAATAGTTGGAACCCTGGGGTCTCCCGGGACCCCTTCGACTAGCAAACCTTAGGGCGAGTCACAACTCCATGTCTGGCCTGTCTGTGGGACAGTGCAGGCATGGCCGGCCTCTTCATTTAAACCTCCCCGGGTCCACAAGTCCCGCCACTTGTTTTCTCATGGCCTGGGGATGCCTAACATTGCTAAAATATTTGGGTCTTTAGTCTGGAAAAAAAGGCACCTGAGGGGGGATATGATTGAGACGTACAAAATAACGCAGGTCATGAGTAAAGTGGATAGAGGGACACTCTTCTCCCTCTCATGAAATACCAGAACTAGGGGGACATACACTCAAATTGAGGGCTGGGAGAGTAAGAAGAGACAAAAGAAAATATATTTTTCACCCAGAGCGTTGTAAGTCTGTGGAACTCCCTGTCACAGGATGTGGTGATGGCACTTGGCCTGGATGCCTTCAAAAGGGGATTGTACAGATTCCTGGAGGAAAAATCAATCACAGGTTACAAACCATGATGGAGATGTGTAATCACCAGGCTTAAAACAGGGGTACTTCAAGGACCAGATGCAGGGGAGTGCTATCAGGAAACAGATATCTAGTCTTGTGAGCTCCCAGACGCATCTGGTGGGGCCACTGTGAGATCCAGGAAGCTGGACTAGATGGGCCTTTGGCCTGATCCAGCATGGCTCTTCTTATGTTCTTATGTATCCTCCCCCTGACAATGTAATCTCATGATCCGCAGTGTCCTGAGGTTGGATGGGCTAGTGCATGTATTTGATTTGACTCACACTACCACTGTGTGACCAAACCTGTGCCAACCAACTTAACAACCCACCTCTAAGCACCGGTGTGGAATAGGTGAAAAATTCCCGCTTGCCACAGGCCAATCTTGGTAGCGGGTCAAAAATTCCTATCCGGCCCCTTTCGGTGACCAGTCAGACTCACACTAGTACTAGCAAATACGTGGAGGGTGGGTGGGCAATGCCGAAGGCAAAAGAAGGCTGCGTCACGAGGCAGCCTGATTAAGTACTGTGCTCCAGCCCACTCCCCTCCCAGGGTGGAAGACCACAGAATCACAGAATCATAGAGTTGGAAGAGACCTCAAGGGCCATCTAGTCCAACCCCCTGCCATGCAGGAAACCCCATCACAGTATTTCCGACAGATGGCCATCCAGCCTCTACTTAAAAACCTCCACAGAAGGAGACTCCACCACCCTTTGTGGCAGCATATTCCACTGCCGAACAGCTCTAACCGTCATGAAGTTCTTCCTAATGTTCAAATGGAATCTCTTTTCCTGTAGTTTGAAGCCATTGCCATGAGTCCTAGTCTCTGAAGCCATGGAAAACAAACCTGTTCCCTCTTCAACATGACATCCTTTCAAATATTTAAACATAGCTATCATATCCCCCCTCAGCCTTCTTTTTGAAAAGCTAAACATTCCCAGTTCCCTGTGCCGTTCCTCAGAAGACATTTCCTCCAGACCCTCAACCATCCTGGTTGCCCTCCTCTGCACCCACTCAAGGCTGTCAACATCGTTTTTAAAATGAGGTGCACAGAACTGGACACAGTACTCCAGGTGGGGTCTGACCAGAGCAGAATAGAGTGGTATTATCACTTCTCTTGATCTAGACACTATGGTTCTGTTGATGCAACCAAGAATCACATTGGCTTTCCTAGCTGCCACATCACACTGCTGACTCATGTTCAATTTGTGGTCCACCAAGACTGCCCAATCCCTTTCACGGGTACTGTGAAAGCCTTGTGTCTCGTGTTACCTCGCCCAGGAGGGCAAATAAGCTCCGTTCTTCTATTGTTTCATCGGAGCCACCCTTCTCAGGTGTAGTATTGCTGAGCCAGGTGTTCCCCCCATCTTGTAATTGTACATTCGGTTTCTTCCTCCTAGGTGCAGTACTTTATACTAATCCCTGTTAAATTTCATTCTGTTGGTTTCAGCCCAGTGCCCCAGTCTATCAAGATAATTTTGAATCTAATCCTCAAGCACACTCTTCCAGTCTGGTCCGCATGGTTGCCTGGACATTTCTCAGGTAGTCTGAAGACAAAATTAAGAATTTCCCTTATCCTGTGATTCTTCAATAGATGTTGCATCAGAGCTATGTAGAGGAAAATTGTACCCCCACTCTGTATTCACCAGCTGAGCACTTAATCTTTTTTTCTTCCTCTGAAAATAAATTTAGTGATTAAAAATAAATATGTTGGCTGGCAGCGTACTTCTAACCCTGACATTTTAAGGCAGGAATAGAATTACTCACATGATGTAATTAATATTGGTACCTCATTAATATTCAAGGAAGGTGCCACCACTGTTTTACAGGTCTGGAATATTAAAGATTCCACGTGAATTTTTTCCAGTTATTTCTCTGGAGCCTCTGAAGTCCTTCAGGGGGATAAGTTATTCCGCTTTATGTATACATAAATGTCCTTTAGGGCTCTTTTTTATTTCTTTTTGAAGCCATATACAAAATAATGAGGTCCCTAAAGAAAGCCACGAGTGTCTCCTAAATAACTAAGGAAGATCACCATAGACTGCCTTACGAGCCCTTGTGAAAATAGCAATTTGTTCATTAATCATGGACGTAAAGCTTCATCATTAGAGAATTCGGCCAAGCTCTGTCCGTGCAGCACAGAAATACTTTCCACATAAAAGGAAGCAACAGGAGGCGGGGGGAGTGGAATGAAATCTATGTTGTCTTTTTTCCGGCACCAAGATGGTTTTCTGTTTCACCTCCCTCTTTTACCTTTAAACACTGGTGGGCTCATTGTAGCTTATTTACATACCTAACCAATATCTGAAAACAAAGCATCCTGACAAATTAATGAGAGGGAAATAGAACACAAGTAGGCAATGTCTTCTCCAGAAAATTGTTCATGAAGAAGTTCTGCAAATTTGCTGCATGCAAATCCAAGAAATAACTTTTGAACTTTGGACATGGCTGGATGTTGTTGTTTTTTTGGGGGGGGAGATTGCAATTTATTTCATTGTCACTTCACATGGTCAATTCGTTCTGGGAAGGAAGCCTTATATGGTCTTTGTCTTTTACATCATCATCATCATCATCATCATCATCATCATCATCATCATCATCATCATCATCATCATCATTATTATTATTATTATTATTATTATTATTATTATTATTATTATTATTATTATTATTATTATTATTATTATTATTATTATTATTATTATTATTATTATTATTATTATTATTATTATTATTAATTTGTTTTGCCGTTCCAGTCATGACTGACTCTTCGTGACCCCATGTCCATGGAGTTTTCTTGGCAGGAATACTGGAGTGGCTTGTCATTTCCTACTCCAGGCACCGACAGCACCTGGTATTCCCTGGTGGTCTCCCATCCAAGTACTAACCTGGGCTGACCCTGCTTAGCTTCCAAAATCAGGCGAGATTGGCTGTGCTTAGGGCATCTAGGCAGCTTATTATTTATCTACCAGTGCTTAATTTATCTTGATTGGTAAACTTGATAGCCATTAGAGGCTTAATCAGTCTATATCAAATTAATAGATTGTGACAGAGACAGTCATTAACTGTTTGATTCTCCACTATTTCTGCTTGACAGGGGCTGGACTACGTAAACCATAGGCACCCTTCCAATTCCGCCATGCTAAGATTAAGATTAAGATAACCTGGATTGGGAGAGATGTATTGAAGAAAAACTCCCATCACCCCACAAAACCTGGCTAGCAAGGCCACAAATGAATAGACTGTGGTTTTAACACATCTGCCAGGCTCCCTATCAGAGACGGCTGCCCTAAAATATCTCTGTCTTCTACAATGTGATGTTGAAAGACCCGAAGGCAGTGTCTTCCACCAGCATTGAGCCTTTGTCTCCAGGACATAACCACTGTGTATATACAAAATTTCCAAGAATGATGTCCAAAGACCCAATTGCTCTTTTGATAGCATTTCAAAGTTCTGCTTTAAATCTATGTGTAAGCATCAATTTTATGGAACTGTTCTAACAGTGTGTGTGTGTGTGTGAGAGAGAGAGAGATGTGTGACTGTGTGTGCCCATATCATTGATTTCTTCCCCTCCTTTGCCTTGCGATGCCTGCCAATCCAAAAATTGTTTTCACTTTGATCATTCAAAGTGTACTTTAGAAAATAGATTTTAAAGGCATTGATTTTTTTTCTTCCTTGCCTCCCTCCCCTTTTAACATGCCGGATTGTTTTTAATAAGACATGTTTGCAATGCAAGTGTCTATCATCATGGGAAAAGAACATACATTCAGAATGGAATACCAAACTTTTTTATATTATGTGTGCTGCTTCTTTGTTTTAGCTCTTGTGTCGAGTTTAGCAATCAGCTTCCAGCAGGACCATCTTTATTGAAAAAAGGAAATTAACTCATTTTAGTGTGAATGTTATTCATGGTAATGGCACAATGTACATAGTTCTGTGATGCTGTGGATGTGACTCGTCTGACTTAGCAAAGGAATGTTGGGGTGCTTATGTAGTAGCAGGTTAGGAAGATCCCAATTTGGCCTAAGAATCTCCTCTCCCTAAGCTGCCTAAATGCCCTGAGCACATCCTGATCTCGGAAGCTAAGCAGGGTTGGGCCTGGCTAGAACTCGGATGGGTGACCACCAGGGAATACCAGGTGCTGTAGGCGCCTGGAGTAGGATCTGGCAAACCACTCCAGTATTCCGGCCAAGAGAACTCCATGGACATGGGGTCATGAAGAGTTGATCTCAATTATAACAACACATCAACAATTCCCCACTAGAGATGGGCACGACTTAGCGGTATTCCCGTTTCCGTTTCCGTTACTCGTTTCTGTTACTCTACGGAAACGGTAATGGGAATTACTCCGCCAGACTTCGAGCTCGAACTGACGAACGAACAATTTTGGTCTGATTTGTCGTGCTCGTTCCTTGCATCACACAATCGCGCGATGCCACGCGACACAGAAAAAAAGTTTTTAAAAGTTAAAAAAACCCGGTTCCCGGCCGAAAAGCAGGCGGAAAAATGCCTGCCGTGCCTCAGGGCACCTACCAGAGGGGTTGTTTCTGGAGGTCCCCGGCCTCCCCCCCATCCCCCGTCCTGGGCTGCTCTGGTGGGACTCGCCAGTCGCCGCAGGCTCGCAGCCAGCCAGCAAAAAGCCCAGTCTCGCCGGCCGCCAGCCGCCGCAATTAAAGCGCAAGCAAGCAGCACGGACGGCACAGGAAAAAACTTTTAAACTCTCCCCCCACCCATTCCCGGGCCAAAAAAGCAGGCGGAAAAATGCCTGCTTGACTAAGGGTGCAGGGCACCTACCAGAGGGGTGGTTTCTGGAGGGGGGGTCCCGCCTCCCCCCCGTCCTGGGCAGCCGGACTCGAGTCGCCATGCCATGCGGTGCGGGCGGGGGATCCAAAATGGGGCGGCGAACGCAATATTGTTTTTGAAATTGTGGTCCAAAAACACACAAGCACAACAGAAACACGCGAAAATTTATAAACTGCCAGATTTTTCACAGTAGCAGTGGGTTTTTTCTTGCAACAAAATGTCTCTCCTCTCCTCCTCTGTCCTCCATTGATTTTATTTTATTTTATTTTATTTACACCTGGGCAATGATGGGCTGGCCGAGTGGCCAGCCATGTGGGAGTGGACGACCATGCAAAATTTTGGAGCCATCCCACCAATCGCATGGCCACTTGGCCATGGAGACTTCTGGGATGTGCCAAAAAGCGCCCTAAAACCTGCCCTAGCCCTCTAACCCTAACCCTAACCCTTGACTCCGTAACCATATGTCACAGACTGTCTTCTTAGTGGGTCAGAGAGGCACCCAGAGGTGCAACCCACTAGCCCACCGTAACCTTACCGGTCACTAGCCTAACCCTAGCCCTAACCCTAACCCACCTTAACCCTAAGCCAGATGTACTTGCATTGCACTATACGCAAGTACAATTCCCTTCTGTGTGAGACATGGTGGTGCGAGAGCCTTAGTTAGGCATCTCACTATGGCTCTGGGTTCAGTGCCATCCACTAGTCTTCTTCACAGTCACTGTCTGCACATTCTGTTATGCAATATCCATATGGCTATTGCATAGCATTTTGCAGCAGCAGCAGGTGAGGAGGGGAGAACCCCATGTTGAGGGGTCTCTTGGAGCCTGCTTCCCCTTTCCTAGTGGGTGAGGATAGGAGGCACCCACGGGTGCCTCCAGGAGCCCACTTTCCCTTATAGCGGGCCAGAGGAGGCACCCACCCCACAGAGGTGCCTCCAGGAGCCCGCTCCCCCCCAAAAAAACCAGTACTAACGAAAACAAAAAAATGAAAAAACGAACCGACTAATTTTTGTGAATTTTCGCGAAAAACAGAGACGACCCGAAACGGAACCGGCCCAACTAACGACAACTTGAAAAATTTTTTTTCAAGTCGTGCCCATCTCTATTCCCCACTACCACCACAAATCTGCATGTATCACCACACCTTTCTAATCATAGAAACATTGAGTGTCGTGTTGTAAGGAATCTAGAAGGTCATTGAGCGTAATGTACTGTTAAGCCCAGGAATCCAAGTTACAGTATATCTGAGTAATATTTGCTAAGTAACGTTACCTTTTAGGGGGAACATTGCTTTCAACATATTTCGTGGGAACAATGTGTGTACGAGGAAAATGTCTTCAAGATCAGGGAGATACAGCTGGATAGCTCAGTAGTTTCGGTCTTCCAGAGGTTCAGTTCCCAACAGTGCCTCCTCGTCAGGGCCGGGGTAAAGTGATCCAGAGAAGGGATGGGTACGAAATGGGAAAATAGAGTTTCATTTCATTTTGTTACTATTAGCGGTTCATCTTGTTTCATTCGAAATGAATTTTTGTTAAAAAATTGTAACAAAAAGTAACAATAACAAAATGATTTGTTACTCTATAAAATGGCTCCCCTGGGTCCTAGAGGCACCAAATTTGGTGGTTAGCTTTTTACAAGGGAGCCATTTTACATAACAATGAAACATTTCATTTTCAAAGAGATAAAGAAGTGTTTCATTTGGTTTTGTAATGAAACACTTTTCCCCATTTTGTTTTGTTTCATCACATTTTGAGAGCTTACGAAACGAGGAAGCAGCATGTCACTTTTTGCAAGGTGTTTGTTTGAGAGATGCCATCAAGTAGCTTCTATTACCCTATGAACTATTGACCTCCAGAAGTTCCTGCCATTTACACCCCTGCTCAAGCCTTTGGGCTGCAAATGGATTGGACCCTAATAGAGGTTTCAAGGCAAGCTAGATAATTAAGGAACAGCTTTACCGGTTCCACACACCCAAACAAGTTTTCATGGCCAAACAGAGATCTGAACACCAGTGAGTCCTAATCTATCATTCTATTTACTACATTACTACCTGACAGAGCGCTTCTTTCCACAAAGAACTGCCCAAACCACCTGTTCTTCTCAGACAGGGTGATTGAGGGCCCTGACACAACGAAAAGATGGAAACAAAAAATGAGAGACAGGGCCTTCTCAGCAGGGGCCTGTCGCCTGTGGAATTATTTTCCTCCTGAAATCTGCCTGGCCCCTACACTGGGTAAACCTTTAAATGCACACAAAATATGTGGCTGTTTAAGCTGGTCTTTTCCTAGTCCAGTGCATAATTTTATTTATGCTGTCCCTGTCTGTTAATTGTTTTTTATACTGTCATTTTGGTTAACATTGTTTTCTAACTACTGTAACTTGGTTGTTATTTGTTGTGCCTTTCCTTTGTTGTATAGAAATCTAATAAATAAATAAATAAATAAATAAATAAATAAATAAATAAATAAATAAATAAAACGTTAGGCATGATGGCTGCCACACCCGCTCTACCCACTGAAAAATTAAACCAATGCATAAAGCAGTTTTTTTTTCTCTGACAGTAGGTCAAAGGAACCATTTACCTCAGTAGGTGGTGATGGTGAGTGCTGCAACACTGGAGGCATTCTTGAGACATTTGGACAACCACCTGGCACACACACACACACACACACACACACACAGAGAGAGAGAGAGAGAGAGAGAGAGAGAGAGAGAGAATGAAGAAGAACCTCAATCATGCAGTTCCTTGGAGGGACTGAAATCACTGTTTCATTTATTGGTAGCCATATACATATACTAGTGTATATAAAACCAACAGCAAACAAAACAGCATGGCCTTTTAAACCCATAAGTATTTTTTGGTGTCTTGGAGATCCCCAATTTGAACGGTGTGCTTCCTTGCTTCACTTGAGATTGAAATGAAAACAGAGACCCTTGCTTTGTTTCAAATAAACAGAGTTATTTCAGAACCTGACACACATATCTGACACCAGGGCCCATCCTTGTATGGGCCACACTCATGAGGAGGAGACATAGGAAGATGATTTATTTATTTATTTCTCCACGTTTTCCTCACTGTTCCTAATGGAAGCACAAGGAGACAAATGTAGCCACTTTGTATTTGTACCTTCACAACAGCTCTGTAGGTGAACAGCTTCCTCAGGCGAGTAGCTTCTTGTATTGTCTTTACTGGACAATGTATTTTCCAGGGATCTAAAAGCCAATGATACAATATTCTTTATTCTCACTCACTCTATAGCCCAGAGTGCAGAGAGAACTCCTAGTTCCCTGAGCTCCTTGCCATCAGACGATGCCAGCCACAGAGTCTGGCGAAACATCAGGAAGAAAAACTTCCAGAACGTGATCAAACAGCCCGAAAAACTATCAGATCCCGGCTGTGAAAGCCTTCGAGAATACATCTTCAGAAACCCTTTTTTTTCCTGAACGCACGTTATTCCCAAGTCTTGTCTTTCCTTTCTTTTCAAAGGCTGAAGGACAAGGATACATTCCCATCACTTTAATGACAAGTGTGATTTTTTAAAAAACTTTTCTTTGTTACTTGGAAACCATTAAAATACTGAAATGTCTATAAAAGCAATAAAATGATCACAGAGGTATATGGTGATATTTAATTTTCCCACAAGTTAAATATCACTGATAATTAACTGTTAGAAGTTTATTTTGAAATGACATTTCACAAGAATATCAGACCTTTACAACATAATTAAAGAATTTCTCATTGTAATGGTGTACAAATCCTGGTCTCCTTCCTATTCAGAGATGATTTGGTAGGTGGCAGGAAAAAAACTTCCCTTGCCATTAGATTTCTGCCATTTCCTCTCATTGCTTGCTTCGCTTTTAAACAAAAATGAACCAGCGTTGCCTGTTTTCTTTAGCATCTTTCGCATTTCGTATCCTGACACAAAAGTGGGTTTAATAAGCAGGACATTTGAAGCAGGCTGACGATAAAATTGATGGCACTGCTAGCGTTTGTCAGTTTAATTGGTATATTAATCAACTAAGCTGATTTCTCAGGAAGTGCAACAGTTTAATTGGAGGGTGGGAAGTTAAACATACTTGTTTATTCTGCTGAGGTTCCTTGTCTTCTAGTACCATCTGTTTAATTCTGAGGAACAGAATCCAACTCATACAGAAGGAACGATTCCAGAGGAATATTCCGCTTTTTAAAAAAGTCATGACCTCCAGACATTTGATGAACTGCCATACATTGAGAGAAACAATAATAGAGATGAACATCTGGGAACCAAAAAACCTTTGCTATTCTGTTAGGGCATTGACATTCTAACTGACCACTAGAGGGGGACAAAAAACTTAAAAAACCACAAACCTTAAAATGGCTGCATGAAAAACCATACCAAATCCCTCATACGTTTTATTAGAAACTGTTTGTGTGTCTGCAATGTGTTGTGTTGCTAGGAAACTACTTACAGGTCAGCCTGTTATTGTCTGTGTTGTCAGCTTGATTGCAGTGCTTCACACGGTGTGTCTGTAGAGTTGAATGCTAAAGCATATCAAAAAGCGAGCTGGTCTGAAAGCTTTTTAATTTAGCAATTAAGAAAAAAAACAAGACGACCTTGGTGCCAGGTTTGGAGTGGGAGAGCATCAGCGCTGAGTAGAAGAAAACCGAGCAACAGGGGAACAGCTGGTTTGCTTGGTGCAAAAGAAAGTGATAAGAGAAAAGCTAAGAAGGCTTCTTTTCAAAACCCCAAGATGCTGTATTTGGCCCATTGTAAATGCCTGTTTGCACTCTGGGCGATGTTCCCGATTAATCTGCATAAGGTTCCATGAACTTCATGCTGGAATAGGTGGGGGCCGTCCCCTGTTGTCTGTGGTATCACAGAACACCCTTCTATTTGCCTCAAAGTACAAAATAAACCCACACCACTCCTTCAACCCAATTTCCCACATCATGTCACCCTCGGGTCACATAATGAGTGATAACAAGTACCATCCGCTGCAGATTATCTTTCAAGGGGGGGGGGGAAGTGTGGCCTGAGGCATAGAAGACCATCCTGGCTTAAGAATGTAAGCAAATGGTTTGCAGTGGGTGCAGTGTCTCTATGTAGATTAATTTTACATTTAAAAAAGTCATGCTACTGATTGCCAACATTATACGAGGACATGGCACTTGAAGAAGAAGAAGAAGAAGGAGTCACCCTCAGCTCCAGAGGGTTCTCTATTACAATAGGACCCCAGTATCCGCTGGGGATTGCTTCCAAGCCTTCTCATGGATAATGAAAACCGTGGATAAGAAAGAATGCCAAAATGTCCCCAAAACTGCTGTTTTGTGATAGTAACTTGCTTTACAGCTGCTGTTTGTGACAGTAGCCTGCTTTACGGTTGCTGTTTTATAACAGTAGCTTGCTTTACAGCTGCTCTTTGTGATAGTAGCTTGCTTTGCAGCTGCTGAATTATTTATTTATTTTTTTCCTCTGCCAACCTTGGATAACTGAATCAGTGGATAATGAATCAGTGGATACAGGGGTCCTACTGTACTGAGAAATAGCTGTGATGGGAAGTGGGAAAAGGAAATGGCTTCCTCAGTTTTACGGGTGGAAGCTAATTGTCCACATGTGAAGGATGAAGAAACTGACACCTAACACTGGAAATATGGTGCTGGAGGAGAGTTTTGCCAATGTGCTGGACTGCCAGAAAAGTGAACAAGTGGGTTCAGAATCAAACCACTCCTGAATTTTGGTTTAGAAGCAAAGGGGGGAAACAAATGATAGAACTGAGGCTGCCATCGTTTGGGCATATCAGGAGATGGCAAGACTGTCTGGAAAGACTGTCTGAAGACATTAAGAAAAGAGAATGACCACTTTTGAAATGAATCGAATCCATCAATGAAAGTTTATAAGGCTGCTGAGGACAGGATGTTTTGGAGATTGCTCGTTGATAGGGTCATTGTAAGTCTTACTTGATGGGCTGTCACAACAACTCATTACACTTCTGTTTTAACATGTTATGAAATAACTATGCTCTGCAAAATTGTAACTGTTAAAAGTTACTTTGAATTTTGAGAAGTAGAGCTCTACTAATTGGTGCAGCCGTGCAGGAGATATCTAACGTGGTTCATTCAGGTGCTGGTTTGTCCTTCTGCTTCTCTGGTGTGTTGCGGTCAGTCAGGCAATGATAAGGTGATTAAATGGACCATAGGTTTTATACCACAGGTGAATTTTCTGTTCACAAACATTTTGGGAAATAGTGCAGTATTGAAACATGTGATTTTTTTTAAGTATGTGACTTTTGAAGGATGTGACTGGAATTGTAACTAAGCTCCAAATTAGATGATACAACCACATGCTTAGAAGTTGAATTCTCTGAAGCAACAAAAAACCTCACACTGTAGTTTGCAATTTCACTAGTATTGGATTCATGGTTGGTCTTCGGAAGGTAAACACCAGCTTGATTTCCATGTCTGACCGAGCTTTGAGGAAATTACATGCCTGGATGGAAACATTGTAGCCACAGAAAATGTGCATCCCCTTTATTGTGCAAATTTGATAGCAAGAAACTGTGGAAGCTGCAAAAATACACAGAGAGATTTTATTTCTAAAAGTAAATTTGGTTTTTTTTGTAAACCACCCAGAGTTCCTTTGGGAAAATCGGTGTGGTCTAGAAATGCAAAAATAAATAAATGAAATATAATAAAATAAATTTCCAGAATTTAAATTTGAGAATAATTATATTTCCAATGTTGGCCAACATATCCTGATTGGAAGGAATATTCCTCCCGAAGCAATCAGGTGTAAAACTTTTTGGTGAAATTGAGAAGCACCGTTTTCGCTGTTGTCAAACAGATGCTTTCACATAGCGGTTTCTTCACAGCAATTGCCTTCAAAAACAGGAGAATGTGACTGGAAAAAACTGTACACTTAGGTAGCAGCTCTTCCTGGCTCACTGACTTCATTCATCTTTTAAAGAGATGGGTATTTGCACACATGCATCTACTTGAATGCAGCCACCCCAAGTTATTTCAGTTTGGAGATGAGGAAATGAAAGGACCTGACACCTGAATTTAGTAGTCACATTTCAGTAGCTTGACCTGTTGAAAAGGTCTCTTAGCCAAAAGCAGCCGCATCAAATGAATGACATTTCTTGAGATGGAGGATGTGTACATCCTATCCCTGAACCAACTTTTTTAATACGAGTCAGTTGATTCATTTTAAAATCCCTTGACCAATAAGGAAATGGCTTTTCCCACTTGTTGGGTTTCCATATGGTAAATAAATAGGAAATGACCATGAAAACCTTAGTGTTCCCTTGAAAATAGGTATCTTAAGAACATAAGAACATAAGAACAACCATGCTGGGTCAGGCCAAGGGCCCATCTTGTCCAATTTCCTGCATCTCACAGTGGCCCCGCCAAATGTCTCTGGGAGCGCAGGAGACTAGATATCTGTCTCATGATACCATTCCCCTGCATCTGGCCCCTGAAGTACCATGGTTTTAATCCTGGAGATTACACATTTCCATCATGGTTTGTAACCTGTGATGGACTTCTCCTCCAGGAATCGGTCCAATCCCCTTTTGAAGGCATCCAGGCCAGATGCCATCACCACATCCTGTGGCAGGGAGTTCTTTACAACAGCCAGGAAGATTTAGCTTTTAAGGACTCTCTGTGGGTTTCCCCCCTCCCCAAAAGAAAATTAAAACCAAATGCTATAAAACCCTGCAGTAAACATTGGGTGGATGAGTCTTACATGTGGTATACCAAAAGTATCTTTAAAAGACTTCTAATGGGACAAACCAGTATCCCCTCTGATACTTGCTATTGTGGTTTCTTCCTCTGGGTGGAGACAGACACAAAGGGAAATGTACTCCATAAAACCCTAAATGTGATTGGAAGTTGTTTTGCTCTGGTCGTACCTAACACACACCCCCTCGCAAATGTGTATATAGGGAATAAAGATCACAAATTCAATTCTTGGCACCTAGAGGGCGCTGTTGAAATAGGTTCCATAAAAACTATGCAGTGGCTTTCGGTGCCATGCCTGCAGATATATTTGCACATGCACAATGGGGAATAGCACAAGGCTTGATCCTAACTTTAGGAAAGTTGTGTGTGTTGGATGGTGGATCATATTTCTGTGAATCTATTGAGCCGGCCCATAGAAACATGGGATCAAGCCAAAACCCCACAAATCTGTAGAAAATGATGTTGTTTGCATGTGAAGTTGTTCTGTTGCTAAATAATGTGTCTATTTATTAATCTGCAGCCTAAATGCCCTGGGCACATCCGGTCTCGCTTGATTTCGGAAGTTAAGCAGGGTCAGCCCTGGTTAGTACTTGGATGGGAGACCACCAGGGAATACCAGGTGCTGTAGGCGCCTGGAGTAGGAACTGGCAAACCACTCCAGTATTCCTGCCAAGAAAACTCCATGGGCAGGGGGTCATGAAGAGTCGGTCATGACTGTTATGACACAACACATTTATTAATCTAAGGGGGCAACTACATGGGCAGTTTAGTCTACTACAGGGGGCAGCTTGGTTTGCTCCTAAAGCTTGCAATCAAATGGTATCTTTGCTTAAAAGAGCCAGGTTGCACCTAGAATGGTTCTTCCGGCACCCTTCTGGCTCCCACCAGGAACCTTTTACTTTTTTGTGTTAGTGCAGGCAGGATTGTTCCATTTTTGTTTGTTTCCAACGTACACGACTGGAATCAAAGTGAGCTGACAAACTGAAGCTTCCTGCTTCAATCTGCACCTTAGCTTCAATTTCCCCATGTCATTCAGTAGTTTAAATGGAATGTTTAACCACTTAATGATACAGGGTGATTGGGAAATGAAAAACATCCTCTCTTCATTTGGGAAGCAGAAGGAGAAATAATTTCTTCGAAGGCCAACCAGGGATTTAGCAATACTCCATAAGATGCATTGTAGGATTTTTTCTTAAAATGAAAGTGTCTTTTTGGAGGAGGCTGGGGTGGTGGTGGTCCTCTTTTTTTAACAGCTTTTCTATACCTGGAAAAGCAATGTAGCCTCCTTGTCTTTCCTCCTCCAGTGTTCTCCCTCTTCTGGGGGAAAGCCTTCAACTCTGTTTAAAGAGAATCTCTCTAAAATGTACAGCAGACCAATAAGGTAACTATGCTATGAAGATGCCAAGATCATGCTACTCGGCACAGGGGATCTCTACCTGACCTGAAAGAACCTTTTTAAGACGACACTAGCCTCCTCTAACCAGGTCATGTAGCCAAGGTCTAAGAGGTCTCAAACCATGTTGTTATTATCAACAAAGAGGGTGTTATAAACCCAAGGGGACAGCAGCTGCTTTACCTCTAGGGATATCATTCTCATCCGGTGCTTATGTGGAATATAACACACAGGAGTGTCTCAGCTTTGGAGAACATGAACTCCCAAACTGTTTCAGGGGAGGTTGTGTACACATCTTATCTTGGAAGAATCAGCCAAATCTATTTGTAGTGGTTAGAGATGGGCACGACTTGGCGGAATTCCCGTTTCCGTTTCCGTTCCTTGTTTCTGTTATGCAACGGAAACGGTAACGGGAATTACTCTGCCAGAACTCGAACTCGAACCGACTAAAGAATAATTGGGTCTGATTTGCCGTGGTCGTTCCTGGCATCGCGGCGATCCCGCGATGCCAAGCGGCACAGAAAAAAAGTTTTTAAAAGTTAAAAAAAAACCCGATTCCCGGCCAAAAAGCAGGCGGAAATATGCCTGCCTGAGTGAGGGCTCAGGGCACCTACCAGAGGGGTGGTTGACCCCCCCTCTCCTGTCCTGGGCTGCTCTGGTGGTGGGGGAAATCCTCGTCGTAGTAGCTCGCAGTCGCAAAGCACCGGACTCGCCGCCGGCCGCCGCAATCCAAGCGGAAGCGGCACAGAAAAAAAGTTTTAAACTCCCCCCCATTCCCGGGCCAAAAAGCAGGCAAAAATATGCCTGCAGTGCAGAGTGCACCTACCAGAGGGGTGGTTTCTGGGGGGGGGGGGTCCCGGCCTCCCCCCCTCTCCTGTCCTGGGCAGCCGGACTCGAGTCACCATGCCATGCGGTGCAGGCGGGGGATCCAAAATGGGGCGGCGACCGCAATTTTTTTTTTAAATCGTGGTCCAAAAACACACAAGCACCACACAGAAACATGCAAAAATTGCTATTTTAAAACTGCCAGAATTTTTACAGTAGCAGTGGGTTTTTCTTGCAACAAAATGTCTCCTCTCTCCTCTCTCCATTGATTTTATTTTATTTTATTTTATTTTATTTTATTTACACCTGTGCAATGATGGGCTGGCCATGGGAGTGACCATGCAAATTTTTGGAGCCATTCCACCAATCGCATGGCCACTTGGCCAGGTTGACCACAGAGACTTCTGGGATGTGCCAACCGGGCATAAAAAGCCCACTAACCGTAGCCCGAACCCGACCCCTAACCCTAAGCCTAACCCATACGCCAGTACACTGTCCTTCTAAGTGGGTTAGAGAGGCCCCCAGAGGTGCACCCCATTACTCACCCTAACCTCACCTGTAACTAGCCTAACCCTAGCCCTTGCGCTAACCCTGTTGCCTAAGCCAGATCTGTACTTGCATTGCACTATAGCAAGTACAATTCCCTTCTTAGTGAGACACAGCGGGTGCAGAGACTGCCAGTCCGCCACTTGTGGCTCTGGGTGGCTCCTGCAGGCTTGGCTCGGCCGGCAGCATGTGTGACATCATGCAAACCATGCCCCCGAGGCCTGACTGATGCAGGGAAGGCACCCCAAAAAGAGGGGTGCCTCTGCCAGTC
Source organism: Phrynocephalus guinanensis (assembly GCA_037367245.1). Classification (NCBI taxonomy): domain Eukaryota; kingdom Metazoa; phylum Chordata; class Lepidosauria; order Squamata; family Agamidae; genus Phrynocephalus; species Phrynocephalus guinanensis. Next base: position 100,012,085 of record CM074740.1, on the reverse strand, counting down.
TGCTGTGTCTCTGCGTGCAACTGGGTATGCAATCATAGCCATATGGCTATGCATGCATGCCCTTTTGCAGCAGGTGAGGAGAGGAGACCCCCATGTATGAGGGGTCTCCAGGAGCCTGCTTTCCCTAGCGGGTGAGGATAGGAGGCACCCACCCCCCAAAAAAGAGGTGCCTCCAGGAGCCCGCTACCCCCCCAAACCAGTTTAACGACAGACGAAAAAAACAAAAAACGAAATGACAATTTTTTGCGAAGTTTCGCGAAAAACGGAAACGAGCCTCCGACACACGACAACTCGAAAAGGTCATTTTCCTTAGTCGTGCCCATCTCTAGTAGTGGTTATTACATGACACCTCTATGGACAGAGGCAGTCTGTCTTGGGCTAGCAGGTGTTCAGAACAAGCCACTGGTGTAGTTGCAGGCCTTCTCGCCCTGATTGTGGAATAATGGATTTGCCTGCCTGCCTAACTTTTAGCATGCATAGTAAGAATGCTGGGTCAAATCTAGCACAGACTTTCTACACCAAGAATTTGTACTTGATTATGGAATCCCATGAAGACAATCCTGAAAGTATTCTCAAAGGCTTTCACAGACGGGATCTGATAGTTGTGAGTGTTTCAGGCTGTTGGGCTATGTTCTGGAAGAGCACAGAAACTCCTTGTTCCCTTACCTCCTATCTATCTATCTATCTATCTATCTATCTATCTATCTATCTATCTATCTATCTATCTATCTATCTATCTATCTATCTATCTATCTATCTATCTATCTATGTGCGTGCACTTACATAAGAACATAACAACATAAGAACAGCCTTGCTGGAACAGGCCACAGCCCATCCAGTCCAGCATTCTGTCTTACACAGCGGCTCACCATTTGCTTCAGGGTATTCCCAAGCAGATGCCTTCAACTGCTTAAGATTCCCTGCAAATGGCATTGAGAGAAATCCTGCCTATCTCTCCAACCTGGAGGTTGTCCTTAGGCATCCATAATGATAGCCATTGAGACCCTTGTTCTCCATGAACTTGTCCAATCCTTTCTTAAAGCTATCAAGGCTGACAGCTGTCACCACTTCTTCTGGCAGGGAGTTCCACAGACCAGAGATCCTGTGGGTGAAAAAGTACTTGCTCTTATTTGTTTGAGGTCTAGCACCTAAAAGTTTCATGGAGTGCCCCCTAGTTCTAGTGTTTTACGATAGGGAAAAACAGTTTTTCCTTATCTATTTTGTCCATACCGTGTATGTTTTTATAAACTTCAATCCGGTCACCTCTTAGACTTGTCTTGGCCGATGTCACAAAGGAGTCAGTAGACTGTATGTTTAGCAAGTAAAGTTTTCACTCTGTCTCTCATAATCGTGCAGAGTTTTTGCTGCTTTATAATTGTTCAGATTCTGTGCTCCTTGTTTGGTAGGAATCTAGATCAAAGCACGGTTGACCAATATTTCCTTGAGTGCCTCCAGCGTTTTTTCATAGCCTTCTTGCTTAACGTTCCTCCATTTTCAGCCTCTTAGCACCTGCTGCATTATAAGCAGGAAGTGGAGAAATCAATTCCTGGGAAACGAAGGAACACTTTGTACACCTCCTGAATGGAAACGCTGTTGGTGCGTCGTGTTTTCAGAGAAAAATGAAACCCCCATCTCAGCTCAAGTACATTCCTCTCTGTTCACGACACTAATAGTGATCGGTAACAATGCTGAGGGTGGGTGTTGGGTGGGGGAAAGCGTTTTGCATTGTCAAATATATGGACCAAATTGTTCCTAATAGTTGCAAAGATCTCATTGTTCAAACTTCTTTGCCACATTTCCGCCGCTGACTGCATGCGTGCTCGCGGCACGTTTACTTCTTGCTGAACACTCTTTGCTATAGCAACACACTCCACAATATCATAAACATCCAGCCTTCTCAGAAGCCCAACACACAACAGCAGCCTATACAAGCACAAAGGCCCCCTAATAGCCTGATTTCACTTGTTGAAAATGGGGACAAGATTTACATTATAGACCATTAAATAATGGAAAAAACTAAGCGTATTGTGTGCAGTTAAAAAAAGGGGGGGGTTCTAACTAGTTTATTTTATTTTTATTTTATTCATTTAAAATACAGTGGGCCCTTATATAACAAACGGTTTGTATAACATAAAATCTGTACAACATAAAAAATTCTGGAGATAGGGGAAATTTGCATAACAGAATCGCCCATGGGGCGAATCCGTACAACATAAAAATGGTCGCGATTCGGGATTGCTCTGTTTTCAATGCATTCCTATGGGAAATTTGTATAAAGGAAAATTTGCTTAACAGAATTTCATTTGGAACAAATTAATTCCTTTATACAAGGTACCACCTGTAGTTTTATTACATCGTATTATATGAAAAATGTTAGGGGGAAACAGATTTGGAAGCAACAAAATATAGATCTGTTTATCGTCGCTTCCTTTTTTTTTTTTTACCCGCCATCGTTACTGATTTTAAATTATTGACCATTGGTGTCATTGTTTAGAAATAGGGATGCCTTAGAACTTTTAGAATTTTAGAATTTTTACTTTTGTTTGTTATTTGTGTCTTTATACTCCCTGTCAGTTTGTATCATATATTATTATTGGTTGTTAGCCGCTTAGAGTTCTTTACCAAAGATAAGCGGGATATAAATATAACAATAAATAAATAAATAAATAAACAGCCAATCATTAAGTGAAAGCCTGCCTGAAGAGAAAGATCTTCACCTGCTTATGGAAGAATCGCAAAGATGAGGCTGGCTTGGCGTCCGGTAGAAGGGAGTTCCAAAGACTGGAAGCAAGGACAGAGAAGACCCTCTCCAATGTACCCACCACCAAACATGCCTGTGAGGGGAGCAGGACTGAGGAAAAGGCCTCTCCTGCTTTCTCATGATGTGTCCAAAGTAGGACAGCCTCCAATTCAATATTTTTGCCTCCAGGAAAAGTTCAGGCTGAAATGCATCTACTATCCATTTGTTTAGCTTTCTGGTAGTCTAGGTTTTTGTAGAATAAAAGAATTGGAAGGACCCTGCAAGGCCATCGTGTCTCGACTCCAGCTCAATGCAAGAACCCATATCAAAGCCAAACTGAGAAATGTTTCTCCATTTCTTGCCTAATGTTCTTACATTTTCAGTATCTTAGTATCTGCTACATCTTAAGGACGATACAAAGAGAGGAAGTTTTTAATTTCCCAATTTCCCTATTACATTTCAAAGGGTGCCTTTCCCACTCTCCTGAGTGTCTCCCTCTCTTTCTTGGGTTGGCAGCAGTTCTTTGCTTGCTGTTGATCTGTTCAGTTGGTTGGTAAGTATGTGTGCCATAAAGAAAGCATGTATAAAAAAGTCTGAAATTTCTTGCAACTGTAAGTAGCAAAATGTTGTTTATTCTTTCTCCTACAAATGTCTCAGTGTGAATGATTGAGACTTGAGGTGCCAGATAATGAGAAAGGGGTAGATTCTGGGGAACGTGCAGCTCATCTCTTCTGTGGAGCTCTGTAGTTCTACTGTATAGCAAAAGGAATTACAGTAGAAATTGGAAAACTCTTCAACGCAGATCATCCGGGGAGCTACTGGTACAGTCCTAATAAAATCCATGTGCGTCAAAGTCAGCTCTAATTATTTTCATTAACTTCCTTTCTTACTTAATATACCTATATGCCACCTCATTTGCCACAGTACTTACAGTGGATCTCTTTTTCAACACTAATGTCTACAGTAGTGGTTTCGGAAGCTAGGCAGGGTTGGCCCTGGTTAGTACTTGAATGGGAGACCACCAGGGAATACCAGCTACCAGAGGTGCCTGGAGTAGGAAAAGGCAAACCACTCCAGTATTCCTGCCAAGAAAACTCCATGGACATGGGGTCACGAAGACTCGGACATGACTGTAATGATGCAACACACACACACAGAGAGAGTGATCAAACAGAGAGAGCCTCGTGGTGCAGTGGTTAAATGCCTGTACTGCAGGTAAAACTGTGCTCACGACCTGGGTTCAATCCCCGGTAGCAGGCTCAAGGTTCACTCAGCCTTCCATCCTTCCGAGGTCGGTAAAATGAGTACCCAGCTTGCTGGGGGGGCAATGAGTAGCCTGCACACTGTAATCAAAATTGTAAACTGCCCAGAGACTACTTGTAGTGGTATGGGGCGGTATATAAGCAGAACACTTTGCTTTGCTTTGCTTTATACACTGATGTTGTAGTCATGTTACTGTGCTCTTCAAATGAAAAGGTCCCCAGAGTGACCGAAATGGACCAATAAGACTGTAAAGAGTTCTCACCCTAAGGCTTAAACAAAACAAAACAAAACAAAAGGAGCAGGGGGGATGAGGAAAAAGGGGAAGGGAGAAGGAGGTCTTGAAGTGATTAAGACTTTGTAGCAGAACTGGAAACAATTCCAGGAGAGAACAGCCAAGAAAACCGGGCTCTCGGTCAAGTTGCTGGCCCTGCTTCCTGTTTCTTCCTTTGCTGTGGCTGGATGGAACTAGCACGGAGGCAGAAGAAGCCGCAATGAAGCTGACTTAGAACCTTAGAATAATAGACTAATAGAATCATAGAGTTGGAAGAGACCTCAAGGGCCATCCAGTCCAACCCCCTGCCATGCAGGAACCCCATCACAATATTTCCAACAGACGGCCATCCAGCCTCTGCTTAAAAACCTCCACAGAAGGAGACTCCGCCACCCTCCATGGCAGCATATTCCACTGCCAAACAGCTCTGTCATGAAGTCCTTCCTAATGTTCAAATGGAATTTCTTTTCCTGTAGTTTGAAACCATTGCCCTGAGTCCTAATCTCTGAAGCCATGGAAAACAAACCTGTTCCCTCTTCAATATGACATCCTTTCAAATATTTAAACATAGCTATCATATTCCCCCCCCCCCAGCCTTCTTTTTGAAAGGCTAAACATTCCCAGCTCCCTAGGCCATTCCCTTATCAGCAGAGACATGGGGAACCACTTCTTCCACAGGGTCTCAAATAGACTTGGACACCTGAGGCCCTCCTCCACGCAGCCCAAATCTAGATGGCACAGCATTCAGAAGCGAAAGATCTCTGGAGACTCTCACAAGGGAAGGAGAATTGCATGATGGGATTCACTGTCAAGTCAACTTGGGTTTTGTTTTGTTTTGTTCCAATACTCAGGCTCAACTTGTGACTCAGTCAGAACCCATCCACTGCTCTCCTTTGGTCCTGGTTGTGGAAAGCTTTTATTAAAATAGGGTCTTGGACTTGGGGCTTAGGGCTTGGGATCAAAAGCTCAGACTCAGCCTTGGGACTCAGACCCAAAAACTTGCCACCATCTCTGGAATACCGTCACATGGCTGTAGCTCATGGAGATATTCAGTCTTGAGGAACAATCCCCTTGTGAAGACATCCAGGCCAGATGCCATCACCACATCTTGTGGCAGGGAGTTCCACAGACTAACAACACACTGGGTAAAAATATATTTTCGTTTGTCTGTTCTTACTCCCCCAACCCGGAGTTTGAGTGGATGTCCCCTAGTTTTGGTATTTTTGCCCAAGCTCCCCAACCATGGACACACAATCACATCATGCCACCATGGCACCTCCCTAAAAAGAAAGTTTATATTGGGGGGGGGATGGAATAGACAAATAAATAAATGCATTCTTTTTTTTTCATACTGCTATATAAGTAATGAATGTTCTTTTAGCTGGGTGCATGAGTAGTAGCAGGATTTTATTATTTGTATATAGATTGTTTTTAACTGTTTGTTATTTTGAAGGTTTTGACATGTTTTATTGTTTTAATATATGGTTGTATGCTGCCCAGAGACCTCTTGGTAATGGGGCGGCTAAAAAATTCTGCAAGTAAATAAATAAACTAGGAAGGGCTGCAATGAAGGATTTAAGAAAGACCACTAAGTGTGAAGGATTTAGAAAAGAACCACCAAATATGTCGCTGGAGGAGTGCTTTGCATGGTGGTATCCATGTGACACTCACCAAGTGGAGGAAACTGGGACAGATGGCTGCAGGGGAGAATGTCACCTCCCACAGGCTTCCCATTGGCTTACCAGGAAGGGGAATGCCCCTGCCAGTTTTAAATTGGCTGGCAGGAAAATTCAAAAGTTGGATTTCAAGGCAGGTGGATCGAGAGTCAGTTGGGTCCACCAGCATAAGCTTGAGCCAAAGGGTGACTTGAGGTCTTGGCACTGGATCCAGATGGCTTGAGGCTGGCAAACAGAAGATGGGGGGGGGGTAGAGAGATGGGCACGAAACACCAAAATGGCATTTTTTTTCATTGTTTTGTTTTGTTTTTATGGTTTCATTTCATTTAGAATGAAACAATTTTTTTTTCAAAATAATCATTTTGTTTTTCATTTGTTTCATTTTTCCTTTTTTCCTTTTTTAATTCTTTTACCTCGCGCCAGCCAGCTGGCCCTCGGGCTGGGTTGGTGCGGTTTTTATTATTATTTATTTATTTATTTATTCTCACACTGCCTATCAGCTGGCGCGCAGGGTTGGGGAAAGAAGAAATAGTTTTAAAAGCTACTTTGATGGGGGTTCCTGCATGGCAAGAGGGTGGACTGGATGGCCCTTGAGGTCTTTTCCAACTCTATGGTTCTATGAACCAACAAAGCTGTAGCCCTTTCTCTCCAAAGGAGCTGCATGCCAACTCAGATGTCTCAGGGGCCTGTTCAGCAATAGGCATGCAGCAGCCATGGTGTGTTTCTGATGATGACGATGTGCAGAGTATAGAGTACAGGACAAAAAAAATGGGCCCAAGCTACAGCAAGCCAGAGCTTCAGGAACAATGGCCTAACGGGTACAGAAGTAGGACAATGGAACCCATGACAGGTGGTGAGTGCTCCAACATTTGATGGCTTTCAAGAGATAATTAGACCACCATCTGTCCAATCTGCTTTGATTTGGAGTCCTGCTTTGAACAGGATCTCTCTCAATGCCATTTGCAGGGAATCTTAAGCAGGTGAATACATCTGCTTGGGAATACCCTGAAGCAAATGGTGAGCCGCTGTGTGAGACAGAATGCTAGACTGGATGGGCTGTAGCCTGTTCCAGCAAGGCTGTTCTTATGTTTTTGTAAGTATTATGTAACAAACACCACACATGAGACATCTAAAAAATGAGCCTGGGGGGAATCTTAGACCAAATTCAGTGGTACCTCAACTTACGAATTAAATCCGTTCTGAATGCATGCTCTTAAGTCGAACTACTCTTAAGTCGGGGTACCTATCTAAATGGTTTTCTTAAGTCGGGGTACCTATCCAATGGTGTTCCGCTCTTAATTTGAATTGCTCTTAAGTTGAGCTGCTCTTAAGTCGGGGTACCATTGTATATTGTGCAGAAGGAGGTTCATATGGCCTCCACGTTGATGATTTTAGATGGATTCTATAGTGTTCTCACTATTTTATTAGTTTTATGTTTAAACTCTTCTCTATTAAAACTTACTTTGCTTTGCTGCTGGCTTCTATAATTTATACTGTTCTCTGCTCTTCTTTTCCCACCCCTCTTAAACCTATTCTACTGGTGCTATTGTAAGGTATAAGCTGTTTGGGTGTTTTATAGTTTGTAGCTTTATGGTTGCTAAAATGAATCTATGAGTCCATTTTATGTCTTAATATATTGTGAGCCACCTTGGCAGGGTAAATCCCTGAGAGTTAGCCTGTAAATTTTAAAACACAGCAAAATACACAATGAGGGGGTCATACTGAAGGTGCTCATGATTGTACCATCCCTGTATGTCCTTAATTTGTAATAGGTAGACTGAGAATTTTCTTAGGTTTATTTATGTAGTACTTAAACTTGCATGCTGCCACATTAGTGTGATGCTCCATTATGGGTGATTTGCAACAGTTGTCAATGACATATATTAAAAGCTGCTAACATAAACTAAACAAAATTAAAACATTAAGCACATAACAATGGCATGGGTTATAGTTTATCCTCTTGGGCAGGGTGTCCATTGTGTAAAATGAAAGATGCGTTTCAGATCTGAATTCTTTGCAGAATGAATTGAATAAGAGGTGTTGGAACACTCACTACTAGAGATGGGCACGGAACGAACATTTTTTCATTTCTGTTATCGTTTGTCATTTCCTTTACGTAACAAAACGACAAACTAAAATTGTGATGAAAATGAAACGAAACAAACAGAACCACGAAAATTGTGGTCATTACGTTTTGTTTCCGTTAATGGTGACGCGCAATGAAATGAGCTGTTTTAAATGTTAAAAAACGCCCTGGACATCCGTAAAAATGCAGCGATAATTATTTATATTGTCTGATAATATCTACCAGGGGGGTTGGGGTCCTTAAAATGTTTGTTTTTGTCTTCTCCCATCGTGATGTATTTTTCTTTTCCCTTTAAAATGGATGTCACCACCAGCCACAAAATGGAGGCAAGCCATGTGATGTGGGATCATGTTCAACTAATAGCATGCCCAGGTTGCAGACTGGGTGGGCAGGTCTGGCAGCCACAGAGGGCATAAAAAGCTCTGGCTGCCCCCGTCCTACTTGCAGTCTCTGGTAGGAGTTAGGGTGGGATTGCTGTCTCTGCGACTCTAGCTTCAGTCCTGCAGCCTCCCTGTGTGCATGCGTGCTGCATACCTCTTGGTGAGTACCCTCCCCTGCCCCACAGTGCAGTCACTCTGCGGCTGCCTTGCACCCTGGGCAACGCCTGCCACTGCCTTTGCAGCCTCCCTGCATACCTAGTCTATACTGTGTCTCTGCCAGCATCCTTTTTTTTTAGTGTTTTTCCTCTGGTCTGGGGCGTTGGGGGATGCCTGCACACTGAAATGCTTTAAAAATTGCACAAAAAGTGGGTAGAAATGACAAACAAAAAAACGAAAAATGGTAACAAAATTTTTCGGAAAATTCCCAACAAACGGAAACAAACCGAAACAGACCTCTCAACGACAAACGAAAAACCGAAATGCCATTTTTTTGTTTCGTGCTCATCTCTACTTACCACCTCTCGAGGTAAATGGCTCCATTGCCAAACTGCTCTAATGGATAACTTATAGGAAGTTTTCCCTGATATTCCAACAAAACATGACATCCTGCAACATCATGAGCCCATTGCCGCATGCCCTGCACTCTGGGATAATTGATGACAGATCCCCCACCTCCTGTGTATGACAACTTTTCAGCTATTTGAAAAGTACCATCCTAACTTCCCTGAGTCTTCTTTTGTCAAGACTAAACATGCCTAGTTTTTTCAGTCTTTCCTCACAGTTCATGGGCTCCAGACCCCTGATCATCCTTGTTGCCCTCCTCTGAACATATTCCAATTTGTCAGCATCTTTCTTGAAGTGCGGTGCCCAGAACTAGACACAGTACTCTAGATGAGGCCTAGCTAGTGCTTCCTCCATAACTACAGGATTCTTGGCATTCTAATGTTTCTTTGTCTCACACACTCCCTACTTTTTTTTAGATGTGTTGCGCTACCAGAGCATTCTGCTCTGGTCAGACCCCACCTGGAGTACTGCGTCCAGTTCTGTGCGCCACAATTTTAAAAAGATGTTGACAACCTCGAGCGGGTGCAGAGGAGAGTGACCAGGATGGTTGAAGGTCTGGAAGAAATGTCATATGAGGAACGGCTTAGGGAGCTGGGAGAGGAGGGATATGATAGCTATGTTTAAATATTTGAAAGGATGTCATATTGAAGAGGGAACAGGTTTGTTTTCCATGGCTTCAGAGACTAGGACTCGGGGCAATGGTTTCAAACTACAGGAAAAGAAATTCCATTTGAACATTAGGAAGAACTTCATGACAGTTAGAGCTGTTCGGCAGTGGAATATGTTGTCACAAAGGGTGGTGGAGTCTCCTTCTTTGGAGGTTTTTAAGCAGAGGCTGGATGGCCATCTGTCAGAAATACTGTGATGGGGGTTCCTGCATGGCAGGGCGTTGGATTGAATGGCCCTTGAGGTCTCTTCCAACTCTGTGATTCTATGATTCTATGATTCTACCTGGAATAAGGTATGGCTGGTAGGGGTAAAACAACAACAACAAGGTCCTTCTCGGTGCTCCCAACAAATGCTTTAGCATTTAAAATGTTAGTAACGACATTGGATCGGTTCTCCTCCCATGTTGTTTTACATCCCGTTTTTTCAAGATGTGGAAAGCCAATGGAACTGGTATCCTATTTGGAATATTATTATTATTTTCCTCCCCCAGTGAAAGTTTGTTTCATTTATTTTTCTTTATGTGCGGCTTGCCTTGAACCAAGTAGGTTCATCTCGGATGCTTCCCATAAACAGAAAGCTAATGATTTTCTTCCAAGTATAATATGTAGATAATTAAGTTAATGTTTCTCGGCAATTGGAGTGTTTTAACGGCCTTCAGACAATATACATCTCTCTCATTTTTTGCACTCAATTCATGTAGTTAATTTAACTGTGCAGCACAACTGCAGAAAGAAATACGATGGCTGGCATAATTTCCGTGCCATGTTCATCATTAGATTTCAGCAACCATTCCTCTAAATCTTCTGCTTGGTAATTTCCTTCATAGCTGGGCAATTTAGGTACTTTTCTCCAGCTCCCTGTGGTATTAAATCGTCTGGTTTAAGTATGAAGGATTTGCTCACAGCTTCTTCTGGCTTGTTAAAATCTAAGTTGTACTGTGTAAACTTCTGCGTGACAGGGTAGATGTTAAGAAGTGGCAGGCCATGGTGTCGATTTCCTATTCCATATTTAAGGGGATATTTTCCCACACATACCACACAATAATTACCTCACAGGTCTTCCACAGGGGGTGGGGCATGGAGACCTTTTGGATGTGTGGGGCTATAAATCCCATTAACTATTACCGTTGACCATGCTGGCTGAGGCTTTTTTACCCAGCATGTTGTTAGTCTGTGGAACTCCCTGGCACAGGATGTGGTGATGGCATCTGGCCTGGATGCCCTCAAAAGGGGATTGGACAGATTCCTGGAGGAGAAGTCCATCACAGGTTACAAACCGTATGGAGATGTGTGATCTCCAGGCTTAAAACTGGGATACTTCAAGGACCAGATGCAGGGGAGTGGTATGAAGAGACAGATATCTAGTCTCGTGCACTCCCAGGCGCACTATGGTGGGGCCACTGTGAGATACAGGAAGCTGGACTAGATGGGCCTTTGGCCTGATCCAGCATGACTCTTCTTATGTTCTTATGAGTTCGGATTGAAAGCACATGGTAGGTAAAGGTTCTCAACTTGACTCCTTTTTTGTACATCAGTTGGCTCTCTTAAAAAGTCACACACAGTAGTGGCCAGAACGTTGGACCTGGAGGTTGAGGTCATATTTTTAATCAGCCCTGAAGTTCACTGGATGGTTTCTGGCCAATTATCTCTTAGGATAGACCACTTTACAAGGCTGCTGTGAGACTAAAGGGAGGAAGTCCAAATACACTATTCTTAGGGAGGGGTTTGCAACAAATGGTAGCCATCTTGGCTGCTAGAGTAGTTTCTGCTCAATAAAGCACTGATATCCTTGCAAGGAAGAATTTTAACACACAAGGAAGAAGAGGAACTGAGCTTTCTTTGTGGCCTCCTTCCACAGGAACAAACTTCCTTCAGAGGTTCACCAGGCATCATCCCTCTCTGTTTTTTTTTTTTGGAAATTGATTAAAACCAGGGCTGCTAGCTGGATAGCCCAGTGGTTTTAGTAACTGGTTGTGGAGCCAGAGGTTGGGTGTTCAATTCTCCATGGTGCCTCCTGAGAGAAAAGCCAGCCTGTGTGGTCTTGGGCAAGCTGCACAGTCCTCAGAAGAAGGAAAGGGTCAACCAATTCTGAGTACCTAGAAAACCACGAAAAGGGTTGCCATAAGCCAGAACTGAGTGGACAGCAGATTGTTCTTATTCTTATTAATTAATTAAGACAAAATCATTTAAAATTTCCTTCTAGTATAAATATTGTCCTGAGATGTTCAAATGGTTTTTAATTTAATTTGTGCTCCCTCCCATTTAAAGCTAATTTTAAGTTAACAGCAGGGTTTATTGTATTGTATTTTATAGTGCTCTATGACTTCATTGCATATTGTAAACTGCCCAGAGATTGGCAACACTAATGAAGCAATATGGAAATAGAAATAAAGAGAGTTGAATATATATGAACTTTCCTGGATCAGAACAAAACTTTAGATATGCAAAAATCTTTTGTCTTTTATGAACGGAGTCATGTGTCTTCCCAAGAATCAGATTCACAATCAAAGACTTTGGTTCCCATTCTTGAGATGCTGTTGGCCTAGGATTGATGACCACTGGCTGGGGTTTGGGGAGTTGACATCCAACATCTTGGGACTTGATTTTCTGAAAAATTGTTCCATGAATGTATCCAGATCCACCTCTGTTTTTCCCAGAGAACCTCTGAAAACAAGACTTTTAAGGAAAATCTGGACTATGGCAGTCTAAGAAGTTACTGCAGCCAAGGCTCTAGCTACTTGACCTCTCTCCCACCCACCCCCTAAAAAGGTGAGACCATTTGGGGGACTTTCTGGAACTTTTGGGAGGATTTCTTAAGTGGTTGAAAGGTAGGGGCTGAGCTTCTGTCATTTTCATTGTGATAATGTTCATTTTCCCCAAGAGGGGTTGATTTCCCACTTGGAATGAATTAATCCATTTCCAGTGCATTTCTATGGGAAACTCTGTTTTGACTTAATGAAAATTTTGATTTAAGAAAATGCATTTAGAACAGATTAATATTGTAACTAGAGGTACCACTGTATTCTTGGGAATCATCGTGCCAAACTTCTTCATTTCTTCTTTTTCTTAGCGTCGCAGTACATACCAGTTGACATCACGTGGGACTCAGTTGAATGCTTTCTTGATGTTGAGGAATGCTGCATGCACTGGTTTCCATTTCTCTGGTGTTTTTCGAGTAGCATCTGGGCAAGACAGATTATATAGATTGTTCTGCAGTTCTTAAAGATTCAAGCTTGATAGACACTTTGTTGGACTATGGTGTGGATTTGTGTGTTGATTTTAAGAGCATTTGCAAACAATCTAATCAGTCTGTAATTGGTTCATTTAGCAGGGTTCCATTTCTTTTTTCCAATACTTTTTCTAGAATACATTCCAGATCCAGAATACTTCAAAAAACTAAATATACTTCAGAAAACATTGAGGTTCACCTTTGATTCAAATAACAGAAATTAATTGTTTCCCAGAAAATTTAAAAGGAAAGTTAAATAAGCTACTGCATGATTTTAAAAAGTTATATACTTGCGGGATTGGTTAAAACAAATGCAGAGTAGACAAAGCATAAAGGAAAAATTGGGAGGAAATATTTCCTGGTTGAACAGGATACAAATGGGGAAAAATGGACTAAAGGATGGATAACTAAAGTAGGAGAGTGTAGAAAATTGACCAGATTTGAAGAAATTACAGATAGAAGTAATAAGACAGAGAATAAAGAACAGAAAAAAGGAATTGTAAGTGAGATATATAAGATATTAATTCAGGAGGATTATAAATAAAATAAGTTAAGAGAGATATGGCAAGAAGATATTAACAAAGAGATAAAAAAGAGGAGAATGGGGGGAAATGTGGAATAAAATAATAGTGAAATATGTCATTGAGTTAAAGAAAACTGTTATAAAGTATAGGATATGGTATATAACACCTGTGAAGTTAAATATAATAAATAAAGAAATATCTCCAATTTGTATGATTATGTAAAAAAGAAAAAGGGACATATTTATATATGTGGTAGGCATGTGAAAAAAGGAAAATGGAATGGAAATTGGTTTTTAATGAAATACAAAGAAATATTAGGGGGAAAGATTCAAGTGTCCCCTCAATTGGTATTGTTAAACATGGTTGCAGATACACAACTAAAGAAAGAGGAGGGGGAATTGGTAATTATAGTGGTTACGACCGCAAGGCTGATTTTTGCCAAATATTGGAAATTTAATAATCAAATAATATTGGAGGAATGGTATAAAGAGATATGGAATCTGGCTATTAATAATAAATTGACTTGTGAAATTAAAATTAGGAAAGGCTTTAATGGAATATGGGATAAACTGTTGGTATATGTATTTCAGAAAGTTAAAGGGTATACACCTGGAGAAGATTCAATGCATTTCTGGAGAGAAATGGGCTGGTCAATACCATGAGAACTGTAATATTGTTAAAGTCCCAAGGGGGGGTGGGTTGCATGGGGTTTATTTTTGTTATATTTGTTATATTTTTGTCATATTGGTGTCTGTTTTGATTAATATTTTCCCTTCCTTTATGGTATTTTGTTGTTTTATGTGCTTTTATTCTTAATAAAAATAATAATTAAAAAAAGAAAATGTTGAGGAGGGTGATTTCATTGTTAATGTGCTTCCAACACAGAAAAGTTTTCTGATTTAGTAGGGAAAACCCTGGCTTAAGTTTTAGCTCGTATGTGGCTTGTCTCGGTTGTAAATGAACAATTCACTATCAGAATACTTTATGGCACTTAAAACAGGACTTGCCATCTCTGTGGCATTGATACTGTTTTGAGAATATTTGGTTCTATTTATTGTTTTATGGGATGATGCTACTAGTTTGACACTCCCAGAGCTCTGGGGACTTGAGAGATGACAGCAAATAAAACACTCGGTTGTCTTTTTGCTCTAGGATGGAATTTTCCCTGTTGGTGAATAAAACATTTTTATTTTAGAGTTGTTGTTGTTTTAACAGTTCTGATGCGATCTGAACCATAGGAGAGTGGCGCATTGGGGACAATGCCAGCGATAAAATGTATTCCCTTGGTGCATGAGAAAACATTCTGACTTTTGTGTGCACACATCTGAAACATATGGCAGCTGCATGTCAAACGTTCTCCCGGTCCCGGAGACAAAAAGGCCTCTGCCTCTTAAAAGAACTTGGGAAACTAGGACAAACCAGCCCTCCACATAATCTAACAGAACACAACATCTTGCCCGTAACTTTTTTTAAAAAATGGTTAGATCTGCACAAGGAATAAGAAGCAAGAGGTAGGTTTCTTATTTAACCCAAGTTGAATATTCATTGCAAGCTAGGCAGGCTGTATGTAAACAGGTTGCATTAATGGTTCCCAATCTCCAGTAACCCAAAGGTGCTTAAACTGCAACTCATAGGAATTTTGGCCAGCACAGCTAGTGGGGAAGGCCCCTGGGAGTTTTAGTCCAAGAACATCTGGGGATGCAAGATTTGGAACCACTGTTCTCGCAGACCATTCATGCCAGCTGCTCCAATAAGTCAACATTTTCAAGGTAGGTAACAGCTTCCCCAAATCTAACTGAACCATGAATGCCTTCAATTGATGATGAGCAGACCAACCACATCCCTGTCACTGTGGACTGTACGACTAGGTAAGGTGGTGTTGATGGTGGTGGTAATAGATATTAGATAGTGTGTCTGCTTATGTTTGGATTGAGAAGACATCTCCAGTCTTGACTTAGGTTAAGGTGGAACAGTGGTTCCCAAGCTGGGGTCCACATATGTTCTTAGACTAAATCCCCCAGAAACCTTCACCACCAGCTGTGCTGGCCAGAGTTTCTAAGAGTTGTCATCTAAGAACACCTGGGCTACCTAAGGTTGGGAACCACTTGACTACAGGTTTAACTCCACAGGAATGGAAAAGGACAAAGAGTGTAAGGGGTTAGAGGTTTGTAGCTGCTTTGGGCCAGGGTGAGAGTCCAAATGAGATGAGAAGAGATAGCTTTGTGTTACTGGACATGGCAGAGATAGCTTTGTGTTACTGGACATGGCAGAATGTCAACTATGAAATTTCCTCCAGCATTTCTTCCTCTTGTAGTTTGAACTGATACCATGTTTCATAGTGCTTAAACTAGTGCATGTCCAAACTTCAGCCCTCCAGATGTTTTGGACCACAACTCCCACAGTCCTTTGCCAGTGGCAATCCAGGCTGAGAATTCTGGGAGTTGTGGTCCAAAACATCAGAAGGGCAGAAGTTTGGACATGGCTGGCGAAGCTTCTCTGGGCAGTTTACAATTTAATTACACAGTCAATTCCATTCCAAGTTCCACTCGTTCAAATAGGCATACCCTAACTGTGAGTTTCTTCGGCGTACCATTTCATAATGACAGGAGGCCCAATGGAATCAATTAAAGGCATGGAAGCGTTGACTCCCTAAATCCCTGTTGATTTAATGAGGCTAATCTAGTATGATTCACTATGCAAAGCAATGCATCTTGGAAGTTTGTCCCTGTGTGTACTTTCATAGTATCTTACTTTGGGTGGTGCTAGATGATCTCAGGTCCTTTTTTAAAAAAAAGCCATTATAGCAGCTGGAGACTGTAGTATATTGCAACCTCTCTATTTTTTCCACCACCGCAAATGGATCTCTTTCTTTCTTCTCCTTCCCTAGCATTGGCCTCATCTTCCTGGTCTACACACTCTCTCTCATCATGTCCTTAGATTAGAAATTCCCCCATTTAGTGCTGCCGCCACCTCTCCGCTCCGTTTGTGCCACGTCTTCTGTAGTCTCAATCTGCTTTTCTCTTGCTCCCGCTTCTCTCTCCCTGACCTCTGCAACCTCCAAGCGAATGAATCTCTTTTTTTTTTTGCCTCTGAAGATCTGATCGCAGATAGCACCGTTATTAAGAATTGCTTTTTCTTGCTCTAATAATGACAATTCAGCCTTCGAGATATTGTCCCGGGGCCCCATGTTGTTCTCTGCACTAGGAATTCTAATACATGTTGCTTTGGAGGGATTGAGAAGTTACAGTTAACAAGGTGGTCTAGCCACAAAGAGTTAAGCATGGTTCCTCGTCCTTTAATGGCATTAGAGATGGTCACGAAATGAATTTTTAATTCATTTTGTTATTCGTTATTAATGAAACGAATAACAAACCCCACAGAAAGGAAACGAAATGAAGGAGAAATTTCTGTTTTGTTCCATTCCATTTCGTTTCTCCATAAGAATGCATTAGACCATTTCTATGGGGAAAACCTGTTCCATCCATGCCCCAGCAATCAGCAGTAGCGTGGGATGGGGGCCACCCTACAGCTGATCAGGCCTTTTTTTAAAAAAGCCCGATCATCTGTAGTGTGGGCTCTCTGCTGGGTGCTTGCAGTAATAAAAAATAAAAAATAAAAATAATAGATATAAGAAAAGCACCCATGGGGCCCTGGGAAGTCCAAAAAACAAACAAAAAAGTGAAATGAATTACAAAATGAATTTGTTTTAAAAAATTCATTTCATAATAAACAAAACGAACTGGGGCAAGGAGAAACAAAAAACGAAATGAAATGCCATTTCGGCGTTTTGTGCTCATCTGTAATGGGGATACATTAGGATGGTTAGAGCTGTCCAGCAGTGGATTATGCTGCCACAAAGGAGGGTGGTGGAGTCTCCTTCTTTGGAGGTTTTTAAGAAGAGGGTGGATGGCCATCTGTCGGGAGTCCTGTGATGGGGGTTCCTGCATGGCAGGGAGTTGGACTGGATGGCCCTTGAGGTCTCTTCCAACTCTATGATTCTATGACACCTATGTTCATGGTGTGTTCCATGCTGGCAAGGCACAAAGGCCCCATCAGCCAATATTCGGCAACATATCCACAAAACCACATTCACTCACCTTACTCATTAATGTATTCTTGGCATCATTGTACCAATCTTCTTCTTTTCTTCTTTTTCTTAGTGTTTGCCCACCTTGTTGGTGGGGTCCACTATTCTTCTTTGGGCCTTCCACTTGGCAGGGTCATGGGCTATGTCCTGGTGAACCCAGGACAACTTCATGTCATTGTCAAGGGTGTGCACCCAGCACTGTCATCCCTTCAGTCAGGATCCGCTGACCTCCAGGATGAGACCCTTTTGGGCCATGCAAGGACATGCCCAAACCAACAGTCGGGCTTTGCACATCTTGTCAGTGATTGGTGCAATGCCGTATTTTGCTTGGATATCATCATTGCGTACGTGATCCTTTTGTCTGAAGATGGAAGTCCATTGCAGCATCTTTGTCTCCATGACACCAAGGCGAGGTTCATTGTACCAATCACCAACTCTTACTTATTACTTATTTATTTAAAATATATTTACCCACTTGCCCCCTTGAAAGGACCCAAGATGGCTTACAACAATTAAAAGACAATGGCTGTGGTCTTACCAGAGTTTTCTCAGTATAATATAATAATAATAATAATAATAATTTTATTGTCATTGTGTGTATATACACAGTATACACATACAACGAAATCGACACCCAAGACCAGATCAACACGCACAACAAATCTCCAAACACTCTCACACACATTTAAAAAAAAAAAAACCTCAACACACACACATAAAAATCCCTGAACAGAGATGGGCACCCCCCCTTAAAAACACAAGCGGTAGGTAATCCTGTCCAAGTGCTCACTACTGTGGTTCTTGAGTTCATTATTAAGTGCAATTATAGCTCTGGGATAAAAACTGTTCAGAAAACGTGTGGTCCGAGTTTTAATTGTTCTGTATCTTCTGCCAGAAGGCAACAGTTCAAAGAAATTGTGAGCAGGATGAGTAGAGTCCCTCAGAATGTTGTGTGACTTCCTCAAACAGCGAGATGTGAAGATGTCATCCAGAACCGTAGCTGGAGCCCGGTAACATTCTGGGCAATTTTAATTATTCTCTGTAGAGCTTTTTTGTCCGCTACAGAGCTGCTCCCATACCATGATAGCATGCCATAAGTTAGGACACTCTCAATGCCTGTGATAGTAAGACAGAAGTAGATGCTGAGAAAAAAGTCTTCCTGAATTCTCAGGAAAAACACCTCTTCTGTGCCTTCTTCACAACCATATTGGTGTTTGCCTATGAAGATGTAAGTGCCCAGATATTTGTACCAACCCTCTCCACCTCCTCACCATTTATGTACAATGGTAAATGTACCTCTTTCTTGAAATCAATTATAAGTTCTTTAGTTTTTTTGGTGGGTATAAGATTGTTTTCTTTACACCACTGAGTCAACCCTTGTACTTCTTTCCTATAAGCAGACTCATCGTTCTTACTAATGAGCCCCACCACTGTTGTATCATCTGCAAATTTGATGATTGTGTTGGAGTTATACAGTGGGGTGCAATCATGTGTGTACAAGGAGTAGAGGAAGGGGCTTATCCACACAACCCTGAGGAGCTCCTGTACTTAATACAAGAGTAGAAGAATGGTGGAGTTCCTTACTGACTGTGGCCTATCAGTCAGAAAATTCCCCCACAAACAAATCTTCTGATGTATACCCAAACTGGCCATTTTAAAAAACAACCTATTAGGTAGAATTGAATTAAAAGCAGAGCTATAATCCACAAATAACAGCCTATATGTTAAATGTTGCTTAAATGGCTCAGTACAGTATGGACAACAATGTATAGCATCATCAGTGGATCTGTTACTCCTGTATGCAAACTGGAACGGGTCCAGTAGATTTCTAGCCTTAATATATTAGCACCAATCTCTCAAAACATTTCATAATAACAGATGTTAAAGCTTTGGTCTATAGTCATTGAGAGATACACTACTGGCTGCTTAGGGACTGGCACTATAATAGATGTCTTCAGGCAAGTAGGGACAGAGCACTGCAACAAAGATAGATTAAAAATTCTGTAAATACTCCAGCTAATTCGCAGCACAGTCCCTAACAACTCGTCCCATGATTCCATCCGGTCCAGCTGCCTTCCTAGCATTAATATTCTGGAAAGCGCGTTGCACATCAGAAATCTGCAGTAGAAGTGGTTGTCTGTCGGTAGTAGATTCTGATGGTGTGCTATTGATGGTCGATGCTGTAGTGATAGTGGTTCCAGCTTCCACCTCAAAACGGCTGAAGAATTGATTCAGCTGATCAGCCAAAAACTCACTACTGCTAGACAGATTATTTTTAATATTCTGCCCCGTGATTTGTCGCAGACCTTGCCAACCCACGAGGATCAGAGCTCTCAAAATGATGTTCAATCCTCCGACAGTAATAGCTTTGGCATCCCTGATGCCCTTTTTCAATTTAGCTCTGGCCTCTCTGTACTGTAGTGCATCACCAGAGTGGAAAGCAGCATTTCTGGCCTTTAACAGAAGGCGCACATCTCTATTTAGCCAGGGCTTGTTGTTAGGAAAACCCGTACTTGTCTGGTGATAGTGACAACATCAATGCAGCTTTTAATATAGAACAGTACTGTCGAGGCATATGTATCAACATTGTCCTCCTCAAACAGTGCCCATTCAGTGCTCCTAAAGCAGTCTTGAAGTTGCTCAGATGCACCTCTGCCACACTGTATTTCTCTGGTTGATGGTCTGATTCTATTAACGAGAGGTCTTATGATGGAATCATAAACAGGGATATATGATCTGACTGTCCTATATTGGGCAAAGGCTTAGTCTTGTATCCATGCATGATGTTACTATATACTTGGGTATTTTTCCCTCTGGTGGGACAGTCAACATACTGATAGAACTTAGGGAGAACAGTCTTTAAATTGGCTTGATTAAAATCACCTGCAACCACCAGCGCTCCATCTGGGTAAGCCTGCTGCTGTTTGCTAATAGTAGTTAGCAGGTGACCCATAGCTGTAGTAGTGTTTGCATCAGGAGGTATATATACTGCAGTTATTATAACAACATTAAACTCACGTGGCAAATAAAGGGGCTGCATTTCACTGCTAGATATTCCAAATCAGGAGAACAATGAATATCCATTATTTTAACATCTGTGCTCCAGTTGTTGTTTATGTAAACACAAATCCCTCCACCTCTGCTCTTCCCGGATTCAATAGTTCTATCTGCTCTAAATGCTAAGCGTCCCTGTAGATGTAGAAGCTCCTGTGGAAAGCAGGACCCAGCCATGTCTCCAAAAGGACCATAACACAGCAATCCCGGATATTTTTCTGCAGAGAGATAGTAAGTTCCAACTCCTCGATCTTATTGGGAAGAGATCTCACATTTGAAACAAAAAGACTTGGCAATGCAGGCTTGTAAGGATTTTTACTTAGCCTCACTTGAAGTCCGGCTCTGCAGCCCCGCTTCTGCTTGCGTTTCCCCCCGTTTTCTTTTCTTTCTGGCAGGGAAAGCAGGGGGAGTAGCCCAAGGATATGCAGGCCCTCTGATAAGCTCAGCTGGAATGTTGTAAATTGTAACCTCCTGGCTGCAGCCTTCTCTGCCGATAGTTAAAAGCTCTTGTCGACTGTAAATTACTTGCGCCTGAATGTGCAGAGTCCGTAGTAAAATGTACATAAATAAAACATTAATTAAAAGATACCGATCTCTGGAGTGCCAAGCCGCTGCAAGTGCTTGCGCCGCCATCTTGGTGGGACACTATATATTTCCTGCATATTTCGGTTGTTGTTGTTGGTGGTCACGTGGTGTTTTCCACAAAAATCTGAGCAATGGGTGCAAAACATCTTTCTCAAAAGCATTCATAATATTTTGCCCTGCACATCTCCAGAAAAATCACCAATAGAGATGGGCACGAAACGAGCGATTTTTTGTTTTTGTTTTTGTTTTTTCATTTTGTTACGCAACAAAAATGAAACAATTTTTTTTAAAAAACAAAATGAAAATGAAAACAAAACGACCAAATTTGCCGTGTTTTTCGTTTTCGTTGCAGCAGATGCATTGAACTAAAAAGAATGCTAACGAAACAGCAATTTTTCATTTTCGTTTTTGTTTTTTCATTTCGTTACCTAACGAAACGAAAATGATTTTTTTTTGCAAAAAAGTCATGAAAACGAAAACGAACCGAAACGTACCCCTAAACAACCAAACGACAAACGAAACACCATTTTTTTTAGTCGTGCCCATCTCTAATCACCAACACATCTATCGAAATTTTGCACTCACTTGAATTGTGGTTGGTCATTTCAGGGAGACCATTTTGTTGGCTGGCTGGCTAGCTCAGTAAACTGTGCTCTTGCTGAGGCTGGGGGTTCAATTCCCCACTTTTGATGCTGGGAGATAAAAGCAAAGCAAAACAAGAAAAATGCTGCTTAATAAAACCCAATAATGCTTAAACCACTCTCTGGCAAGTTTAAAATTTAATTATTCAGGCTGCACATTGCCCTACCCCCCCAGTAAGCTGGGTACTCAGTTTACCAACCTGAGAAGGAGGGGATCTTGAGCCAGCTACCTGGCATTGAACCCAGGTCATGAGCAGAATTTTGGCTGTAGTATCGCAGTTTTAAGCTTCTGAGTACAGTGGTTAAAAAAGCCAACTTGTATAGCCTTGTACTATGTCACATCACATCACACAAACACTCCCAGCAGGAGGGAATTGCAATGGACTAAAGCTCTGAAAACTGTCGGCTGCAAGGTCAGCAACTCGACAGTCTGAATCCCTGGTGCCGCGCAGCGGAGTGAGCTCCCGCTGATAACCCCAGCTCCTGCCAAACTAGCAGTTTGAAAGCATGTAAATGCAAGTAGAAAAATAGGTACCACCATAAAAAGTGGGAAGGCAAAACAGTGTTTCCTTGCAGCCAGGCTGGCCACGTGGCCACGGACTTGCACAACACTGGCTCTTCGGCTTGAATACGGAGATAAGCACCTCCCCTAGAGTCAGACACAACTAGCATGCATGTGTGAGGAAAAACTTTACCTTTTACCTTTTACATGAGCAGAATTTTGGCTGTAGTAACGCAGTTTTAAGCTTCGCAGTACAATAAAAGCCAACTTGTATAGCCTTGTACAGTGGTCCCCCACCCTTTCACAGTTCATATACTGCGGTCCAACTATACTGAGGGACCACAGTATATGAAAAAAGCCCCCCTAGGGTAAGGGGGGAAAGTCCTTGTTTCAAGCCTCCCATATTTACCCCAGGACTGGAGGTGCCCCAAACAGGCCTGTGAGGGCCTTCCTGGGCCTTCCCTGACTTCCGGATCACTGAAAATCATTTTTAAGGCCTCTTAGAAGCTTTCTAGGCCTGTCGGAGGCCTCAGAAATGATTTCTGGTGTACTGGAAGTCACTTCTGGTTCGCAGGGAGGCCCTTTTGGGGCCTCCAGAAGGGCCGGGAAGGCTCTCACATGTCCATTTGGGGTAGGGCCAGGCTGGGGGTAAGTACAAGAGGCCCCAGCTAGACCCCCCAGGCCTGACTCGACCTGCATCTGTATATCATGGATTTTCAATTATCGTGGGTCAGGTCAGGTCAGGTCCCTAACACCCGCAATAGGCGGGGGATCACCGTACTATGTCACGTCACATCACACACACACACTCCCCAGCAGGAGGGAATTGTAAACTACTTCTGCATATCCTACATTTAAAAAACCATGGAAGAAATTGTTTGAAGATCATTATGAAACACCTTAGACGGATGGACTAGGACTCAGTAGACCTGGGTTCAAATTTCCACTGGTCCATGAAAACTTGTGGGGGCAACATGCTGGTAAAACCACTCATTGAATACATCAAATACTTACAGGGTGTCCATAAGTCAGAGGCAGCCTGGTGGCACACAACATTTCAGTACTTCTCCATTATTCCAAATCACACTTATTGATGCAGCATCCCTTTCTAGGCCATTAATTCTGCCTCACGTCTGCGACCTGCTCTGTGTGCTGTCAAGGAGTCTGAAGAAAAATATATAACAAAGCTGGTCAACATGTCCGTAGGAGGTGGAGGAAGAAAGAACGGAAGAGAGAGAACTTTAACAAATGGGAACCAGTTCCCTGAACCCCAATCCTTGCCTAATGGCACCTCATTATGAGGACGCCTAGAGGTGCCCTTGATAGCCCAGAGGAAACTGGTGGGGCTTCCACTGGCAGTTGCTGCCTAACTAGCAATCTGTTAAATCAGAGGCTGCCTTCTGCTTTTAAGTGGGCCCCTGGTAAGATCCCAGGCTCCTTGCAATACATACCCTGAGTTCCATCCTACAGGAGGTTGTAATGTAAAATAAAGCAGCGGGGGTGGGGGGAACTTGGTTTTGACATCTAACAGAAATTAATGAAGACCCTGGCGATACAATGGTGGTGTCTTCTTCTTAGTACCCCATTAGGCTGCACACTGTAATCAAAATTGTAAACCGCCCAGAGACTACTTGTAGTGGTATGGGGCGGTATATAAGCAGAACACTTTGCTTTTTGCTTTTAGTAGTCCTGGTAGTTCAGTAACATCTTGCTGAAAATACAAAGGAGCCTTTAAGATCTCAGAGCTGCTCAGAGGGGGGGAAGGATCATAAACAGGCCAGGAATGATTCATTATTATGCTGCCTTCCTCCAAAGTCCAACTTTTTAACAATGGTTAGCTAATTATTCTTGTGGATTCCCAGTCATCAAAGGCCAGTTCATATAATGAGAGCTTGTACCAGTTCCAAATGACACCATCAAGTCAAGCTGAGCAGGACATGCTACAGTCCTAAAGATGCTTACTCCAAAGTAAGTTCTACTAAGTTTACTGCTAAATAAGTAGGCACAGGACTACAGCCATTCAGCATGTGTTTCATAGAATCATAGAGTTGGAAGAGACCTCAAGGGCCATCTAGTCCAACCCCCTGCAATGCAGGAACGCCCATCACAGTACTCCTGACATATGGCCATCCAGCCTCTGCTTAAAAACCTCCATTGAAGGAGACTCCACCACCCTCCGTGGCAGTATATTTCACTGCCAAATAGCTGCAACTGTCATGAAGTTCTTCCTAATGTTTAAAATGGAATCTCTTTTCCTGTGGTTTGAGACCATTTCCCCGCATCCTAGTCTCTGATGCCATGGAAAACAACCAGTCCCTTCTTCAATGTGACATCTTTTCAAAATTTAAACATAGCTATCATATCCCCTCTCAGCCTTCTTTGTAAGCTAAACATTCCCTTGTAAGACATTTATTCCAGACCCTCAGTCATCTTGGGTCGCACTCCTCTGGACCCGTTCAAGATTGTCAACAGCCTTTTTAAATTGAGGTAAACAGAACTGGAGACAGTACTCCAGGTGGGGTCTGACCAGAGCAGAATAGAGTGTTACTATCACTTACCTTGATCTAGACACTATGCTTCTGTTGATGCAACCAAGAATCATGTTGGCTTTCTTGGCCGCCGCATCACACTGCTGACTCATGTTCAATTTGTAGTCCACCAAGACTCCCAGATCCCTTTCACGGGTAATATTTTCCAGCCAGGGGTCTCCAATCCTATATCTGTGCAATTAATTCTTGTATTCTTATAATCCTTATATTTCCCTCTGTTGAACCCCATTCCGTTACCTTTGGCCCAGCACTCTAATCTGTCAAGGTCCTTTTGGATTTTCATCCTATCCTCAGTCTAGGGAATTAGCAATCCCACCCAATTTATTATCATCTGCAAATTTGATCAGCCTACTCTCTATTCCTTCCTCCAAGTCATTAATAAAGATATTGAATAGCACTGGACCCAGAATAGAACCCTAGGGTACCCCACTGGTCACATCTCTCCAAGCTGAAGATAAGCCATTTTGATCACCCTTTGGGTGTGATCAGTCAATATTACAAATCCATCTAACACTGGCACTATCTATCCCACATTCTACTAACTTCTTTGTAAGTATACCATGGGGATCCTTATCAAAGGCCTTAGCAATATCCTCA
This sequence comes from Phrynocephalus guinanensis, assembly GCA_037367245.1. Lineage (NCBI taxonomy): Eukaryota > Metazoa > Chordata > Lepidosauria > Squamata > Agamidae > Phrynocephalus > Phrynocephalus guinanensis. Next base: position 99,986,669 of record CM074740.1, on the reverse strand, counting down.
GTGTTCCCCTCATCCACCAGGCCTGTAATTCTATCAAAGAAAGAGATCAAATTGGTCTAGCATGACTTGTTTTTAAGAAATCTGTGTTGACTTCTCATAATGACAGCATTACTATTTAAATAATTACAGACTGTCTGCTTAATAATTTGTTCTCGGGTTAGGGTTAGGGTTAGGGTTAGGGAATTGAAGTCAAGCTGACTGGGCCGTAATTATTTGGGTCCTCTTTTCCCCCTTTTTTGAAGATAGGGACAACATTCACCCTCCTACAATCTGTGGGTACTTCCGCTGTTCTCTAGGACTTCTCAAATATTATTGGCAATGGTTCTGAAACTACTTCCACCAGTTCTTTTAATATCTTTGGGTGTAATTCATCTGACCCAGGAGACTTAAATTCATTTAATGTTTCCAGATGTTTCTGTACTACCTCTCCACCTATTCTATGTTGCAATTCCCATCCTACCTCATCTACTCTTTGTGCCAAGGGAACTGTTCTTTTCCTTTATGGAGAAAACTGAAGGAAAGAAGATATTGTTCTGCCTTTTCCTTGTTTCCTGTTAGTAACTGGTTATCATTGCCACACAGAAAGCCTATCATTTCCTTATTCTTCCTTTTGTTGCAGACTTAACGAAAGAAAACCTTTTTGCTATCTTTAATTTCTCTGGCAAGTCTAAGTTCATTTTGCGCTTTAGCTTTTTTTTTTTACCATCCCCCTACATATATTGGCTATCTATTTATATTCCTCTTATTTTCCATTTTCTGTACTTGTTTTCTGTACTCCTTTGCATGTGATTGCTCTGAAATTTGCTTTGCCCCTTTGGTCAAGTCATCTGTGATTTTTAAAAATATGTAGCCCAAATTGAATGATTTTTAGAGATGGGCACAACTCAAAAAAATAGTGTTTCGTTTGTCGTTTGGTCGTTTAGGGGTCTGTTTCGGTTTGTTTTCATTTTCATGACTTTTTTGCGATTTTTCGTTTTGTTAGGTAACGAAATAAAAAAATGAAAACAAAAATGAAAAATTGCTGTTTCGTTAGCATTCTTTTTAGTTCAATGCATCTGCTGCAACGAAAACGAAAAACACAGCAAATTTGGTCATTTCATTTTCGTTTTCATTTCGTTTTTTAAAAAATTCATTTTGTTTTCATTGCGTAACGAAATGAAAAAACAAAAATGAAAATGAAAAATCGCTCGTTTCGTGCCCATCTCTAATTTCAAATGTTCCGCTTTCTCTCTCATGGCCTTCTTATGAAATATGCATTTTGAACATATTTTGGGGGACTGGTTGAGCCAGGAACATGTTCTGCACTGTGTCAGAATATTTTTGGAAGCCAACAACCTGGTGGATATTTCTGCCTGTAATCTTTCACAAATGTTCTTGAAGTGAGCTCCACTGGAACCAGGGTGGAAAACTAGATATAGATTCAGACCAGGACTCAAAAGATCTGGGTTCCGATTCCACCCAACCATGCAAACCCATTGGATAGAATTATACATTCTTTAAATATCTCATCTGCAGAAATGATTTGAATCACATAAGAAGATTCCTGACTGTTATGCACTAATTAAGATGTACATTGGATTTTACTCTTGACAGTGATTCTCATGTTTATCTGGAAACTATGGATCATGTCAGGTTTTTTTGTAGGAGGAGAAAGCTTGTTTTTTCATACAAGAATGAGAAACTAAAAAGTGGTGAGATGTGCTGTCTGTTTATCAGTGAAACCTTAGCAATTGTCGGGACATTTCTTTCAGCACAGATTGCAGATCAGTGCAAAATTATGCCACTGCTTTGTTCCATGGACTCTAAAAATTGGAAATATACAAGAGGTGGTTTACAACTTTCTGACAGATCAAGAAGCCATTTTATGTTTTCGGTATATACACAATCTTTTGGAGTTTTTACAGCTTTGCATGCTGCCTGAGAGGGTCGTTTCTGGGCTGGAGCAACTGTCAATCTATCCAGGACTAACCAATTGTTCTTTTCGCACCCGAGAATTCAATGAGAGGCCCGCCTCTCTCCTTCTGAGTGCTTTCCCTCTCTGGAGTCTGTTGAATTCAATGAATTGACCTGTTGAGACTAGGACTTCTTCCTCTCATTGTCCCACTTAGAATAAATGTCTCGTTCCTTCATGTTAGATCCCCTCCATCTCCCAAATGGACAAAAACATTAACGAGCAGATATCCTTAGAATAAACAAAATATGAATATTAGAGATTGGGTAGTTGAGATTTTTGAACTACGAATACCATAATTCTCCATTCTGGGCATTCTACCTATTTTACAGATTCCATAAGAACATAAGAAGAGCCAATCTGGATCAGGCCAAAGGCCCATCTAGTCCAGCTTCCTGTATCTCACAGTGCCCCCACCAAATGCATCTGGGAGTGCACAGTAGATATCTGTCTCCTGATACTGCTCCCCTGCATCTGGCCCTTGAAGTACCCCAGTTTTAAGCCTAGAGATTACACATCTCCATGGTTTGCCCTTGAAAATACCTGGATGCAATAAATCTGGGGGGAAAGGTCTAACTTGAAAGGCTTTGTGGCCTTGATCTGGCCAAGCTTCCTGCTCATAAAGAAACTGCCCAGCTAGCTGTAGGGTTGGACCAGGATTTTGGCCTCAAAGCACTTCAATTTAGGCTTATTCTATCCAATTTAGCCCATCGTCTGAAGGTAACCATGCTAGTATTTCAATGCCGCTCATCATTCCTGCAGCAGAAACCATGTGCCAAAAAAAGAAATAGTTCTGGCACTAAGCTTCTTGCTTCAGCTGAAACCCTGCTAGGTCAATTAAAAAGAAAAAAAAGTAGGCACAAGATTAAAACACTGAATAATTATTGTTCACTTCTTATTGCTTCTTGGGGGTTGCTCCCTTTTAAGCAGATTTAGGTCTTGTAGAACACAAGAAAGATGGTCGATCATTTTGGTGCATATATTGAGACATCCTTTCTTGTAAAGTACTCTGTAAAGTATCCCAAATATATGTTCCAGATGTTCCTGCTATACAGTCATTAAGATATAAATGGCTTCAGGATGTTTGACTTTCAAGTTGTAATTTACATGTGTCCCAAACAAAACCAAGCAGAACATCAGCTCTATAAGTTGAGATGCTGGTTGTTGTTGTTTTCTTAGCCTGATAGAAGATACTTACATTAAGGACACTGAATCAGAATACTAATCTCTCCATGTTATTCTATTTGAGCCCAGTGCAGATTGTGCTATTAGCCTGAGATTATCTTTAATTAGTTATAAATAAATAAATTTTATTTTCAAGGAATATATAATTCCCCAGCATAATGGGTCTCCTGCCATACTGTGTAATCAGTGTCTTGTTCAGTCCAATTGTGAGATTTCCCCCCAAAACTTCCATGAACACCTTCCTTCTACAAGGTCAGGAACACAGCAGAGGCCTTTTATACTTCTGGTTAAAGACTCCTCCTCCCAGGCTCCACCCTTTCCCCTAAAGAGAGAAGCTTTAAAGCAGGCATGTCCAAACTTCGGCCCTCCAGATGTTTTGGACCACAACTCCATTGGAAATACAGGCTTGGAATTCTGGGAGTTGTGGTCCAAAACATCAGGAGGGCCGAAGTTTGGACATGCCTGCTTTAAAGAGAGAGACCCCTGATTTACCACCAAGGCACTGTGCACATTGTATATTTCAATTCCAGGTGCCAAGGACATGTGAAAGTCAGATGATAGTTGGGCTGAAGCTGTTGCAGGTGAATATCTTCCAAGTTTTAGCCTGGACCAAAGGGAGCTATCTAGAGATATGTATGAAACGGTTTTCCCCAGTGTGCGTTGGTTCTTCAAGTTGGCAGCACAACTATCCTTACACCCACTTCCTCAGCCTATCATCTACTCACCAGATCCAGCTTGCTTGAATTTTCCACTTCCTTGGCTAATCTCCCAGTCATCAGCAAGAGTATAGGCTTTTTTGCTTCACTCTTTTCTCTGAGTGGGAGATCAGCCAAGAGGACAGGGCAGAGAAGCCTGAGCTGTTGCCAGGACTGGAAGATCAGTTGAGGAGGTGCAGGAAGCTAGCACACTGAGACTAGTGAGTGGCTGATGGAACCAGAGGAGACATCCCAACTCTCTTTATGGACTGGGACAAACTGGTTTGTGCCAATTCCTATAGCTTTCCTAGAAGCCTAATCCTGTAAAGGCTCTTCTCAAATTCACAGTATGGAATGAACACCCCCCTGGACTGAAACTGAAGTCACTAACTTTCAGTGACTTCTGTGACCGAAACTGAAGTCACTCAGAGTGGAGCACAGAGTTTAGAGTTCCTTCCTGCAGGAGAGGAAATTAGAAGGGTGTGTGTTGATGGAAAAATCTGTGCATTTCTTCACACTTTTATTAAAGCCATTAGTGACACTGTGGGTTTTTTAAGTTTCAGATTGCAATCCAGGAATACAATCAGCATTTTTTGTAATTATTATGGGAAAACAAATTTGCATCAGCAGAGTTGGTTGTGCATGGAGGCAACAGGCAGTTTACATGATAAATTACAGGTAGAGATGGGCACGAATTAAAAAAAAATTGCATTTCGTTTGTCGTTTGTCGTTTGGAGGGTCCGTTTCGGTTCGTTTCCATTTTTCGCAAATTTTTGAAAAAAAATTGTTTTCGTTTTCATTCATTTCATTAGCATTTAGTTACCATTTATTTCATTTTTTGTGATTTTTTAAAGGATTTTAAGCAATTCGCTCATATTGCAGTAACAGAAATGAAACACACAACAAAATTTCCGGTGTTTCTGTTCGTTTAGTTTCATTTTAGAGACAAAATTCATTTGTCATTTCTTTACGTAACAAAATGAAAAAACAAAAACGGAAACGAAAAATTGTTCATTTCGTGCCCATCTCTAATTACAGGACATTTGTAAGAATCTGGCCCACTGTTTTAAACTAAATATATACCCCTGTCCCTGAAGTGTTTCCTCAAGTGGCGTTAAACATAGTTTACCTTCTTCTTTCTTGTTCTGCTATTATATATGCAGGGATCTTTAAAACAACTGTTCAAATGCAAAGTCAACATATGTTGAATAGCAGCTCCATGCATATGAACACTACATCTGTTGAGTTTCTGAAGATCTCACAAATGTTTACTATCAAAATGGCTCAGTTTGTCTCCCCATGGCAGAAATCTTGACTTTGCCCTTTCCTGGAAGTCTGATGGCGGTCATAGATAATCGTAGTGCTAGAAGGGAGCACAAAGGTTTTCCTGTGTTTGGCAAAGGGTTGAATTCAAAAACCCATGGAGTCCCTTCCAGCAATACGGTTTGATGATGCTATGGTCCAGTCTCCCTCTGACACAGGAAGTCCACACCTATGTGCATCCTTGTTGGGTGACCGTAGGACCTTGACTTATATATGTTCCATGAAGGAACAGCAAACATCTGCCCAACTGGTCTGCTCTCTTCCACTGTTGAACAGCTCACAAGTGTAAAAGAAGTTCTTCAGGAGGATTGCTTTGTGTGTGTGTTTGTGATTTTATATGAATGGTTAGGGTTCTTTGTCATGTTATAACTTAAGCCAAAGAAAAGAAAAAGAAAAATTGGAATAACATTGTCATTTTGTTTCTGTATACAAAGGAAGGAAGGAAGGAAGGAAGGAAGGAAGGAAGGAAGGAAGGAAGGAAGGAAGGAAGGAAGGAAGGAAGGAAGGAAGGGATTGATGGAGGGATGTGAGGAAGGAAAGAAGGAGCTGGTCAGTGAGGAAGGAAGGAAGGAAGGAAGTCAGTGAGGAAGGAAGGAAGGAAGGAAGGAAGGATCAATGGATTGATGGAGGGATCTGAGAAAAGAAGGAAGGAGCTGGTCAGTGAGGAAGGAACAAAGGAACAAAGGAACAAAGGAACAGAAGAAGGAAGGAAGGAAGGAAGGAAGGAAGGAAGGAAGGAAGGAAGGAAGGAAGGAAGGAAGGAAGGACAGTGCTCTCCAATGGTTCCTTGTCATTCTGGAAAGAAATAAAAAGTGAGATGACAAAACATGTAGAATATGTCAACCATTTCTGTTTGATAGTGGACAGGACTACCTCTGAAGGCAGTGAATGTTTTTTTACTGAAGGTTATTTAAATTGAAGCGGGATGTTCCTGGCATCTGTCAAGGGCACAAGGGTTTGGACCAGGTGACCTTTTGGACTCCATCCAGCTCTGTGATTCTATTACGCCTTCACTCACTGCTGGCCCAAGAGGTTTTGATGCCTCCAGCAAAACTGAAATAACTCCCGCTGCCCAGGCCAACATTTTAACACCTCTAGCTCCATCATTTAGACAGTGTTTCCCTCTTGATTGTGTTGCCTGAGAGGATGTTTCACTTTTCTGCATGACAGGGTGGATCTTGGATGCTTTATCCATTGTGTATGCTACACAAATTCAAACCACAAAGAAAGCACCCTAGTGTTAAAACGATTCCCGCCCATTGTAACTTTGAGACATAACAATGCATGCTAGCATTTAGCAGTTAGATGAATGTACTAAACATTATTACAGTGGGACCCCCTTATCCACTGATTCATTATCCACTGATTCAGTTATCCATGGTTGGCAGAGGAAAAAAATTAAAAATTCAGCAGCCACAAAGCAAGTGGTAAAGCAAGCTGTTGTCAAAAATAGCAGTTGTAAAGCAAGCTATTGCCACAAATAGCATCTGTAAAGCAAGCTACTGTCACAAACAGCGGCCATAAAGCAAGCCACTGTCTCAAAACAGCAGTCATAAAGCAAGATACCGTCAGGAAACAGCAGTTTGGGTGTGGGTGGGCAGGCGTTCTCTCTTATCCACAGTTTTCATTATCCACAGGAAGGCCTTGAACCAATCCCCAGCAGATACTGGGGTCCTACTGTAATTACAACAAATCTCCAAAACAACAGAACCCAAATCACAACTGCATCTAAATAAATATCTGCTATGAAACTGACATCTCATTCAATAGCTTATTCCAGGTATGTCCAAAGTCAGGCCCGGGGGCCAAATGTGGCCCGTTTTCAAATTCTGAGTGGTCCACAGCCTCTTCTCCCTGCCCGCTCAGCCTGTCATGCATCCCTGCCAGATGGCCCCTCCCCATACCGGATGGAGGTATGCAGCTTGCAGTTTTACAATTTGCCTGCCCTCCCTGCCTCTGTCTACCTGCCCAGCCTACCCGCCCCCAGCTCTGTTGGTGCAGCATCCTCTCTGCCTCCTTGCATGTTAGAGACTTGTCCAAAGTCCGGCCAAGGGGCAAAATGTGGCTGAGTGGTTGGCCCCCTCACATTTTCACCTTGCGAAATCTGTCCCTCCTTGCAAAAAGTTTGGACACCCCTGGCTTATTCTGTCGATGTATGTCCAAGAAGTGGACCCGATCCACAAAAGCTTTCATTAAAATATAATAGCTAGTCTTTGAAGTGCTACATGTTTTTGTCTTTTTTTTTGTTTTGTTTCTTTGAATTTTGCCTGGAATAAACAGCCAATTATTTTTAATATCCTGTAACACAGCAAAACCCAATGTGTTATGGGAGACCACCATTTCATACCAAGCACACAAGCAGGCATCCTTGTTACAAAGAAGGTATCATAAAACAATAAATGCAGGCATCTTCACCTGAGATCCAGCACTTGGACAGGCTGGATGATAAAGGAATGTTACAAAATATTCTGCAAGAGAGGAGCTGCAAGGAAAGTTTTTGTGAGATAGAAAGCTTGAAAGGAATGTCCAGTTTTAATTACTTATTTATGATGCTTATGTAACCATCCATAAAGGTATCCTATGCCGTCTGCTTTTTGGACTTCTGCACTGTGCCCTGCTGAGTATGTACCAATTTCAATGCTGGCAGTCATAAACGCTTCCCTGACACCTCACAACTTAGATCAACCTACTGGCAATTTTGTAAGGGAAGAATCTCCACAGTGCTATCATCTTAATTGTTGGTTTCTCCGCAGAATTTGAAGAGAGCCTTCCAAAGGCATGAGTGGGGCATGGTAGCTCAGTGGACTAAGGCTCTGAAAACTGTCAGCTGCAAAGTCAGCCACTCGGCGGTTCGAATCCCGGGTTCCACACAGTGGAGCGAGCTTCCGCTGATAACCCCAGCTCCTGCCAACCTAGCAGTTTGAAAACGTGTAAAATGCAAGTAGATAAATAGGTACTGCCGTAAAAAAAGTAGAAAGGTAAAACAGTGTTTCCTTGCAGCCATGCCGGCCGCATGGCCACGGACTTGCACAACATTGGCTCTTCGGCTTGATTATGGAGATAAGCACCACCCCTAGAGTCAGACACAACTAGCACGCATATACAGGGAGAACCTTTACCTTTACCTCACCACAGAATTTGAAGAGAGCCTTCCCAAGGCATGGCAGGTGTCCATGTGACCAGAAACTCAAGATTTATTCATTTGTTTATTTACTTTATTTACATAATTTTTTAGCCGCCACACCACAAAATGGGCTCTGGGTGGCGAAACTGGAAAGGCTTTCCCTCCCAGCATATTATTGTCTCTGTGAGGGTAGCATTGATGGAGGAGAACAGAAGTAGCCTGCTTCCCTTCCTCTGTGCTGATATAACTAGGTTAAATTATTTATTTATTTATTTATTTATTTATTTCATTTCATTTCATTTCATTTTTATACCACCCATCTTCCAACAGGAACTCTGGGTGGTTTACAAGTTAAAAAGCATCAATATACAAAAAGGAAAAGAAAGGGAAAACCCTAAGCAAGATGCATCAGGGGGTGGGAGAAAAGAAAAAGAAAGAAAAAGAAAGAAAAAGAAAAAAAGAGATCAAATAGCATAAGATCTTTATTCATGTTTCTCCGTCAATCCCAGTGGTTGCCAAATAGTGCACTGTGGCAACCTAGGATGCTGCCAAACCCAGCCAGAAGTGCCACGGATTCCTCTCACTCTCCCTTCCTTTTTCTCCCACAACCCCAAGCTTTATATAGAGTTTTGAATGGAAAAACGGGCTGTCTTTTTTTCTCGACCTCTAGAATGGATTCATTCATTTCCCATTCATTCCTACGGGAAATTGCGCTTCACAATTTTTGTAAAATGAAGCGACCTGCAGAACAAATTAATTTTGTTAAGCTGGGTACCACTGCACTTACTTCCACTTTCTGTGGTGGCCATGCATGGTGGAGATATGGAAACTTGGCCCAATCTTGCCAAACAACTTGTAGCTTTTCTTGGTGGCATCAAGTCACAAGGGTGTTTCCATTAAGCCACCCAGCATACAGCACAATGTCTGGTTCTATCCAGTGGTCCTGGTAATACATTTTGGGGATGTGCATCTCTGGGTTATGTGTATCTTTTGACTTCCCCTCCTCCTCCCCCACCTCCCCGCCGACAGTGAATAGCGAAACTGTGAGTAGTGATCCCACAGACATGGTGGTCCTGTTGTACAGTAGTCCCTGTAACAAATTTTAGAAGTAGGGAAGCCTGTTTCTGAGGCCAAATGTAAACAATGACAATATTAAGGTGCAAGCTGGACTTGTAGAATGATTATCTCAAGTATCTGTGTAAACATCGGCCAAGGGACATTCCAGCTAAGAAGCAAGTGAATCCTGATTGGTCAAGGAGGCGACATGTGACGTTTTTCTCATGCTATGAACAGTCTGGGAGAAGAGAGAGACTGAGAGATTTTTTTTCTGAATGGATTCTGAAAAATGGACTAATGTACTAATGCTTAGCTATGTGGTTTTAAAGTAGACATAGGGGCTTTTCGTCTCTTAAGCCTCATTTACTTTATGAAGGGAAATCATGTTATTATTTTGCAGTGAGTGAATATTCTTCTGTAATTCTTATTAGTAAATAAATGTTTTTATATTCTTATTCAAATGAAGGTGCCTGTTGAATAATTAGTCTGGTAAGTGAAATAGCTAGCTATCACAGCCAGGCCGGGAGATGTAAAGGATCCACATGGGCTTGTTTTCTCCAGATTCCTGCTTTCAGCAGCTGAGGTTGATTGACTGTAGATGAGATCTGGGTAGAGAACCAACCCATATTCCAGTACAGTCCCCTGTTTATCACAGGGGTTATGTTTCCAAAGCACTCATGATAAATGAAAATCTGCGATATGCAGATGCTGTCATCCCCACCCCCCAAAGTGATGGCATTAACAGGGGTGGCGAGGTGGCAGTGACAATAAAGTGTTCTGCTTATATACTGCCCCATACCACTACAAGTAGTCTCTGGGCGGTTTACATTTTTTTTTTATTACAGTGTGCAGGCTACACATTGTCCCCCCCAGTGAGCTGGGTACTCATTTTACCGACCTCGGAAGGATGGAAGGCTGAGTGAACCTTGAGCCGGCTACTGGGGATTGAACCCAGGTCGTGAGCACAGTTTTACCTGCAGTACAGGCATTTAACCACTGCGCCACGAGGCAATGGTGGCAATGGTGGTGGAAACGACGGCAGCAACAGCGACAGAGATGATGGGGGTAGCAGGGGTGACAGTGGTGTGGGGGGCCACAGTGACGAGGGGGCAGAAACTGCAATACAGCATGATAGCAATATACAGACTGCAATAGAGGGGGACAACTGTATTGGGGAATCACAGCTAATAGCCTATAAATCAAGAGAGCCACGAGTCAAAAAAAGTTTGGGAACCACTGCTCTATCATTATCCAATCTAGCCAACGCTCTAGCAGCAAACCAATGGCACAATTAATTGATAAACCGTGGATATTCCTGAGAGGAAAATATAGCCTACACTCTGATAGATGAAGCCCATTTGGACCAAAAAGAGACTTTTGCTTTTCCACACCATGTATAGAAGTTTCCAGTGTTTTGACCAAATTGCTGTCTACCATGGGATCTGTCTTTTGTGCCCCCTTGCCACCCCCACCCTCTTGAGAGACAATGGTGTCTAGATGTCATCCCTCTGTGTGTTCCTCCATTATCAATGAGGAGAAGCCATTTTGTCCTTGTCCCCTCCTCCTTTCCCAAGTTTCTCTTTTTGGTTCATTTGATTGTCACTTGGCTGCAGTATAAAGAGTATTACAGCTTGTGGGAATAGCAATTAGAGCTAATTATAACCTGGCTGATCTGCCTTAGCATGAGAATACCTCGTCAAATGAGCAGGTCCTTCCTTTCTCCCCTTTTCCTTCAGCACACATGTTCCTTTGCAGACATTCTCCCACCCCACCCCTTTGTGTTTATCAACCAGGGAATTGAATAACACAGGAATTCTGGGAACTGCATCAGACCATAGTTGCAACCGAGCCATGACGGCTAAGTGCTTATGGAATTTCCCATTCAAAAGGACTTCTCCAAATCTCTTTCTGGAATGGGATTGTTGGTCCTTGCTTTCAGTATTTGATACACTGCATTCATTTGCAGTGGCTTTCCAGATTTCTAAGGCAGATACTTCATGTCCATCTCATCACTGTTCACCGTCCCGTCTGGGACTGGTACGAAGCAATCTAACCACACATCCATTGCGGGATGAGGAGAGTTCGTCCGGACCATTCCCCCTGACCTGCGATTTAAGCGGGATGAGAGATTCCCCTCCCTGCCTCGGGAATCTGCTCATCACGCTTCTCATTCCGAGATGAGTGGCTGTGAGGTAAGGCTCATCACACAACGTGCCATTCTTCATCTAGTGGCAGGAGTGCGAAGTGCCATTTGCCAGTACATTCCCTATGGAGTCAGCAACACAGTGCAGAGAGATCAAAAGACAAATGCCTTGCCTCAAACTTAGCTCCAAAATGCATTGAAGGCAAGGCTTTGAAGAATCGAAATATCAAAAAACGGAAGGTCAGGGCCGGAAAAAAAACCCCAGAGAACAAAGGCATGGAATTTCACATCTCATAATGGAACGAGGACATGCAGTAACTGTCATGCCAGTATCATCCATCATGCCCGTGTGTACACGGGAACAGGGAACAGAACCAGAAGAAGACCACGTGACCACGACTGACATCAACATGCAACGAACTTCCTCCCAGGACGAGAATGGACATGAAGTAACTGTCCAAGTGTCAGCTTGACTCAGGCCTGGAGGCAGGTATGGGGCCTCTTGAGGGGTGATTCAATCATAGAATCATAGAATCATAGAGTTGGAAGAGACTTCAAGGGTCTAGTTCAACCCCCTGCCCTGCAGGAACCCCCATCACAGGACTCCCAACAGGTGGCCGTCCAGCCTCTGCTTAAAAACCTCCAAAAAAGGAGACTCCACCACCCTCTGTGGCAGCATATTCCAATGTTGAATCCAATTCAAGTCACACCACAACTTGACTCAGACTTGACTTGGAGGGGGTATTTGGGGGGAGGGGGGGTGCAGACTCGCCTTGGAACTCAGAACCATGTTTTTGAGTTCTGTTTCAAAACTCTCAGGGAGAGCTCATATGAGGACTGTGCTATTTCACACTGTGAGGCTCCTTCCTTGGAAGAGTAAACCTAAGTATCCTCTACCTAGAAACCCCTGGGAAAAAATGCTATCCAAAATGACTTGATGGCACGTAACAACCACAAAGTGCATCTAGCCTCAGAAACATGGATGTTTATGAGAACTATACTGCCTGTTGATGGGGAAACTAAGTGCATCAAGCCATGCATGAAAAATGGGGGGGGGAAACATTAAATGTGCATGTTTCTTAATCAAACCATTATTTAAATAAAAGCATACATTTTCATTCAGGAATAGAAGAAAGTCTCTTGAGTTGATATAAGGGTGAAAGTGCCAGCAGGGTTGTGGGAAATACAATGAAAGCAAGGTGACAGATGCTCATGTTCATATTAAAATGTCATGATGTATCCCATATCCCCAGATTAATGTCTTACCCCAAATGCCAGCTATCATACTGGATATATCAACCTTGTGTTGTTTCCAAGTAAGAAACGCTGCTGTTTCATGATGTAGGTACAATAGATAGTTCAGTCTGAACTAAAGCTTGCCTACATGCCTGGGCTGAGCAGACTGGAACAGGCTAAATGGGTCTGGCACTAAATGGGTGGTTCCTCTAAATGGCATCCGAATCTCACCCAACCCTACTTGGCCTTGGCCGGCTTTCAAAAAAAATGTATGTCTGTTGCAAATGATCCTTAAGAATTGATCCCAGAATTGTATTTCTCTTAAAAATACAATTTTTGTATTTTTAAGAGAAATAAAATTTGTTTGTCTGCCTGTTTTTAGCTGTCTTGCCTTAGTAATGTTTTGTATTGTTAGCTGTATAAATTTTTGGTTCTACTGATTGTTGTTGGGTTTATTTTTGTTCTTTATGTCATATTGTGGAACCAATTATTATTTTTCTCAGTATATTGTTTTATGCTATTCCTTGTTAACCACCCTGAGTTCCTGTCTGGGAAAATCTGGCGGTAAATAAATAAATAAATAAATAAATAAATAAATAAATAAATAAATAAATAAATGTCCAGTCAAAAGTCTGTTGCAGCCTAATACATATACCTAATACAATCAATAGAGGTAATTCCTTTGTATTAAAAGGCCAGTGGAGAAGCTGTCAGGGTGATGGATATGGTTCCAGGCAGTTTCTCAACAGGTTCATTAAGATGAGAAGGTTATATATATATATTAATTTTATATGTGAGACAGCATTTTTCTGCCATAATGGAGACTTAAAAATCACTTCTTCTGCTCCTCCACCTAGGAGGAGAGGAAGTGTGTAATTAGACAATATCTAATTTGGGCAAATCTAAAATAGGAGCCTCCTGGCACAGTGGTTAAATGCCTGTACTGCAAGTAAAACTATGCTCACGACCTGGGGTTCAATCCCAGGTCGCTGGCTCATGATTGGCTCAGCCTTCCATCCTTCTAAGGACAGTAAAATGAGTACCCAGCTTGCGGGAGGGGGGACAATGCGGAGCCTGCATACTGTAATTAAACTGTAAACCAATCAGAGACTACTTGAAGTGGTATGGGGCAGTATATAAGCAGGATGCTTTGCTTTTTGATTTGCTTTGCTTTCAATCTCAGCAACTGGAAATGGACCAAAAACAGAATAATCCTATGCACGCGCGCGCACGCGCGCGCGCACACACACACACACACACACACACACACACACACACACACACACACACACACACACACACACACACACACACACACACACACACACACACACACACACACACACACAGGGGGGGAAACCCTGATACGGGCCAGAAGGTGCTGATCAGGCCACTTGGGCAGCAGGCAGGTTTGTTCCAGGAAATGGCAGAATCTCTGCCTGTGTAGCCAGCCCTTGTAGTTTGGAAGTAAGGAAAAGCAAGCAGCTGTCTCATGTAGATTGGAAGGAATAGGATGATGATTTAAAAGAAAAAAAAACTAAATATGGATCTAACACTTTCGTTTCACGCCCGAAGAGTTGGCCAATTACCTGTACAAAGTGGTTACATATTGCTCCTGAAGAGTCGTAATCCTCTCTTAATAAGTGGGGAAAGAGCTAATTATTCATCTCCAAAGCAAACATGCACTTCAGCCTTAATTTAGTTAAAATAGCAGAGCAAGAGGAAATAGGCTGTAGCCAGACAGTTTGTGAAAAGCAGCACTTCAGCCCAACAGACATTGAGTCAACAGTCTGAATGTAGAGAATTCCTGATGGAACCTCCTGATGGAGGTGGGGAATAGGTTTGCATTTCTAGTGTTCTTCGCCTTCATAACCAAGACACAAGAACACCAGAGGATGGGGCAATGCATCCATCTTGGGTATGCTTCCTAGATGCATAGAAAATGTAAGAGTCCGGTCTGGAAAATATGACCCCTGCCACTTGAAATGGTCCAGTCTCTAAGCCTGAAAGTAATCACAAATAATGACTTCCTTACTGTCAGAGTATGTGCTATTTGATCAGCCAGCACAAGCAATACTTATTGAATAAATAGTTAGCCAGAGACATAGTTTTCTTAAAACCAAACAGCTATATTACAAACTGTACAAAAATATATCACAGCATCACAGAACTTATACAAAGTTCAACGCATAGAGGGAAAAGTTACTTTAGTACATTTATACAAAATTCAACAGCATAACAGCATACATTACATTGACAAAATATATGACAGAGAAACAAAGTGGGTGCCTTACTCGCGGAAGGCCCAATGAACAATGATTTACAGAACATTTTTATACATGTGTCTGTCCAATCATAAATGACATTACCTCATAGCTATTGCAACCCCTTGCATCAGCCCAAATTCATTATGTTAATTCTTAACATCTGTACTCCATTAGAAAAAATCGATACATTGAGTCACTGTGACTTTGCACTTTTACAGATTCCATCTTTAAATCAATTAAATACATATCAAATATATATAGAACATCCTGTCTAATACATATATTTCACTAACTAATATCTGACACATCTGTGAAAATTCTCATTCATCCAGGCGAGGTTAACTTGGAAGCTGATTCATGACAACTGGACTGCTTTTCCTGTGAGATCGAAACATTCCACTACTTATTCAAATAGCTTTGTCAGTCTGAGGAATAAATTGGAAGACTCGCACCAACCTTCCTTAGACGGAAGAAGCTCCTTGGATGAGCAGTGGGTCGTTTCAGTTTCACAAGGAAAGAAGTTCAGTTGCCATGACTCAACTTCTAAATGACTTCCTTACTTTTCAAACTACCGCATTACAACTGTACGTTAAGAGGGGATGGTTTCTCTCCTTCTACAGTGTGACTGGGACTATTTAATTACCTTATCATTATGGGTGTGCAGCTTCATTTAACAATAAAGAAGAAAATCAGGCCTGGGGAATATACTTAAATTTTACTAGCTTGATCAAGGGATTCCGTGATTCATAGAATCATAGAATAATTGGATCAGAAGGAGCCTATAAGGCCATCAAGTCCAAGACAGGAATCTTAATCGAAGCAGATCTGGCAGATGGTTGTACAATTTTCTCTTGAATGTCTCTTGAATGTCTCCAATGTTAGAACTGTTGGTGCTCAAGGAAGGCTTGCCGAATTGGCCATGGATGAAGTCACATGCCTGGTCATGCATTTGATCATACAAGCTGTGATGGAACCCTTGCAGGCATGGTCATGAATATGTAAATAGGTGACCAATCCATTGAATGTGGGCGAGGCTGGTACCTATACAAGGGGTGACCGGTAAACTCTCAAGAGAGAACTGAGAACTGAAGAGAACTAAAGAGAGCTAGAGAACTAGCAAGTAGAGATGGGCATGAAATGAAAAAAAATTGTTCAGTTATTCGTTTTGTTAGGTAACAAAATGAATAACGAGCCCCAGAGTAATTTAAGAACGAAGCGAACCAAACCGTAAAAATTGGTTCGGTGAGGATAGTTTTGTTCTTCTCCGCTGGTGATGACAGCCCAGCTGTCTTCGCCCGCAGGGAGGACTGTCTAAAAAGAGCCCCGTTCTCACTTCCGCATGCAGAGTGGGGACCGGGGCTCCCGCTAAAGGGATCTCCACCGCAGCGGAGGGAGGCTGAGAGGGGGCTGCTATCCCACCTCCGCATGCAGAGGTGGATCACAGCCCCCTCTCCAGCGATCTCTGCCATGGGTGCATGACAGCTGCCCAGCTGTCATCCACTCACAGCAGAGAGCAGTTGGGAGAGGGCTGCGATCCCACCTCCACACGTGGAGGTGGGATTGCAGCTCCATCTCCGTTGCCCGGGGATGACAGCCGGGTGGCTGTCATCCCCCAGCATTGCCGATTGGCTGAGACAGGACCGTGGTCTCACCTGCTCACGCGGAGGCGAGATCGCAGTTCGATCTCCACCACCGGGGGATGACAGCTGGGTGGCTGTCATCCCCCGGTGGCAGTGATTGGCTGAGAAAGGGGTACGGTCTCACCTGCACATGCAGAGGCCGGATCGTGGCTCAATCTCTGCCACCGGGGAGACAGGGCCGCGGTCTCCACCGCCAGGGGATTACAGTCGGGCAGCTGTCATCCAACCGCGGTGGAGATCAGCCGAGACAGGGCTGCGGGCAGAGGCGGGATCGCAGCTCGATCTCCGCCACTGGGGGATGACAGCTGGGTGGCTGTCATCCCCCGGTGGCAGTGATTGGCCGAGAAAGGGGCACGGTCTCGCCTCCACATGCAGAGGCCGGATCGCGGCTCAATCTCTGCCACCGGGGAGACAGGGCCGCGGTCTCCACCACCAGGGGATGACAGTCAGGCAGCTGTCATCCAACCGCGGTGGAGATCGGCCAAGACAGGGCTGCGGGCAGAGTTGGGATCGCGGCTCGATCTCCGCCGCCGGGGGATGACAGCCAGTTGGCTGTCATCCAACTGCAGCGGAGATCGGACCGGGGGGGTCTCTTTAAAGGGATCTTCCCCATGGTGGATGACAGCATGCCTGGCACTGTCATCCACCGTGGGGAAGAAGAGACCCCCATTCCCGAACAACGAAAAACAAACTTATTTTTTTTTAAAAAAGAATTGTATACAACGAAAACGAAAAGAGATTGGCCACAAAACAGAATGGAAACGAAACACCATTATTCTGTTTCGTGCCCATCTCTACTGGGGAGAGCTGAAAGAAAGATCAGGAGCTCAGTCCATGTTAGTTGGCAACAGGGAACATTAACCGATAGAGTTAGGGACTGGCTAGGGACTGGCTAGGATATGTCTAGGGACTTGCGTAAGTTCCATCATAAGAACATAAGAAGATAAGAAGAGCCATGCTGGATCAGGCCAAAGGCCCATCTAGTCCAGCTTCCTGTATCTCACAGCGGCCCCCCAGATGGTGTTTGGGAGCGCATGAGACTAGATATCTGTCTCTGATACCATCCACCGTGGGGAAGAAGAGACCCCCATTCCCTGAACAACGAAAAATCATGGTTTGTAACCTGTGATGGACTTTTCCTCCAGGAATCTGTCCAATCCCCTTTTGAAGGCATCCAGGTCAAATGCCATCACCACATTGTGTGGCAGGGAGTTCCATAGACTTACAACGCGCTGGAAAAAAACCATTTCTTTTGTTTTCGTGCCCCATCCCTCAATTGAGGTATGTCCCCTAGTTCTGGTATTTTGGGAGAGGGAAGATCTTCCCTCTATCCACTTTACTCATACCCTGCATTATTTTGTATGTCTCAATCATATCCCCCCTCAATCGCCTTTTTTCCAGACTAAAGAGGCCCAAATGTTTTAGCCTTTCTTCATAAGGGAGGTGCCCCAGCCCAGTAATCATTTTAGTCGCTCTCTTCTGCACCTTTTCCAGTTCCACTATGTCCTAAGAACAATTCAAACTGAAAGTTATTAAAACACGCTACTATTTAGGTATGTTGTGGAACTAAATAAACTACATCTTTATGTTGAAAAGTTAACACTCATGTCAAGTCTCGATTCTTCATAATAGAAACAAGTGCAGGTTTTAGTAAATGGTGGCAGCAAAAGTAGAAACAGTTCCAACACACTTTTAAAGTGCGGCCAGGTGGTAAAATACCCGGTCCATCACACAAGCACCTTATTGATTAGGCACCATTAGGATTTACACTCCCTGGATATAACTGCTCTTAACACCTATGTGGATTCTCCATGTGGACAAGGAATCCACATGCAGAGCGCTGGACAAGAAATCTTGAGAACGGAGTTCAAATCCTCACTTGCCTATATGGAAACTCATGGAGGGGGAAATGGTTCTCGTAAAACCACTCCTTCAATATCTCACTTACCTTGAAAGCTCTATTAGGGATGCTATAGATCAGTTCCAACTTGACTGCTCAGGAAACACACACACACACATACACACACACACCTCTGTTAATCATGCCAACAGTTTACAATTTTGTATGGGAGTGTTTCCATATTATAAACATACTCACCGGGCTTGTTTAGCTGTTATCACCAAACATAAATCCTGTTGCTGCTGAATGCATGACTGAGCCTTAATATATGTTTTTAATAACGTGACAGTCCCTATTATTAACGCTGATAATGGCATTCTAGCTAAAGCAGTCTTGGGTGCCAAATGCTGTCATATAGCAGTTCACGGCAGTGCAAATGTATTTTTTATTATCCCCTGACTTCATTCTTCCTATTCCTTTTTCTGATGTTCTTCACGCCAAGGGACCGGCTCCTGCTTGCCTCCTGGGACTGCATTCTTTCTCTTTGTGCTTTCATTGATTTCATTCTTGTCTTCAGGATCTGAAACAGTTTTGGACAAAGGGGAAAACACAGCTGGTAACAGGACCAGGGGCTTGTCTTCCTATTTCAGCTGGCTCATTGTCACTTTAAAAAAAAATACAATGAAGCAGACTTATGAATGCCAGCATTCATATCTTTGAGATATATTTATCTATCTATCTATTGTACCTATTGTGATACCTGCTCATGTTGTGAAAAAAGATATCTGAATGTAAAGGTCCAGGGTGATTTTTGGCCCAGAATATATTTAAATGATCTATTTCCCCCCCACCCCCGCTTTGGCAATCACGCCAATATTTATTGAGTTATTGTATTTCAGATCAAGGCTGACCTGGACCCAATCCTTGTTTGTGTTTCGTCTGGTATTTTTGTATTTCCAGCAGGGATGCTGGCAAGTCCCCAAGTCTGAATCTTTGGATCCAAGTCCCAAGTCCAGGTCTTTGATAACAAGGTCGGCCTCCCAAGGCCCAAGTCCAAATCCCTAATAAAAATAAACTTTTCCTCCCAGAAAAAAAAAAGAGGCAGGGCAAGTTTTCCTGTCATGCTAGGAAAGGTGGAAAGCAGCAGGGGGGGGAGGGAAGACCTAATACAAGAATACAAGAAGGGCTCAATCCCCAGAAGCTGAGTAGGGTGGTGGAAGATAGGTCATCTTGGTGATCACTGATTCATGGGCTCGCCATACATTGGGCATAGCATCATCATCAACAACAACAACAACAGCAACAACAGCAACAACAAACAACAAACAAACAAACAAACAACAACAAACAAACAAACAAACAACAAACAACAGGCCAAAATCACAGTCAGTCTTTTTGTCATCATACAGACTAATGTTACACAGTAGACATGGGCACGACTCGGCGAAATCCTCGTTTCTGTTTCTGTTCCTCGTTTCCGTTACGTAACGAAACGAAGAACAACAATTACTCTGCCAAAACTCGAACTCGAACCGACTAAAGAAAAATTGGGTCTGATTTGTCGTGGTCGTTCCTGGCGGCATTGCAGCGATTGCGCGATGCCAAGTGGCACAGGAAAAAAGTTTTAAAAATTAAAAAAACCCGATTCCCGGCCAAAAAAGCAGGCGAAAATATGCCTGCCAGAGGGCACCTCGCAGGGGGGGGGTGTCGATTGCGCGCCATGCCAAGCGGCGCAGCACAGAAAAAAAGTTTTAAAAATAAAAAAAACCCGATTCCCGGCCAAAAAAGCAGGTGAAAATATGCCTGCCTGAGTGAGGGCACCTACCAGAGGGGTGGTTTCTGGGGGGGGGGGGTCCCCGGCCTCCCCACCTCCTCTCCTGGGCTGCGCATCCTCGTCGTCTCGCCAACTCGCCAAGCAGCGCGGCACAGAAAAAAGTTTTAAAAATTAAAAAAAACCCGATTCCCGGCCAAAAAAGCAGGCGAAAATATGCCTGCCTGAGTGAGGGCACCTACCAGAGGGGTGGTTTCTGGGGGGGGGGGTCCCCGGCCTCCTCCACTCTCCTGTCCTGGGCTGCTCTGGTGGGGGGCATCCTCGTCGTCTCGCCAACTCGCTTGCCATGCCATGCGGTGCGGGCGGGGGATCCAAAATGGGGCAACCGCAATATTTATTTTGAAATCGTGGTCCAAAAACACACCAAAGCACCACAGAAACATGCGAAAATAGCTATTTTAAAACTGCCTGAATTTTTACAGTAGCAGCAGTGGGTTTTTCTTGCAACAAAACGTCTCCATTGATTTTATTTTATTTTATTTTTATTTTTATTTTTTTACACCTGCGCAATGATGGGCTGGCCATGGGAGTCGACCATGCAAATTTTTGGAGCCATTCCACCAATTGCATGGCCACTTGGCCAGGTTTTGACCGAGACTTCTGGGATGTGCCAGTCGGGCATGAAAAGCCCACTAACCCTAGCCCGAACCCGAACCCGAACCCGAACCCTAACCCTAACCCATAGGCCAGTACACTGTCCTTCTTAGTGGGTCAGAGAGGCACCCAGAGGTGCACCCCAGTAACTCACCCTAACCTTACCCGTAACCCTAAGCCTAGCCCTTGCGCTAACCCCTAACCAGTAAGCCAGATCTGTGTACTCGCATTGCACTACAGCAAGTACACTTCCCTTCTTAGTGAGCCAGACGGCACCCATAGGGGTCCTCTCTCACTTTGTTCCCCAGCCCAAGTGCACCGTATGCCAGGGGCAGGCAGTGAGTCACAGAGGCACCCGAAAGAGAGGTGCCTCTGCCTGCCACTGCAACTTTGTATGCATATCCAATTGGCTATGCATGCCATTTTGTAGCGTGCCAGAGGAGGCACCCACCCCAGAGAGGTGCCTCCAGGAGCCCGCTTTCCCTTCATAGCGGGCCAGAGGAGGCACCCACCCCAGAGAGGTGCCTCCAGGAGCCCGCTACCCCCCCAAAACCAGTACTAACGACCGACGAAAAAATGACAAACGAAACGACAAATGTTTGAAAAATTTCGTGACAAACGGAAACGAGCCTAAACGGGCCAGCTCCGACACACAACAACTCGAAACGTAATTTTTCCTGGTCGTGCCCATCTCTATTACACAGACAGTCTGGAAGTTGAGTCATGGCAACTGGACTTCTTTTCTTGAGAGATTGATATGTTTCACTTGATAAGTTGGATAAGCTTGATAAGTGGCAGATAGAGTATGCCTGAGCCCCCACCCCACCTCTGTTGAGAGAGGTGTTTTCAGTAAACACATAAAAGGCTTCCCTGACCCCTCTCTTCTCTGCCTAATATGTGTGCATCCTCATTGTTGAACAAGTGCCCTTTGTCCTTCAAGTGGAGATGTACTACTGATTCTGGCCCTGAACTGTTACCCCTCCTATGCTGGGCCATCCTCCTGTGTAATGACTGTTTAGTTTCTCCAATGTAGAGTCCTGCACACTCCTTACTGCATTGGACTGCATATACTATATTGCTCCTCTTGTATTTTTGAACCAGTCTCTGCCTTAGTGTGTTTGTGGGCTTGAAGTAAACCAGGATGTGGTGTTTGCCAAAAACCCTTTTAAGCATTTCAGACAATCCACCCATAGAAGGAATGGCCAGGTTGTTCTGTCAGCTCTGGATCTCGTGCTGATCCATTGTTCTTCTGCATCAGGATACTGCTTTGTTGAAGGTCCACTTTGGATATCCCCCAGTCTTAAGCACTGTCTTCAGGTACTTGTCTTCCTTGTTCTTGGCTTCTGTGGAGGTGGAGATGCTCTCTTTAGGGTCCTGATGACTCCTAATTTGTGCTGTAATGGATGGTGGGATTCAAATAAAAAGTACTCATATGTGTGGGTGGTTTTCCTGTAAACTTCTGTTCATAGGCCACAGTTGGGTTCAATGATGATTGCACAATCCAGGAAAGCCAGCCTCTTGTCATGGGTGTCTTACCAAGTGAAGTTAATATTTGGGTCCACCATATTGATGTGGTCTGTAAAGGCATGTACTTCCTTTGTCTTGATTTTCACCCAGGTGTCATCTACATACCTGAACCAGTGGGACTGTGTCATTCCCGGGAAGGTGTTGAGTGCTTTCTTCTCCACTTCTTCCATGTATATGTTAGCAACAATGGGTGACACTGGGGAACCCATGGCACAACCATGCTTCTGTCTGTAGAAGTTCCCCCTGGAGATGAAATACATGGTGTTCAGACACAGCTCCAGGAGCGGGCATATCTGGTCTGGGTTGAATTTGCTTCTGGAGGTGAGGGTGCTATCTTCTCTTAGTCTCTTCTTTACAGTTGTTAGGGCATTGGTGGTGGGAATGTTGGTAAAGAGAGATGTGAGATCGAAGGATACCATGGTTTCATCTACATCCAGTTTCAGCTCCCTGACTTTAGAAGCAAACTCCTCTGAATTGTGCATGTGGTGCTCTGTGAGCCCAACCAGTGTGGCTAGTAGAGATGGGCATGAAATGCCAAAATGGCATTTCGTGCTCGTTATTAGGGCCCTGGGGCCCGCTTTGGGTCATTTCCGTTTTTCGGGCCCCGGAGGCCTGCTCTGTTTTCTGTTTATTGTTTTTCGGCACCCGGCAGGAAAGTGTTCCCACAGCCGCGGGGAGCCCTCCTAGGGCCGGGCGCCGCCAGAGCCGGTAGCTAGCCTCCTAGGAGAGCCATCCCACAGCCGCGGGGAGCCCTCCCGGGGCTGTGCGCCGTCAGAGCCACCGGCAAACTAGCCAGGAAAAAAGTCCTGCAGCCACGGGAGTACTCTCCTGGCTGGCTTGATGGCGCCAGTGGTGTCTGGGAGGGCTGGGGGGAGATTTAAAAAGCCCCACTCTTCCCCCACCCCATCAGGTGGGAGGAGAGAGCAGGTTTTTAAAATCTTCTCCCCTACCGAAGCTAGCACCAAGCGGCTACTGGACACTGGCTCCGGGAGGGGGGAAGTGGGGGAGAAAGCACCCCGTGTGGTGGTGGGGAGAGCGTGCTGTTTAAACCGCTTTCCAAGGGTCCCGAAGGTAGCAGCAAGCAGCTGCTTGTTGCTAACTTCGGGACCCTGGAAACAATTTTAAACAGGGTCCTCTCCCCACCTCCATAGGGGGTTGAGGGAACAGCGAGCTTTACTCGTTTCCAGCCTCCCGAAGGTAGCAGCTTGCTTGCTGCTACCTTAGGAACGGAGGCTGGAAACAAGTTTAAAGCTCGCTCTTCCCTCCACCACACAGGGTGGAGAGAAGAGCGAGCTATTTAAATCTCCCCCAAGCCCCCTGTCCAGCAATCTCCGCTTGGTGAATGACAGGCTGGCGGGCTGTCATTCACCAAGCAGAGGGCAGGGAGCAGGGTCTAGGATCCAGCCTCTGTCTGCAAGCGGATCGCTGGACAGGAGGCTAGGATCCGCCCTCCGCGCGCGGAGCCCATGGCCCAGCCCCCTCTCGCTGCCCTCTGCTTGGTGAATGACAGCCCCCCGGAGAAGATCAATGCAGGGAAGATCCCTCCCTTGTTGGAGACCACCATCCGCCCCTCTGTGTGCAGAGCGGCGAACGGGGATCTCGGCTGTCATGACCCAGGCAGGGAAGATTCCCCTTTCAGACCCCCCCTTCGCCCCTCTACATGCATGCAGAGTGGTGAAGGGGGGACTTGGCTTCCCCGCACGAATCATGACAGCCAATCTCCTCTACCCCGGATGACAGCTGCCCGGCCGCCACCCAGGGCGGAGGAGATCGAGCTGCGGTGTTGCTTCCACGCGGGGAGGTGAGACCACAGCTGAGGCTCAGATGATCTCCTACGCCCCGGGTGACAGCTGCCCCGCCGACCACCCGGAGCGAAGGAGACCGCGGCTGAGGCTCAGCTGATTTCCTCCACCCCAGATGACAGCTGCCCAGCCGCCACCCGGGGCAGAGGAGATCGAGCCGCTGTCTTGCCTCTGCGTGCGGAAGTGAGACCACGGGCAAGGCTCAGCCAATCTCCTCCACCCCGGGTGACAGCTGCCTGGCCGCCACCTGGGGCGGAGGAGATCGAGACACGGTCTTGCCTCTGCGCGCAGGGGTGAGACCACAGCCAAGGCTCAGCCGATCTCCTCCAGCCCAGGTGACAGCTGCTCGGCAGTCACCCTGGGCAGAGGAGATTGGATGAATGAACCAAACATAACTGAACTAATTTGTTCTGTTCTGTTCGCTTCATGCCCAAATTACTCTGGACTCCTTTATAACGACTTTTTTTTTCATTTCGTGCCTATCTCTAGTGGCTAGGATAGTTGCCACATACTCTCCAATGTTGTATGTTACCAAAACACAAGAGAAGCAATATAGTATATGCAGTCCAATGCAGTGAGGAGTGTGCAGACATCTACACTGGAGAAACTAAATAGCCATTACATAGGAGGATGGTCCAATATAGGAAGGGCAACAGCTTAGGACCAGAATCAGCAGTCTACCTCCATTTGAAGGGCAAGGGGAACTCATTCAAAGATGAGGATGTACACATATTAGACACAGAAAATAGGTGATTTGAGAGAGGTGTCAGAGAAGCCATTCATGGATGTATTGAAAACCTCTCTCTCAACAGAAGTGGGGGATTCAGACACAATCTTTCTGATACTTATCTAGCATCCCTTTCATCCATCCCCAGACAAATCAGAAGCACTTCACAACTCCACCAGCAAAGCCATAGCTAACGGCCCATATTTAATGAATGTTGGGAAATGTTGTATAGGTGGGACTTTCATGCACCCTAGGCCATTAACCACCTAACAAGCCTGTTCAGATCACGGTCCTATTCAGGCTATTGTCAACCTAACAAGTCTATTCAGGCCATTGTCCAACTTATGATCCTATTCAGACCAGGATGGTGTGAAATCAAGGTGAATTGACAAAGCTGCTTGGATGAGCAGCAAAACATTTCAATCTCTCAAGAAAAGAGGTCCAGTTACCATGACTCAACTTCCAGATAAACGCATCTGGATGACTGAGAATCTTCACAGACATATCTGACACAGACAAATTTTGCATGAGGCAAGGCCAGAGGTGTAGCCAGGATATGGAGTGCCTGAGGCCAAAGTGGTTTTTTTTTTTGCACCCTTTCTGCTGCTCCCCCACATCTCACCCACCCAAAAATTGGGCCCTGAAACTTGCAGGTGTGGGGTGGGTGCACACACGCAGATGGGCAGATGGGCAGATGGGTGCATGTGTGTGTGTGCACACGCATGCGCACGTGTGCATGCGGTAGTGTGTGCGGGCCTTACATCTCTCCCACCAAGGTGAGGAAGAGGAGGAGGAGGGCGCCGCGGCCACCACGCTCCTGCCTGCCTGCCTGCCTGCCAGCTTTGCATGAGCAGCAGTGGAGGCAGTGTAGGGGGTGCTGTTGCCAAGCCTTAGGGGAAAGGAGGACTGCTGGGCGGCAGGAGGGTGGATGGCTTCCTCCTCCTGCTGCTCCCCCTCTAGGTGCCCCCAGATTGCTGCATCCAGGGCAGATGTACCCTTCTGGCCCCCATAGATATGCCCCTGGGCAAGGCATGAATGAGAATCATTTGCTAGATGGAAACACATTGCAGAATGTGAGACAAGGGCATTGGTCATGCTGAGGAAAAGTTGGGTTCTCACACCCAACACTTTAATCCCCTTACTTTCAGGTTCCGGAAACTACTTGCTGCATATCTCTTGTAGTACACGGGGGGGGGGGGTTGCATTCCAGCAGGTGGCAGAAAAGCACAGGGTGTGTGTGTGTGGGGGGGGGACAACGTGCGATCAAATTGCTGCTTTTATGTTAAAAGTCTGCGGTCTCGCAGAAAGGAGCTAAATGGCATGGAACGGCAAGAGTGTATAAGAATGCCGTGCCCTGTCATTTACTCCCCAGTAGGTGATGTTTCCTTCAAGCTCTAAGAGCTAGCTCCCACTGTTATTAAATGAAAAGTTTTGGATGTGTGTGTGTGTGTGTGTGTGTGTGTGTGTGTGTGTGTGTGTGTGTGTGTGTGTGTGTGTGTGTGCCTGTGTTGAAAGAGGAGGGGCACGCAGGGTTGCTATGACAATGGTTAACCCCCCCCCGATGCTGCTATGTGTTGGCTGAGACATTAACAAAGCTTCTGCTTCTTCTTCTTCTTCTTCTTCTTCTTCTTCTTCTTCTTCTTCTTCTTCTTCTTCTTCTTCTTCTGCTGCTGCTGCTGCTGCTGCTGCTGCTGCTGCTGCTGCTGCTGCTGCTGCTGCTGCTCCTCCTCCTCCTCCTCCTCCTCCTCCTCCTCCTCCTCCCGCTCCTCCTCCCCCCACTCTCTCTTCGAAATAATAAAGCAATAGAAAAACAGTGTGGTGTAAACTAGAGCAATGTTATCAATTTCCCCTCCACTGTGCAGGATGTGCCATTTGTTAGGAAGGTAAGATTCACTAGACGGTGCATAAAATCATCAGTCTTGCTGCTCCTCCCCATTAGATCTATTTTTTTTTCCTTCCCAGCTGACCAATCTTCTAACTTGTTTCACTCTGTGATTCGTTAATGCCACCATTTAAGAATTGTGATGGAGAGGCAGGAAACCCTTGTCTCCTGGCTTCGTTAGCAGTTCTAGAGCAGCTTATTTCTCACATCAGGTTCACCTGGGAATGGAGCACCCAACAGTGGTGTGTCAGCCTGACAGGTGGAACTGTACTGTCTCTTGACTACTGTATGATGTACATTAGAAATGTGATATCCACAAGAGATTGGTTCCCCTCTAGGGATGCTGAACAACACTGAGGTATCCAACCATAATAGAGATGGGCATGAAATACCAAAATGGCATTTTGTTTCTTTTTTTATTCTTTTTTGTTTGGAATGAAACATTTTTTTAAAAAAAACATTTTCTTCTTCTTCTTCTTCTTCTTCTTCTTCTTCTTCTTCTTCTTCTTCTTCCCCCCCCCCCCCAGCACCGACCAACTGGACCACAATGAAACCCATGATGGAGATGTGTAATCTCCAGTCTTAAAACCAGGGTACTTCAAGGGCCAGATGCAGGGGAGTGGTATCAGGAGACAGATCTCTAGTCTCATGCACTCCCAGACGCATCTGGTGGGGCCACTGTGAGATACAGGAAGCTGGACTAGATGGGCCTTTGGCCTGATCCACCATGGCTCTTCTTATGTTGTTATGTTCTTCTGTTCCAGGCATAATTGGTTTATATATTCACTTCATATCACTCCAGAACAAAATCTGGCCATATCATGCTGATTCTGTTCCTCATCTGGGATTTGCCCGAATCTGGTAAACAGTCCTAATAAGCAGGATATGGGAGTGGATGGAACCATTGAGATGACCCAGCAGGGTCTTCTGTTTAAAGGATCAGCTCTAGGGATGGGCACAAAATGGAAAAATAATGTTTTGTTTTGTTTTGTTTCGTGCTCACACCCATTTTGTTTCATTTCATTTCTGATTATTTTTTAAATCTATGAAATGAAATGAAATGGCTCCCCTGTGTGCTAGAGGTACCAGTGTTTTTTCAACCACTGTTCCTGGAGCCATTTTTAAAGGGTTGCCTGCTGACCTGTTAAAAATTCGTCTGAACTCCTGGACGAGAGAGAGATGAGAGTGGGGAGAGAGCAGACTAAACCTGGGCCCTGTCTGCATCAGGGGAATCACCTGGTACTGACTGGGCCAGGTTTAAAGGGGTCCAGCCATTGACAGCTCAGCCAGAGCCCTCAGAAAATGGTTGGTTAGGTGCCTATTCTCTGGTACCAGTCGGCACCAGAGGGTCTCCCTGGTACTGACTGGGCCAGGTTTAAAGGAGTCCAGCCATTGACAGCTTGGCAGGAGCCTGAAAACTATGGATTGAAATGGTTCATTTCAATGGAAAAACAACTGTTTTGTTTCATCGATAACAAAATGTTGCTTACTCATTTTGTTTTGTTTTGTTACATAAAGACACAACAAAATAGCATTTCATTTTTCGTTTCCTGCCCATCCCTAATCAGCTCTACTGTTAGGCAGAGTGAAGGGTCTGCCTTTGACAGCATTGGCATCATCCTGGCTCTTTCACAGTGGTGGGAACAGAACCATATCTTCCAAGCAGTCTGACTTACCTTCTTCTTCTTCTTCTTCTTCTTCTTCTTCTTCTTCTTCTTCTTATTATTATTATTATTATTATTATTATTATTATTATTATTATTATTATTATTATTATTATTATTATTAAAATATTCTCCTCTGATGGTACTTTGATTTGGTTTTATTGCTGATTAATTTGTTTGTATATTGATTCACTTATTGTTTTATTGTTGTATTTTGTGTTGTGAACCGCTCGGAGTTCCTTCGGGAAGACGGGCGGTATACAAGCCTAATAAATAAATAAATAAATAAATAAATAAATAAATAAATAAATAAATAAATACAAGAGCCTTGTTCCACAGTGCTTCAACTGCTGTACAGCAGCCTTACCCGTGTTCATGACTGGGGGTTCAATTCCAGGTAGCTGGCTCAAGGTTCACACTAGACATGGGCACGACTTGGCGAAATTGTCGTTTCCGTTTTCGGTTATCGTTTCCGTTACGTAACGGAAATGGTAACGATAATTAAGCCGTCAGAACTCGAACTCGAACCAAAAAAAGAAAAATTTGGTCGGGTTTTTCGTTTCCGTTTGTGGCATCGCGGCGATCGCGCGATGCGAAGCACAGAAAAAGTTTTAAAAGTTTTTTAAAAAACCCCCGACTCCCGGCCAAAAAAGCAGGCGAAAATATGCCTGCCTGAGGCTTTGCCACCTACCAGAGGGGTAATTTCTGGGGGGTCCCCAGTCTTTCCCCCCCTGTTCTCCTATCCTGGGCTGCTTGCACCAGGCTGGGGGGGGGGGTCATCCTCGTCGTCTGTCTTGCCAGTCGCCATGCCATGCGGTGGGGGGGGATCCAAAATGGAGACTGCAATTTTTCTTTTGAAATCGTGGTCAAAAAACACACCAAATCACCACAGAAACATGTGAAATTTATTTATTTTAAATGCCTGAATTTTAATAGTAGCAGCAGTTTTGTTTTTTTATAGCAATGAAACAACAATTTATTTTTATTTTATTTTATTTTATTTTTATTTTTTTAGACCTGCCCATTTGGGCTGGGCATGGGATGGGACCATGCAAATTGTTTGAACCATTCCACCAATGGCATCGCCAGGTTTTTGACTGACACTTCTGGATGCCGGCACCTTCCAGAAATCGCAGTCGGGTGTATGGATGTGGTTGAGGGAGGAGGGCTGGCTGCTGGTGCTGGTGTGATCCAATCGAGATTGAGGAGGGAGGCCGGGGGCTTTAGGATTTAAGTTAGGCAGGCAGGGAGGGAATTGAATTTAGAAAATAATTTCTTTGATTCCCTGCAGCTTTGTCTGCTGAAAGGAATAACAATTTATTCTTTATTTCTTCTCTGGCAGTTTGAGGATTTTTTTTCTGATATTGGATAAAGGGGGAGGCTCGACTGGGAGTGGGAGATGTGGATTTATTTTAAAAATATATTATATACTACCATTTATTTTCTATTTTCCCAACTTCAATTTGCTTGCACAGACACACATTTGGGGTGCAAGCCAAGAACAGAACCTCTATCCTTCCTAAGTGATATCCTAACTGCCCACTCGCCCGTCCGTCCGCGCCACCACCCGCGTGCGGCCCGCACCGCCGCCCGCCCACTCACCCGCCCGCGGCCGCCGCCCACCCATGGCCCCCCGCCACCACCACCTGCCCGATAATTTAGCCACCCCCCGCCCCAACCGCCGCCTAGGGTGCAAAAACACCTAGCGCCGGCCCTGATTGCGGGATGCCCCTATGCTCTGGGAAGTCAAATTGCGCTAAATCGCGGTGGAAACGACAAATGGAAACGGAAACGACAAATTTTTGATAAATTTCACGACAAACGGAAACAAGCCGAAATGGACTCGAAAAGTCATTTTTTCTGGTCGTGCCCATGTCTAGTTCACACAGACTTCCATCGTTCCGAGGTCAGTCAAATAAGTACCCAGTTCCCTGTGGGTGGGGAGCAATATGTAGGTTGCAGATTTACTTGTAAAACACCCAAAGAGTTTTTCAAGCAGTATGGGATGTTATATAAGGACCACATTACTGTTTTAATTGTTTGCTTTTTTTTTGTCCTGAGTCTTTTTTTTAAGGAAAAAGGCCAAGTAAGAATATTTTAAATAAATAAACTTGTGATGGCTGAATGGATGAACTGCCATCTTATCTGTCCCTTCAGGCAACAGTGTCATCTGGTAGCGCTTTCGAATTGTGTACCAGTGTGTTTGCTATGTTCCTGGCACCATCACTGACATGGATACAGCTGAATTCCTCAAGAAGCCGGGCAGTCCTCTGTGTGGACATCCTCAGAAGAGTTTTGTAGCCACAGTAAATAACTTTTGTGAGAAATTTGACAGCCATGAGCTGGCACATTTGTGAAACGCACGAGAAGCTTTAATCAGATCTGAACTGTCTGCTTCTATCTCTGTGTGCACTTGGTTTGGTAAAGTTTTAATGAAAAGGTGAGCTTCCTCTCTTTTCCCTTTAAATATTAATAGCTGCCCGGTGCAGGAAAAAGGTGTTAATTAGGAATAGCTGGTTTCAAACTGGTGTCAGAGGTTGTTGACAATGTGCATTCGTTTCTTGTGACACCCAAATGTCAAAGAATAATTCACTGAGGATATTAAGAAGGGCAAATGAGCTTCAAGGTGGTGAGATGTGAAAATAAGACCAGAGTGCGCTCATCCAAAAATTACATCTGACACTTGGGGTGGGGTGGAGGATGTAAATAAGATAGCAGGCAAAGCTGTGTTCCTGTCAAAGGCTGTGTGAGGAGAGTTGAGGATGGTGGGAAACTCATACTGTCTAGTTGCTAGTATAGCTGCACTCAACTTCTCACTGCATTGGACCGCATATAATATATTGCTCTGTTGAAAACCCCTACAGTGGAACCTCATATAACAAATGGTTTATATAACATAAATTCTGTACAACATAAAAAGTTTGAGAGATAGGGGAAATTTGCTTAACACAATCATCTGTGGGGCAAATCTGTACAACATAAAAATGGTCGCAATTAGGGATTACTCTGTTTTCAATGCATTACTATGGGAAACTTGTATAAAGGAAAATTTGCTTAACAGAATTTCATTTGAAACGAATTAATTCCTTTATACAAGGTACTACTGTATATTGAAAACCCCTCTCTCAGCAGAGGTGGGGGGGCTCAGGTACAGTCTATCTGACATGTATCGGGCAGTGATTTAAATCGTTCCCAGGTCAAATCAAAAATACTTCACGCAGAGATTCCCTGTTAGCGGGGAGCAATATGTTCCGTTGCCGATTTACTCGTTCCGTTACTCTACGGAAACGGTAACGGGAATTACTCCCACTATGACTTCGAGCTCAAAGGACCACAACGACTGTTTTAATCTGATTTGTCGTGCTCGTTTTTTGTCCTGAGATCGCGCGATGCCACAAAAGGCACAGAAAAAAATTTTTAAAAAAGTAAAAAAACCCGTGATGGCTGAATGGAAAAACAGGTGGGAAAATGCCTGTCGTGCTTCAGGGCACCTACCAGAGGGGTTGTTTCTGGAGGTAGCGCTTTCCCCCTCATCCCCCGTCCTCGGTGTTCTGGTATGGACTCGCACCAGGCTCGAGCAGCAAAAAGCCCATTCCTCAAGAAGCCGGCCGCAATTCCGCAAGCAAGCGGCACGGACGGCACAGAAAAAAACTTTTGTAACTCTCCACCCGGGCCAAAAAAGCAGGCGTGAAAAATGCCTGCTTGACTAAGGGCCAGGGCACCTGGCGGAGGGGTGAAACGCACGAGGGGGGTCCCGCCTCCCCCCCGTCCTGGGCTGTCTGCTTCTATCTCTCGTCGCCATGCACTTGGTTTGGTAAAGGGGATTTTAATGGGGCGGTGAGCGCAATCTTGTTTTTTAAATCGTGGTAAAAAACACACAAGCACAACAGAAAAGGTGTTAAAATTATAAACTGCCAGATTTTTCACAGTAGTGTGGGAGGTTTTTGACAAAATGTCTCTCCTTTCTCCTCTGTCCTCCAAATGTGATTTTAATTTATTTTATTTTATTTACACCTAGGCAGTGCAAATGATGGGCTGGCAAAGTGGCCAGCCATGTGGGAGTGGACAACCATGACAAATTGCGGAGCATCCCACCAAATTCGCATCTGGCACTTGGGGAGACTTCTGGGGATGCCAAAAAGCCCCCTAAAACCTGCCCTAGCCCTAACCCTAACCCTTGACTCCGTCCTGTCAAGAGTCTGTTAGTGGGTCAGAGAGACCCAGAGGTGCAGGACTGGTGGGTAACCTCACCCGTCACTAGTAACCCTAGCTCTTGCACTAAGCCACCTTAAAGCCAGATCTACTTGCTTGCATTGCACTACACGCAGCAAGTACAATTCCCTTGCTCTGTGTGAGACATGGTACAGTGCCAGAGCCTCATAAGGGCGGGTATGACCCTATCACTCTCACATCTGTCTCACTGTCTGCAAATTATGTTATAGGGGAATCCATATGGCTATAACATAGCATATTGCAGCAGCAAAGGTGAGGAAGGGAGACATAAAAGAGGGTGTCGCAATTGGAGGGATTACTTCCCCTTCAATGTGGCAGGATGGCACCCACGGTGCCTCCAGGAGAAAACTTTCCTTATAGCGGGCAGAATTTCATTTGAAACGAATTAGGTGCCTCCAGGAGCAAGCTACTACCCCCCATTGAAAACCCCTACTAACAGCAGAGGTGGGGGGGCTCAGGTACAGTCTATCTGACATGTATCGGGCAGTGATTTCAACAATACCCAGACAAACAACAAAAATTTTTTTCTCGTCCCACTCCTCCTCCACAACCAAGGCCATAGCTAACGACACATACTTTATGGGTTTCAGCATCTCAGGCCATTGTTCACATAAAGACCTACTGAGACTATTGTCTACCTAACAAGCCTATTCAGGCCATTGTTCATTTTAGGAGCCTATTTCAGACCAGGGTGACAAGAGGTCAAAGCAGACTATAAGATGGAGGACTCACAACTAGCTTTCTTCAGACTGACGAAGCTGTTTGGATGAGCAGAGAAATGTTTCTATCTCTCAAGAAAAGACGTCCAGTTGCCATGATTCAACCTCCAGATAAACTCACGTGGATGATGGAGAATCTTCACAGAAATGCAGCTAGAGATAGGCACAAAATGAACCATGAATCAAAAGCAAACAAACAAACAAACAAACAAACAAACAAACAAACAAACAACAACAACAAAACAACAACAAAACCCCGATGAGCCAGGCTGGTTCCAGACACTGTATGGGCGATCTTGTTTTGCTGAAACAAAAGGAAATGCTAGACTTTTCCCTGTTGGTGTTTCTGCTTCTGCAAACTGGGTCCCCCCCTCTCCCCCACTCTCCCCATTGGTTATGCTTCTACTGCTGTCATTGCTTCATCCTCCCTGGGTGGCCTGGAGAAGGGACGGCTGTGGCAGAGAAAGTGGGTGGCTGCCTCTGCACATGCGCAGAACCATGGACTGGTGGGGTTTCCACGTAGCTTGTGGTGGCTTGTGGTTTGCCATAAACCACAAACCACCATATTTTCTGGTTCATGCCCATCTCTAACTACAATCTTCTGCTTCAGCTTCGGGACCTCCAAGGGTCTAGGTTCCACAAGATGCAGAAATTCTCTGACAAAGTCTGAATACCTCTGAAGGCAGAGAGATCTACTGTGTGGGGATTTGTGTGTGTGTGTGTGAGAGAACGGCCTTCTCTCATCCTCCAAAAGCACCTTCTCAAAGCAGCCGAACACACTATATAGCTGCAGGCTAAATATTACTGTCAACACCACAGCAGTCAGGAGACCAGGGAGCATATGGGGGTTTGTTGCAAGGTAATCTCTGTAAGTCTTGTACGGCAAGCTTATATGCTTGAGCACATTGCCAGGAGGGGTTGCTTTAAAGCTGTTACAAAAGACAGTAGTGTGTTCAACCTGAAGCTCTTAATTCAAGCTTCAATGATCACACTCATTCATTTTCTGCCAGCACAAAATCCCTTGTATGGTATGAAACAGAGTAGGCACATGGAAATAAGCACCTTAATATGTAGGTCAACCATTAATTGGTTTCAAAGGGCTTTATTCCAGAAAAAAAAGGTGGGGGTGAGGGGGCAGGGAGAGTGAGAACAGAGAAAGGAATCATCATTTTCAGGCTCAAAAGAAGACATTTGCACTATAAATTGGGACACACACCGTTTGCTTTGTTGTTCCTCTGGCCAAAATGTACACAAGCCCATTAACATGAGAGGAGATGGGGGCTGGCCTTCCATGGAGCGTTTTAGCTCTTAAACAGAAAATGTTGTTGTTGTTGTTGTTGTTGTTGTTGTTGTTGTTGGTGGTGGTGGTGGTGGTGGTGTGTGGTGTGTGGTGTGTGTGTGTGTGTGTGTGTGTGTGTGTGTGTGTGTGTTTAAATAATGAAATATCCATAGTTACAAGCTGAGGAATAAAACAGCAATGAGGGAGGGCACTGTTCTCAGTAAATGCTGGCTTCCCTGTTTATGTGTCGAGGCATTAAGCTCCAGCCTTTGTGTGGTTACTTTTGTGAGGAATGGCAGAAGGGGAAATTTGTTTATGTTCCTGAAGAGAAGACACCAAGCCATTCTCCATCACGTTACAAAAAAAGGTCATCCACCCTAAGGCAACTCAGAGAGCAAAGGTGGACGACGCGATGTTTTCCAGATGTTTCGATCAGAGCGCAAAAATGTTAGCAGCTCTGATTTGCTCTGTTGTTGTTATGTGCTGACAAGCCACAACTGAATTTACCATGACCCTAGTAGGACTTTCAAGGTAAGTGAGATATTTAAGGAGTGGTTTGAACCCAGGTCTCCAGAGCCTATACCATACTGAGCAGACCACACTAAGGTTTGTTTTAGAACTCCCATGTTTAGAACATGTTTATAACATGGCTTCAGAGACTAAGATGCAGGGCAATGTTTCTAACTACAGAAAAAGAGATTGCATTTGAACATTAGGAAGAACTTCATGATGGTTAGAGCTGTTCGGCAGTGGGATATGCTGCCACAAAGGAGGGTGGTGGAGTCTCCTTCTTTCAAGCTTTTTAAGCAGAGGCTGGATAGCCATCTGTCAGGAGTAGAGATGGGCACGACCAGAAAAAATGACGTTTCGAGTTTTCGTTTGTCGGAACGGGTCCGTTTCGGGTCGTTTTTGTTTGTCGCGAAATTTTTCAAAAATTTGTCATTTCATCGTTTCGTTTGTTGTTTGTTGTTTCTACCACGATTTAGCACGATTTGACATCCCAGAGCATGGGGGCGTCCCACAATGACCCAGAGCAGGCAGAAAACACTTTAAACTGGGTGATAAATATTATATTTAATAAATATATCGTTGCATAAGACTGCAT
The DNA here is from genome assembly GCA_037367245.1 of Phrynocephalus guinanensis. Taxonomy (NCBI): domain Eukaryota; kingdom Metazoa; phylum Chordata; class Lepidosauria; order Squamata; family Agamidae; genus Phrynocephalus; species Phrynocephalus guinanensis. Next base: position 99,950,846 of record CM074740.1, on the reverse strand, counting down.
CCTATGCAATAAAGCAAACAAAGTGGGCAGAATGCAATATTCTTTTTTTTTTCGCTTGGTCATTGACTCATCGCTGTCTGAACCAGCCACCCTACTTGGTCTGGCTGCCTGTTATACTTTTTGTTGTTTTGTTTGTAGCCTTTATCCATCCCATCTCCCCTCCACTTCTCAGAGGCAGCAGGAGACACAGTATTCCGTTCCTCCCCAAATCTGGATGAGGGTCTACTCCTCTCAATGTCCTCCCCATCTCCAATGTCACTCGTTGTAAAGCCAAGCAAATGGCCAGAGTAGCTGAGGCCACAAGGCCAGAGTAGGGGAGGCCACAAGGCCAGAGTAGGGGAGGCCACAAGGCCAGACTATAGGAGACCACAGAGCCACAGTAGGGGAAGCCACAAGGCCAGAGTAGGGGAGGCCAAAGGCCAGAGTATGGGAGGCCACAAGGCCAGAGTATGGGAGGCCACAAGGCCAGGGTAGCTGAGGCCACAAGGCCAGAGTAGGGGAGGCCACAAGGCCAGAGTAGGGGAGGCCACAAGGCCAGAGTAGGGGAGGCCAGAAGGCCAGAGTAGGGGAGGCCACAAGGCCAGAATACAGGAGGCCACAAGGCCAGAGTATAGGAGACCACAGAGCCACAGTAGGGGAAGCCACAAGGCCAGAGTAGGGAAGGCCACAAGGCCAGAGTAGGGTAGGCCACAAGACCAGAGTAGGGGAGCCACAAGGCCAGAGTAGGGTAGGCCACAAGGCCAGAGTACGGGAGGCCACAAGGCCAGAGTATGGGAGGCCACAAGGCCAGAGCAGGGGAGGCCACAAGGCCAGAGTATAGGGGGGGCAGAGAGGAACTATGCTTTAATAGAAACTTAGAACAGAATAATCAAATATCATAAATTACTGTATATACTCGAATATAAGCCTAGTTTTTCAGCCCCAATTTTGGGCTGAAAAAAGGGGCCCTTGACTTATATGTGGGTCAATACTTTTAGCCACTGAAGCAAGTGCTTGGGTCGGTGGTTAAAAGTCATTTTAAACATTGTGTGCCGCTTCTCATGACCCCCCTCTGCATCACAGGGGAGTCTAAGGTGGGAAATGCAGCAGGGCCTGGCAAGTGCTTGGGTCAGTAGTTAAAAGTCATTTTAAACATCACACACCACTCCCCCAGCTTACAAAGGAGGAGTTGCCAGGCCCTGCTGCATTTCCCACCCTAGACTTATACTCGAGTCAATACATTTCCCCAGTTTTTAGGGGTTAAATTAGGGGCCTCGACTTACAGTATACTCGGGTCGACTTATACTCGAGTATATACGGTAGTTGGAAGGGGCCTATCAGGGGCTTATAGGACCATCAAGTCCAAAGCAGGAGTTCAAATCAAAGCAGATCTAAAACAAGGTTGTCCAATCTACTCTTGAATACCTCCAGTGTTGGAATGCTCACCACCTACCAAGGGAATGAGTTGCATTGCCATGCTGGTCCACCCATAAGACATTTTTCCTGATATTCACCCTAATTCTGGCTTCCTGAAGTTTGAACCCTTTATTATATGTCATGGGCTCTGGATGACTGAGAATTGATCCTTCCCTCCTTTGTATGACTCATTGGCACCCTTCAGTCTCGAAAGACTATGGTATCATACCTTTAGTAGAGATCCTAAAAATAACACCTAGTGTGACTAAATAGGCTGATTCGGGAATGGCAGTCTCTACCGCACTGGGGGCAGATATAGAGCCTTTTCGCACGACCCCTAAACTCCGCCGCAAATGGCTCCCAGCTCCGGAGCTTAAAATTGTTTCCCCACCAGCTCCGGAGTTTACAGATAATTAAGTGCGACCACGCCCACCTAAGCGCATCCCAGTGCACTTTTCAGGTACCTGCTCTCCGGAGGTGAAAATCCCTGATGCGGATATAACGTAGTGACTGCCCGGTTCTCCTTGCTTCTGTTTGTTCTTTTTTTGCCCCCCGCCCCTTTAAGAGATCTGAATGCAGTGCGGGGACGGCAGAACGGAGGTGAGCAGCATTCCTTTCTTCCTTTTTTTCTCCCTCCCCTCACGCAGCCAGCAGCCAGGAGTGCGGAGGGGATGGGAACGCAGGAACAGCGACAAACCCCTAAGATCTCTGGTCCGAATTTAAGTGGCCAGCGGATCTTAGGGGTCGTGTGAAAAGGCCCATATTCTGTTTCTTGCCCAGTCCTCCGGTTTCGTTGTTTCCCTGCCTGCCTCTTTTCCTCTGCCTGTTGGACAAATGCCTCTTCGAATTTATGTAGACCATGCTGTATCTTTTGCCTCCAGACAGTGCGATTGGAAGTCAGGGTTTCCCATCTGCTGAGGTCCATTCCCAAGGCCTTCAGATCCCTCTTAAAGATATCCTTATACCGCAGCTGTGGTCTCTCTCTGGGGTGCTTTCCCTGTGCTAATTCTCCTTACAGAAGATCTTTTGGGATCCGGCCATCGTCCATTCTCACAATGTGTCCAAGCCAGCGTAGGTGTAGCTGTTTCAATAAAGTATACATGCTAGAGATTCCAGCTCGTTTCAGGACTATGCTATTTGGAACTTTGTCGTGCCAGGTAATTGTTGTATTACTACCTTTCAAGTATTTGAAAAATACTGTCCTATCTCCCCTCAGACTTTTTTTCTCAAGGCTAAGCATGCCCAGTTCTTTCCTTCTTCCTGTAGATATTAAATGCACTGGTGGATAAAGTATGAAGAAAAGAAAAACAGTTATGAAAAAGGAGCCCTGTCAAAGTGTGGAATAGGCGTCCAAAATACAATAAGACATTGTTGTAAAAGGCTCTTGGACTATGTAGCAAGCTCCTCGCTCCGAGAGAGAAGAAAAACAAATTGATTGTTAACTGCCCAAAACTTGTCCAAGTTCTTTCTTCCCTAGGAGGAGCAATGGTACAGAAAGAGAATTGCCATGAAAAAATATTCTGTTTCACTTAACAAACAGGAAAGGAGCCCAGCTCAGAGAACCGTGGCATAAACGTATTTGGATAAGTTAAGTTATTGAATTATAGGAATAGCCTGAATAAGAGAGGCCTCAAAGAAACCAAGACACAACACCATTAGTAGTCACTAGAGAAGGGCACAAGCCATTGAACCGGTGGTTTTTCCTGGTTCACTTTTCAGCCAATCATGTGTTTGGTGCTGCCCAGCCTTGCCTCTTCTTGAGGGTGCCCACTCAGAGGGAGCACCCAGAGAAGGGTAGGGAAACTGGGTGCTATATCTGAGAGGGTACATACTGGAGGAGGCAGAGCTGGGAAGCGCCAAACACCTGTTGAGCCAGAAAATGAACCGGCCCGAACTTCCAGTTCAGCAATTCATGCCCATCTATAGGAGACACCTACAGCTCCAAAACGAGACCACTGAGATGTAGAATCAAGGATTTACAACTCATTAAGGACCACAATTCTTCCCTTCCACAGGCTTTGGAGGACTGCTCCATACATGCCTTCCCCATGGGGCTATGTGTGGTTTATGGGCCACGTTGCCCGCCCTTCCCTCGAGGTCTCCACTTATCCCTCAAATCATGGACAGAGTCATATCGTCTTAAGACAGGCATACCCAAACTTTGGCCCTCCTGATGTTTTGGAGCACAACTCCCAGAATTCCAAGCCTGTATTTCCAATGGCAAAGGATTGTGGGAGTTGTGGTCCAAAACACCTGGAGGGCCAAAGTTTGGACATGCCTGTCTTAAGACATTCAGTAAACCTAAAACCTGACTGAGAAATCAGACATTGCACAGCATGCAAAGGGGAGTTGCAAGGTTACTATAATTTCCAAAAACCCTGTTTATGTTAAGCTTGCTCCCTTTTGTGCCCAATGTGTAGGCAACACTCAGAAGCAATGTGGTTTAAAGATTATATATACAGTGGACCTTCGTATAACAAACGATTAGTATTATAACATAAAATCTGTACAACATAAAAAAATCCCAGAGATAGGGGAAATTTGCTGAACAGAATCACCTATGGGGCGAATTCGTACAACATAAAAGTGGTCACCATTAGGGATTACTCCGTTTTCAATGCATTCCTATGGGAAATTGGTATAAAGGAAAATTTGCTTAACATAATTTCATTTGTAATGAATTAATTCCTTTATACAAGGTACCACTGTATATATATCACCAGTTAACATCAGTAGGCAGCTTGTAGTTCGTTTGTAGTCCATTTGCTCCTCTTTTCCAAGCAGGCAATGTATAAATTTGCATTGCCTTTCCTGATTAACTCATCCTTTGATTTGTGAGAGAGATAATTAATTATTGCTTCCTAAACTGGCTTTAATTATGGCCATTTAACATTGCTTGAGGCATTCAAAACAGTCAACGACGATGCCTTAAATGGTGTCAAAAGTAGAGGCAGCACTGTCGGACAAACGTGACTCGTATCTTCTCCTTGTGAGGTACAGTGGTACCTTGTATAAAGGAATTAATTTGTTCCAAATGAAATTATGTTAAGCAAATTTTCCTTTAGAAAAATTCCCATAGGAATGCATTGAAAATGAGTAACCCCATTTTTATGTTGTATGGATTCTCCCCATAGGCGATTCTATTAAGCAAATTTCCCCTATCTCTGGAATTTTTTCTGTTGTACAGATTTTATGTTATACATGCTGTTTGTTATACAAGGATCCACTCTATACATTTTTCTATTTTTAAAACAAGATATTTTGGCTATACCAGGTGAACCTATTACTAGGGATATAACAAATGTATTCTCTGAGTGTGACAGTATTTTCTCTCTTATTTTTTCTTGTGTGCCCTCACCTTCTTTGGCTTCCTTTGCCAATTTTATGTTATGTGCAATCAAGCTGGAATAATTGCCGGATAGTTCAGTTGTTTATAGGTATCTGAGCTAGAGGTTGCGAGTTCAATTCCCCACTGGGCCTCCTGGATCTATAGAGTTAAAAAGAAGAGAGTTAAGAATAAGACATCCCCTGAAAATAAGCCCTAGTGAGTCTTCTTGTGAAAAAATAAATATAAAGCAGTGTCTTATTTTCGGGGGAACATTGTATGTGAACTAGAGGTTGGGAGTTCAATTCCCCACTGGGCCTCCTGGACAAAGGATCTATAGAGCCCCTTCCAGCGCTGCAGTTCTAAGATTAGGATTAATATTAATTTAGAATTGATTTATAATGCCCTTATAGGGCTTCCAAGCTGAATGAGATATTTAAGGAGTGTTTTTACCAGTTCCACATTTGCTGTGTGAATCCGTCACTGAGTAGGGATTTGAAGTCCATCAGTCTGTACAATACACCACACTGGGTATCTTTTACCAATAGTGCCAATTTAATTATCTTAGCTATGAGGTCTAAGCATTTTTGAGGTCTGGCAGAGTGTAGATGCTAACAATAGGCTCCTCCAATGTCTATAGTAAATGTAAACTGGGTTCAGTTCATTTTGCATACACTAAAGTTTTATACTACTGATAGTCTGAAATTTTAGGTATTTTCTAAATGGGTTCACCATCAGAGCAGTCTAAAGGCTGCATTTACTGAGAGCTTACAGAGCCGGCAAGACAGAGAGTTAGGTAACTTCCATAACATCTGTGGAGCAAGCAGCTTCCTGTAGGAGAAGAACATGAAAGAGGATGTGTTTGCAGATGGTCTTGTTAGTTAGTAACTAGGTCTCTGAACATAGTGTCAAACTGGGATATGGAAGCAGTGCAGAGATTCAGATTTCATGGGGAGGGTTTTGTCTGGTCACTTTGCAGAGATTTAAATGCATAAAGTTGAAGTCATCTGAGTTACGGAATGAGGGACCTTCACGGCTAGGAACTAACTGGTTTGATCCTGTTTCATCTTGTTCCTGTAGAAGTGGAACTGATGTGGAAGATTCTGGACTGGGTGTTGCAGGCTGAAGGATATTTAAGGAAGTGCTCTGGACCATTTGGTTGTACAGAATTTCTGTGACCACTGTTAGCGTCACCCCAATTCTGAGACCCTAGATCAGTGATGGCGAACCTATGGCACGGGTGCCAAAGGTGGCACTCGGAGCCCTTTCTGTGGGCACCCAACATCACCCCTTCATAGTCACCTGTCTAGAGGTTAAATTACTGTACTGGCACTTTGCAAAAAAATTAGTGTGTTTTGAATTGCAGTTTGGGCACTCGGTCTCTAAAAGGTTCGCCATCACTGCCCTAGATGCATTTAGCTTGATGACTTGGATCTTTGCAATCATGATTAGTATTGCTGGTTCCAATTCCCCAGATGGACTGTACCACCATCTGGCTTCCTGTCTCTCTGTTATGTGTTGTGTCAACTTCCTATGTTATGCAATAAAGCTTGTACTTGCCCCAGAGAGCAAGGTGTTGCTGTAGTGTTATTTTTCAACAAATCAAAATCTTTTACTACTATGTGCAGCCTGGATGGAATGACATTTCCAGTAGAGGGACATTTACCTGTACCTGCCTTGACTCATCCAACTAGCGTTAAAATGCTGTGGATTCCAGAAAACGTCTGGTTCATTTTACTTATTAAATTCTTTTGTAGTGTTTTGTAGGCTGTCATCATGTGCACTTGTATTTTTCACGACATTCTTCAAGCGTGTCATGAACTCAAATGGCAGAAGGCTTAACTATAAGAGGACATGAATTTGATAATGGAATTGGAAGGGGCCTATAAGGTGGTTGATGCCTCAGTCTGGAATATCTTATAAATGGGGCACATTTCTACTTTTGTGTCCCAGTTGATCAGTGAGGCTACAAAATAAAACAGGCTGAACTTTGCTTTCATCATTGTAAGGCTAATTACACTGGTGACAATGAGGCCTGTAATAAGACTTCCTGGGGTAGGAACTGGCAAGCCACCCCGGTATCCCTGCCAAGAACATCCCATGGTCAGAAACAAAAGGCTAAAAGATATGACGCTGGAAGATGAGCCCCTCAGGTCGGAAGGTGTCCAACATGCTACTGAGGAAGAGCGGAGGACAAGTACAAGTAGCTCCAGAGCTAATGAAGTGGCTGGGCCAAAGCCGAAAGGATGCTCAGCTGCAGACGTGCCTGGAAGAGAAAGGAAAGTCCAATGCTGCAAAGAGATATACTGCATAGGAACCTGGAATGTGAGATCTATGAACCAGGGTAAGCTGGATGTGGTCAAACGTGAGATGGAAAGAATAAACATTGACATCCTGGGCATCAGTGAACTTAAATGGACAGGAATGGGTGAATTCAGTTCAGATGACTATCACATCTACTACTGTGGGCAAGAATCCCATAGAAGAAATGGAGTAGCCTTCATAGTCAACAATAGAGTGAGAAAAGCAGTGCTGGGATACAACCTAAAAAATGATAGAATGATCTCGGTACGATTCCAAGGCAGTCCTTTGAACATCACAGTAATCCAAGTTTATGCTCCAACTACCAGTGCTGAAGAGTCTGAGATTGACCAATTTTATGAAGACTTACAAGAACTTCTAGAACTGACACCAAAGAAAGATGTTCTTCTCATCATAGGGGATTGGAATGCTAAAGTAGGGAGTCAAGTGATAAAAGGAATAACTGGCAAGTTTGGCCTTGGAGTTCCAAATGAAGCAGGGCAAAGGCTAATTGAGTTTTGTCAAGAGAACAAGCTGGTCATTGCAAACACTCTTTTCCAACAACACAAAAGGCGACTCTACACATGGACATCACCAGATGGACAATACCGGAATCAGATTGACTATGTTCTCTGCAGCCAAAGATGGAGGAGCTCTATACAGTCAGCAAAAACAAGACCTGGTGCTGACTGTGGCTCAGATCATCAGCTTCTTATTTCAAAATTCAAACTAAAACTGAAGAAAGTAGGGAAGATCACTGGGCCAGTCAGGTATAACCTAAGTCAAATCCCATATGAATATACAGTGGAAGTGAAGAATAGATTCAAGGAACTAGATTTGGTGGACAGAACACCTGAAGAACTATGGATGGAGGCTTGTAACATTGTACAGGAGGCTGCAATGAAAAATATTCCAAAGAAAAGAAAATGCAAGAAAGCAAAGTGGTTGTCCAACGAGGCCCTACAAATAGCGGAGGAGAGAAGGGACGCAAAATGCAAGGGAGAAAGGGAAAGATACAGAAAATTGAATGCAGACTTCCAAAGAATAGCAAGGAGAGACAGGGCGGCCTTCTTGAATGAACAGTGCAAAGAAATAGAGGAAAACAATAGAAAAGGAAAAACCAGAGATCTGTTCAAGAAAATTGGAGATATTAAAGGGGCATTTCGTGCAAAGATGGATATGATAAAGGACAAAAATGGTAGGGACCTAACTGAAGCAGAAGAGATCAAGAAGAGATGGCAAGAATATACAGAAGAATTATATCAGAAAGATCTGGACGTCCCTGATAACCAAGATAGCGTAATTGCTGACCTGGAGCCAGACATCCTGGAAAGTGAAGTCAAGTGGGCCTTAGAAAGCATTGCAAACAACAAGTCCAGTGGAGGTGATGGCATTCCAATTGAACTCTTTAAAATCTTAAAAGAGGATGCTGTAAAGGTGCTGCATAAGATATGCCAGCAAATTTGGAAAACCCAGCAGTGGCCAGAGGACTGGAAAAGATCGGTCTACATTCCAATCCCAAAGAAAGGAAACGCCAAAGAATGCTCCAACTATCGCACAATTGCACTCATTTCACATGCTAGCAAGGTTATGCTCAAAATTCTACAAGGCAGGCTTCAGCAGTATGTGGAAAGAGAACTTCCAGAACTACAAGCTGGATTTCGAAGGGGCAGAGGAACTAGAGACCAAATCGCCAACATGCGCTGGATTATGGAGAAAGCCAGAGAGTTCCAGAAAAACATCTACTTCTGCTTCATTGACTATGCCAAAGCCTTCGACTGTGTAGACCACAACAAACTATGGCAAGTCCTTAAAGGAATGGGAGTGCCTGAACACCTTATCTGTCTCCTAAGAAATCTATATGTGGGACAAGCAGCAACCGTCAGAACTGGATATGGAACAACTGACTGGTTTAGAATCGGGAAAGGAGTACGACAAGGCTGTATACTGTCACCTTGCCTATTTAACTTATATGCAGAGTACATCATGAGAAAGGCCGGTCTGGATGAATCTCAAGCCGGAATTAAGATTGCCGGAAGAAATATCAACAACCTCAGATACGCAGATGATACTACTCTAATAGCAGAGAGTGAGGAAGAATTAAAGAACCTCTTAATGAGGGTGAAAGAGGAGAGTGAAAAAAAATGGGCTGAAGCTCAACATCAAAAAAACTAAGATCATGGCCACTGGTCCCATCACCTCCTGGCAAATAGAAGGGGAAGAAATGGAGGCAATGACAGAGTTTATTTTCTTGGGCTCCTTGATCACTGCAGATGGCGACTGCAGCAACGAAATAAAAAGACGCCTGCTTCTTGGGAGGAAAGCAATGGCAAACCTAGATAGCATCCTAAAGAGCAGAGACATCACTTTGCCAACTAAGGTCAGGATGGTTAAAGCTATGGTTTTTCCAGTAGTGATGTATGGAAGTGAGAGCTGGACTATAAAGAAGGCTGATCGCCGCAGAATTTATGCTTTTGAGCTGTGGTGCTGGAGGAGAGTCTTGAGAGTCCCTTGGACTGCAAGGAGATCAAACCTATCCATTCTGAAAGAAATCAACCCCGAATGCTCACTGGAAGGACAGATTTTGAAGCTGAGGCTCCAGTACTTTGGCCACCTCATGAGAAGAGAGGACTCCCTGGAAAAGGCCCTGATGCTGGGAAAAATCGAAGGCAAAAGGAAAAGAGGACGGCGGAGAATGAGATGGTTGGACGGTGTCATCGATGCAACCAAAATGAATTTGACAAAAGTCCGGGAGGCAGTGGAGGATAGGAAGGCCTGGCGAGCTCTGGTCCATGGGGTCACGAAGAGTCGGACACGACTGAACGACTGAACAACAACAACAACAACAACATAAGGTGGTTGAGTCCAACCCCTAATCAATGCAGGTGTCCAAATAAAAGCAGCGGCACAGCGGATGATCGGGGGAGCTTGGCCGCACTGCTGCGGCTCTGTCTCGGCCGGCCCCCGGCCTCTGCTGCTGCGCTACCGCGCAAAGCAGCTGATGGTCGGGGAGCCCGGCTGCGTTTCCCCGGCTCCGTTTGACTGGGGGGGGGAACGGCTTCGGCCTCCCCCCCAGGTGCGTGGGGGCGTGGGCCCCGGGTGGCGCACCGTGGGATCGGCGCTGCGATAGGCGCTGCCGCGCTTCCAGCTCCCGGCCTCTGCTGCTGTGCTACCATGCAAAGCAGCTGATGGCCGGGCGAGCCTGGCGACGCTTCCGCGGCCCCGTTACGCTGGGGGGGAGCAGCTCCGGCCCTCCCCCCCCAAGGTGAGCCGGGGCGTGGAGCCCGGGTCGCGCGGTGGAGTCGGGCGCCGGCCCACGCCCCGCGGATCGGGCGCCGCGGCGGGCGCCACGTGGAGAGGCCGCAGTGGCGGCGGGCCCGGCGCGGCGCTGCCCCCGGCCTTCCGAGAGCGACAGAAGCCGGCGGAGCGCCGAGGAGAGGGACTGCGCAGCCAATCTACCTGGCTGCGGCCCGGCAGCGGATTGGGGGGAGCGGCATCGGCCCTCCCCCTCACAGTGAGTGAGGCCGACCGGCGACCCACCCCCACCCTTATTTTCTCAGCCCCCCCCGAGGAACTAGGCGGCACGGCGGTAGAGCCGGCTGGGTGCCCCCTCCTTCCCTTCTCGAACTGGACGGGACCAGCGACGGGGGGGAGTCCATCGGGCCAAGGGGGGGATGCGATCGAAATGCGATGGGGGAGGGGAGGCGCCGGGCCAGCCATGCGGGGGGCGCGGGTTGGCGGGCGGACTCCTCACCCTTCCCCCGAGCCACTGCAGGCCGCGCCACGTGTGCGTGAGAGAGGATACGGGCCCAGGCTAGGCCCCAGCTGGTAGGCCTTTTGGGGAGGGTTGCCCGAATCGATTGCCCGTGCGGGGAGGTCGCGGTTGCCAGGCGGGAGGTTTCGTCGGAGCCTAGGGGCCCCGACCAACGGCTGGCCCTCCCACGTTCTTGGGCTAGGCCTCAACGGGCGGTCCAGGCGGGGGTGGGCTCACCAGGGAAGGTATAAGGGGAATCCCGTCGACCTTGGGGGTGGGTGAGTTGTCTGCCCCTCCCCGACGGTGGGCCCAAACTGCAGCAGCCGGGGGGGCACGGGCCTTGGCCTGGGGCAGCTGGCACCTGCCTATTCATCCCCTCAGCCGAGGCTGGCGCCTGCCACCCTAGGCGACGGACCCACCAAGGCCAAACCAGCCTCTGTTAGGAGGGCCCATAGACAAGGGACATGGGAAGACCCATGCGGACCAGGCCAGAGGCCCATCTAATCCAGCTTTCTGTGGCTCACAGTGGCCCCACTAGAGGCGTTTGGGAGCACAGGAGATGGGATCGCGGGCTCCTAATAACACTACCCTGCACCTGGCCCTCGGAGTACGATGGTTTTAGGCCTGCAGATAGCACATCTCCATTGTGGACTGTAACTTGGGAGGATCTCCTCCTGCAGCCGGGTGGCGAGCACCGCACCCGGTGGCAGGGAGTTCCACAGCCTTAGCGGTGAGTGGGGACACGTCTCCATCATCGTTGTAACCTGGGAGGGCCTTTCCCCCAGCCCGGATGCAATCTCCGCATCCGGTGGCAGGGAGTTCCACGGGCCAATTACACGTGGTGTACAAAAGTAGGCGCTCAGCAGCAGGCCTTCAATTGCAAACGCGAGGTGTGCACCTTATATATCACCATAGTGCGAACACCGGAAGAGCTGTGCCCGCTCAGGCCTAAGGCCCGTCCTTGGCTACACGGATTGGTAGGAGTCAATCCAAACTCTTCACCAAGACCAGCGCATGCGAGAGCGAAGTGCCCTGCGTATACCGCCCCACACCGCTACCAGTGGCCAGGCATCTGGGTCAGCGCCCCCCAGGTGGGACGGAGAACGATCCAACGACACCTTCCAGGGGGCGGGCCAGGCCAGCATCAGCCAACTCTGACAGGATCCCCCCCCCCAATGGGGGCACCTGGCCTGCTGCCGGGCTAGTCGGCGAGCGGCCATATGGCTGGAGGGGAATGGAAACATGGCCGGGACCGGTGCAGCCCTGGGCTACCCCGGGGGGGGCAGTGACAGCCACGCCGTAGGGCGCATGCGCCTTTCCATGTGGCATCACTTGTCTACGCCCTCTAGGGAGTAAAGCTAGCGGGGGTCATTCACAGACGCCCCCAGCTTACTCGAGGGGGAGCTGGATGTCAAGGCGGCTGGGGAGGTGGGCCTCTCACTGTTACATGAGGTACGTGCGGCCGTTGCCGACGCTCTAACCTGTTTGTTATCATTCCAGGGCCAGGAGGCAGTGACTGGCAGTTCATGGGTTAATTTTGTCTTCCCAGGACCCGAGAGCAGCGGCGAGAGGGGTTTTGTGGGGAACAGGTAGGTATACTGGGCGGAGAAGTACGCCATCAGATCTGGCTAGGGGCTAAATTTGGGGCTGGCTAGTCGTGCCATAATTGAATGGCGATGTAAAAGAGGGATGAGGGGGCGGGAGTTCCCGGGTACGGCCATAGCGGCGGCCCGAGGCGTGCCGCCGGATTTCTCACTGACCCACTTGGGGAGAAACGACCTGACTACCCGGACAGGCAAGTCATGGGTTTTAGAGATATTGCGGGACCTGGCAGATTGGAAGGCAAAAAATTTCTGGTCCACCCTGATACCACGGCAGGTGTGGAGGGCAGACTGTGACCCACAAAAGATTGATCGCTCCAGAAAGGGAGTGAACCAGGAGGTTTGTAGGGCAGTCTGCAAGGAATTTGGGGCTGTGCTGGGCCACCCGGAGATGGATGTGCGCAGGACGGAGCTCTACAGGCCGGACGGGGTGCACCTGTCGGATGTGGGCATGGAAGGGGTCCTGCAAGACTGGAGGAGGAGCCTGGTCGAAGGGTGAGCTGCTGGTGGGGGGGCCGGGGCCATAGCATGGCTAGGCCCGCGGCCGTGGCGGCTAAAAGCATGGAGGGCAGCAGGGAGCATACCATTGGCAAGATAAAGGTAAACGCACCTCCACCACAGCACGGTGGGCCGGGAGGTCACGGGGCTGCGGTGGGAGGGGGAAAGCGCCTCCCTGCGCTGGGAATTACCCAGCTTTGAGAATAACAGGCAGGGAGGAGGAAACCAAATTAACCGGCCTGGGCCGTGCCATCCCATGACGGCACCACCTGGGGGTTTAAGGCTCGCCTAAGGCTGCCGGTCGGAGGGGTCCCGGGAGACCCCGGGGTTCCGACCATATGAGAAGATGCTGGGCCCCTCCTGTTGTTGTTATGATGTTGTTTGTTAATAAAGTGTGGCCCAGTTTACCCCAACACACTGCCTTGCCTCGTCATTCCGAGTGGGGGGGCAATGCTAGCTCCGCGGGAGGCTTGTCCACCCGCGGAGCCGATTTGCCCCGCCTGAGGAGGACAAGGAGGCGAGGCAGGACCTGTATGTCCTGCAGGGGCGGGGGGAGGAGCGCCCTATAAAGGGTGGCTCCTCCCCCCCAGCCACCAGTTCAGCCTTAGCAGCGTTCCCCACCCACCCACCGTGTTAGGGCTAGTGTGAGTTTACCTGGTCGCCTGCTTTGGGGCCGGATAGGAATTTTTGACCCGCACTCTAGATTGGCCGTGGAGAGCGGGGATTTTTCGCCTATCCCACACTGGTTCCTCAAGTTTCAGAGGTGGATGAAATGTTGTATCGGTCACACTTTGGCGGCTAAAAGCATGGAGGGCAGCAGGGAGCATACCATTGGCAAGATAAAGGTAAACGCACCTCCACCACAGCACGGCAGGCCGGGAGGTCACGGGGCTGCGGTGGGAGAGGGAAAGCGCCTCCCTGCGCTGGGAATTACCCAGCTTTGAGAATAACAGGCAGGGAGGAGGAAACGCCCCTCCACCACAGCATGGTGGGCCGGGAGGTCACGGGGCTGCGGTGGGAGAGGGAAAGTGCCTCCCTGCGCTGGGAATTACCCAGCTTGGAGAATAACAGGCAGGGAGGAGGAAACCAAATTAACCGGCGTGGGCCGTGCCGTCCCATGACGGCACCACCTGGGGGTTTAAGGCTCGCCTAAGGCTGCCGGTCGGAGGGGGCCCGGGAGACCCCGGGGTTCTGACCATATGAGAAGATGCTTGGCCCCTCCTGTTGTTGTTATGATGTTGTTTGTTAATAAAGTGTGGCCCAGTTTACCCCAACACACTGCCTCGCCTCGTCATTCCGAGTGGGGGGGGGCAATGAAACACGCCCTACCTAATGAAACAACGAAACAGTGTTTCACTTTTTGTTTTGTGCCCATCTCTATTCACCACCTCCTGAGATTACTGGTACCATTGTTGTACTGCTCTAGCAGTTTAAATGATTTTCCTGAGGTTCAGCCCAAATCTTCTAGCCTTGCTACAGATACATGCACAGGAAGGTTTACCTCATTTGCGTGTCAGTAATAGAGATGGGCACGACTTAGCGGTATTCCCGTTTCCGTTTCCGCTACTCGGTTCCGTTACTCTACGGAAACGGTAACGGGAATTACTCCCCCAGACTTCGAGCTCGAACCGACGAACGAACAATTTTGGTCTGATTTGTCATGCTCGTTCCTTGCATCGCGCGATTGCGCGATGCCACGCAGCACAGAAAAAAAGTTTTTAAAAGTTAAAAAAACCCGGTTCCCGGCCAAAAAGCAGGCGGAAAAATGCCTGCCGTGCCTCAGGGCACCTACCAGAGGGGTTGTTTCTGGAGGTCCCCGGCCTCCCCCCTCATCCCCCGTCCTGGGCTGCTCTGGTGGGACTCGCCGCAGGCTCGCAGCCACCAAAATGCCCAGTCTCGCCGCCGGCCGCCCGCAATTAAAGCGCAAGCAAGCGGCACGGACGGCACAGGAAAAAACTTTTAAACTCTCCCCCCACCCATTCCCGGGCCAAAAAAGCAGGCGGAAAAATGCCTGCTTGACTAAGGGCGCAGGGCACCTACCGGAGGGGTGGTTTCTGGAGGGGGGGTCCCGCCTCCCCCGCGTCCTGGGCAGCCGGACTCGAGTTGCCATTTCGCCATGCCATGCAGTGCGGGCGGGGGATCCAAAATGGGGCGGCAAACGCAATATTGTTTTTGAAATCGTGGTCCAAAAACACACAAGCACAACAGAAACACGCGAAAATTTATAAACTGCCAGATTTTTCACAGTAGCAGTGGGTTTTTTCTTGCAACAAAATGTCTCTCCTCTCCTCCTCTGTCCTCCATTTATTTTATTTATTTTATTTTTTTTACACCTGCGCAATGATGGGCTGGCCGAGTGGCCAGCCATGTGGGAGTGGACAACCATGCAAATTTTTGGAGCCATCCCACCAGTCGCATGGCCACTTGGCCATGGAGACTTCTGGGATGTGCCAAAAAGCCCCCTAAAACCTGCCCTAGCCCTAACCCTAACCCTTGACTCCGTACCCATACCTCACAGACTGTCTTCTTAGTGGGTCAGAGAGGCACCCAGAGGTGCAACCCACTAGCCCACCGTAACCTTACCTGTCACTAGCCTAACCCTAGCCATTGCACTAAGCCACCTTAAAGCCAGATCTACTTGCTTGCATTGCACTACACGCAGCAAGTACAATTCCCTTCTGTGTGAGACATGGTGGTGCGAGAGCCTTGTGAAGGGCGGGCATGACGCTATCACTCTCACTGGTCTCACTGTCTGCACATTCTGTTATGCAATATCCGTATGGCTATTGCATAGCATTTTGCAGCAGCAGCAGGTGAGGAGGGGAGACCCCCATGTAGAGGGGTCTCTCTTGGAGCCTGCTTCCCCTTCCTAGTGGGTGAGGAGCCCACTTTCCCTTTATAGCGGGCCAGAGGAGGCACCCACCCCACAGAGGTGCCTCCAGGAGCCCGCTCCCCCCCAAAACCAGTACTAACAACAACGAAAAAACGAAAAAACAAACCGACTAATTTTTGCGAATTTTCGCGAAAACCGGAAACGAGCCGAAACGGGACCGGCCCGACTAACGACAACTTGAAAAAATTTTTTTTCAAGTCGTGCCCATCTCTAGTCAGTAAGCTTTCACAGTTTACTCATGAGTAAGGAGACAGCCACAACAGCAGCTACTCCATATGCATTGCATTTTGGAATGAGTTGACTTGATCCATCCCCTAAACGGGAGTAAGAGAATCAAACACAACTGTCAGTTTTTCCAACTCCTTTTTTCGTGCCAGTTAGATTTATGAAGCCTCTTTGCTGGAAACTCAGACAGCAGAGCACACATCAACAAAACAAATCATGTTGTCTTATGCAAAGGGCAGGTTATTATGAAGATGAATGGCATCTTCTATTGCTCAGCTTCAAATGTTTTGTGGTCATGTCTACATGACAGCAATCAAGGGTCACCAAATGTGATCAGCCCCTCTTCCCTGGGGCTGCTTTGCCAAATTGCCTTTACATTGCTACAGGCAGAGTTAGAAGTGGTGCTTAGGAAATCAACATCAAAAAACTAATGAGTTCCAAGAAATGAAAAAGGATTCAAATTCCACTAATTACTTTTTGTAGTTCTAAACAGTTTTCAAACTAAGTTCTATTTTAAAAAGTAACGCTTTACCTTTCATTGGTTCAAAAGTAATTGAAATGGTTCCCATTTACTGTAGTTCCTTTCCAACTAAAATGGCAACTGATGTAAGCCACAGGCTTATTTCAAAAGCACATTCATTTCCGATCTACCTTGTTGTCATTTTAATCCCCACAAGAGAATATAAGGCACAGATCAAGATGGTATCAAAATCATAGGCTGTTCCTTTTCTGTCATTTAGTGATTCCACCCTGCATAACTACAAGCCATCTATGAAGTCACCATCATACTAGTTAGTTGTTGATAATACAGTGACATTTGTTATTGGGAAATTGAGTTAATCACACAAAGTTACACATACACATTGTCTTTTATATCCCAATCACATTCTATTTTTCAAGCTAGTCAGACTCAAGTCTGGCTAGTGTTTGGGTAGAAAATCACTGCGGGTTCCTGCAGCAATGACTACACAACACATGGATTGAGTGCAAGCATCTCTGAGTCCCAGGAGTGTTCTGTTTCTGTGTGTCTCTCACCTGGACTCAAGGCTTTTATTGGTTACAGTAAACAAGCATCATAAGTGGTGGAGTGAGAAGCATTGACATAGAAGAGGGTAGTGCTCGTGGTCACATAGCCATGAATTCCCTTGGTGGGGGGAGATCTTATCTGAGGGTCCCAGGCAGCTGTTTGTTCTGCAACCCCCTCTCACAGGCTTCCTGGCTGATCTGAGGGAAAATACAAACTGAGCTGGATTCCTGAGCATATGGGCTTAGCTATGGAATCCATTACCCTCCATTCAGGGCCTTCCTGCTCAGATAGAGAGGTTAATGGTTCCCAAAGGCCTTACCCATGCAGGCAGCTGGGGTCATTTCCTTCTCCCCAAGGGGATTTTTCTACAGGGGAAGAAGACTGTCTGAAGTCTTGGAGAGGAATTATCAGTCAGAGTGGACAATACATTTGTGGATCATCATCATCATCATCATCATCATCATCATCATCATCATCATCATCATCATCATCATCATCATCAATCTGTTCAGTTGTGTCTGACTCTGTCATTTTCTGGATCAATGCTCTCCCTACCTTTCTATTTCTTGCAGCTTTTTTAGCTCCATCAAGGTCAGTCCAGTGGCCCCTCTGATGGTGGTCAAGCCAATGAGTCCTTGGGTGGCCCCTTCTGCTTTTGCCACTGACCAATCCCAACATTATTATCTTTTCAAGGGAGTCAGCTCACAGAACATGACTGACGTATGACCATTTCTGTTTGATGACCTTGGCTTGCAGAGTAATGTTTGGTTTGACTCTCTCCAGGCCTTCCTTGTTGACTTCCACACTGTTCATGGGATGGGTGGTAAACATCTCCAGAACTTAATTCAAATGCCTCTGTCTTTTTCCTATCTGTCTTCCTCAAAGTCCAAGCCTACAACCATACAAAGCTATTGGAAATATGATCGTTAACTAGTCTATGTTTGATGGGGAGTCTTTCTTCCAGATCATCACCTTGTCAAGCCAATTCTAACTTATAGTGACCCTTTCCAGGGCTTATTAGACTAGACAAATTGATGATGAGATTCAGTATAAGGCAGCTTTCTATGCCTCTAGCTAGGGATCTGCAATGGCCTTGGAAAAAAGGTATCAAGACAGGGTGAAGAAAGGGTAGCTCAATAGTTTAGGCATAGAGGTTGCGAACTCAATTCCTCTTTATCCTTCCTTGACAGGGACTAGAGTTGATGATACAAAGGGTCACTCTACCGTTCTTATATGAAAACAATGATGCCAATTTGTATGGTTCAAATTTCAGACAATATTATGAGCAGAGATGAGGACAAACTGCCAAGACAGTGTGTGAAGTTTCATGGTTCGGCAAGGTTGACGAACCACGAAATATGAATCCTCAAATTGATTTGTCAGTCTATGAGATCTTTTTAGACAGCCTGTGGATGTCTCAAAAATTGAGCCCTCATCCCCTCCAAAGCCCTTTCCTCCTCCAATGCTCCTCCGTCAACTCTCTCTGTTAATTGCTGGTGCCCAGGTTACCATCGCCACCACTATCTTTGCAAAGATGGCTGCCCAGTTTCCCTTAGGACCTAATGGAAACCGCTGCCCTTTTCAAAGACAGCAGTGGTGGCTTCACTTGGGGCAAAGGGAAGCAGCCATTGCCATCCCTAGACCAAACATTGGGAAGCACTGGTGTATGGGATACAAATGATAGTTTGCACATGATGCTGGGAGGGACAGAGGAGTGGAAATTTAGAGTCTATCTCTGTTTGTTTGTTTGTTTGTTTGTTTAGAAGCATTTTTACCCCACCTTTCTCCTTGGAAATGGACCCAAGGTGGCTTACAGCAATGAGGGACATTATACAGTCCAGTACAATTAAGACGTATTCAAGTATTGAGAACAGGGAATTGAGAGACATCTTACAGCAGGCATGTCTAAACTTCAGCCCTCCAGATGTTTTGGACCACAACTCTCAGTCCTTTGGCATTGGAAATACAGGCTTTGAATTCTGGGAGTTGTGGTCTGAAACATCAAGATGGCTAAAGTTTGGACATGCCTCTCTTACAGCATTAAAAAGACATTACATTAAAGCTACAAGAGAATGCAAGCATTTAAAGAGAGAGTAAAAATTCCATGTAAAAGATATGAGTGATGAAAACTAACATTGAAAACAAGGTGCCAAATGCAATCACACAAGGTTATAACTTGCAAACATTTTGGTGGCAGGGTAGTTGATGGCATTCTTCTCAGTTATGACATACATTGTGAACACCAGGATGGAATCAATGAACTAAGTGGCACTGAATGTTCACCTTCCCAGGTTCTATGCCCACTTCTTCGTTCTAATTCCACAGGAAAAAGAACTTGATCTCTGAGCATCCCGTCCACCCAGGTGATTTTCTGGTAAGTTTCCTGTCATCCTTTTCCTCAGCGCCACGATTTGGAAGACTATCCCTGTAAATATTCAAAAGCAATTACAGTCTCGGAGGACGATAAATAAGTTTTGTGTCTTGACAGTTTTATATCTGCCATTTAGGGTGGGAGTCAGATGGGTAATTTTATTCATTGACAAATGGGTTTGATTGGACAAGTGCTGCGGTTCATTAACCTTATGATAAGTTGGAGCCCTCGGCTTCAAGGCACGATGTTGAATATAGATACGCTGGTAGATTAGACATCAAAAGTGAAGACAATGCCGTCACCTTTTACAGGCTGGGAAGCCTTCTGCTTTAACGGATGGCATCCAAATTTAACAAACGACAGTCCTTTTCCCATGTATATTGCATATTCTAATTCTTAGATGAGAAAGTTTAGAGGAGTAGAATACTAAGAGGGCAGTTCACTCCCTTCCTTCTGATGTTGGCAATGCATTGGAAGGCACAATGGAAAATGACATATCTTAATGAGCAATCATCTGCCAATGATTCTTACCACCACCACCCTCTTTTTTAGAAGGGACATTTGGGGTTGGTTGGTTGGTTTCATTCCATAGAATGCATTCTTTGAGCAGAAGACTCTTTGGTGGAAAGCACATTTATCTGGATTTATTTTAATGCATGTTTCTTTAAATTGTTACCTCTGATCTTCCCAAGGGAGGAGAAACTAGGTGAGGGGAGAGGATTTATTTATTTATTTATTTACTATATTTTTATAACGCCCATCTTCCAAAAGGAATTCTGGGCGGTTTACAATGGGTTAAAAAAGCAGAAATAACACCAGAAAGAAAACAAACAAGCAACAAACAAAACAATTAATAAAGAGTCATCGGCAGGAGGGTCTTAAAAAAAAAGCAGAAGCAGTAATGAGGATGAAAGCCCTCCAGTCCCAAGGATGACTGTTGAGATGGAGTGAATCCTCCTCCAGTTTTTAACCTGAACTTTACAGGAACTACCCAAGGTGCTGGACCTATTGCTTGTCAAGTTCAGACTAAAACTGTGGATGAATTCTCTGTCAATGCAAGCCTGTAGTCACCATCTCTTTGTGCCCCTTCTTGAAGAGCAGTGAGGCTAAGAGGCAAGAGGAGGCAACCTGAGCAGAGGAAGAAAACCCTTTTAGAAAGTCCCCATAAACAAGGAGTGAACAAGATGCAGCCAGAAGGTGACCTGCAGCCCTACAACACCTTGATTCCCCTGAAATTATAAAAATGGGAGCAGTGGTCCATTGGGGGCTACTGGGAGACATTTTAAAAGTTAAGATGTTGAACAGGTGTTTGCACTATTCTTTCCCATCAGCCAGGCCTGTGCTTGGTTTGTCTCTGTGTGTGCTTATCCTCACCATGGGAAAGGATACTAGTAATGCACAGAGAAATTTAATGCAAATACCTTTTCAAAAATAAATGGAAAAGTCTAACAAAAATGAATTTGCAGACTTATTCATGCTGCAGAATTAAGACATTTTGCAAGGCTAAATGAACTCAATTTTAGTCCACTAGCTTTAGCGTAGCATTCTTTTTATTCTTTTTAAAAACCACTTTGGTAGTTCCTGTGGGGGTATTTTACAGTATCAGCCAAAAAAAAATACCCTGAAAATGTGGTGAAAATATATCACTCTCTGGGTGATGTACAATTGAATTTTGTAGGCTTCACTGCCACCCTTTCCCCAGTGAGCTGGATACTTTATTTACCAACCTTAGAAGGCAGGGAGGCTGACTCAGCTTTGAGCCCATCAGAATCGAACTCAAGTTTTGAAGAGTCTTCAGTGCAGCAGTGCAATTTAACCACTGCACCACAAGGTCTGTGGGGTCCTCTGGGCCCATGGCACCAGGCAAGAAGTCAACAGAGGAGGAGATGAAGAAGATCTGGGGCTCAGCAATAGAAGAGATGGACCCCCTCTTCTGCATGAGGAGTGAGTGAGCTTGCCTGGCACCAGGAGGACAATCTCTGGCAGATGTCAGTGAGTTGTTTCCCTGTGACCAACGGCTGAGACCAGGGGAGATGGACTCTACACGAGCCCCAAAGAAGGTTCCTGATCCACCAGCTCCAAGTAAACCAACAGAGAGGGCTGCACCCATCCCATCCCATCTGAGGTGCTGAGGGGACAACCATATATGGGATAGAAGGAGGCTCCCCAAGGAACAAGGGAGCCAATGCTCACTACCAGCTGTCTCTCATTCAAGGAGTCCAAGCATGGCCCTGACCCCAGTGGCTTCAATGATAGAAACTGAGGTCAGCATTGCATTGACTGTTTCCTGTGCACTAGTGAAGGAAACGGAGTCCCAGAGGTTTGTGACATGGAATCACTGTAGAAAAAAAGAACAAGAATACCATTACCACCAACTTGAAGCTGGTGGACTTCTTGGTGGGAGACACCGAGGCCAATAGTACTGCTGGGATCACAAGTAGCCATCCTTGGAGGATTTAACAAAATTCACAAATCATGTAAACATATTTTAAAATGGAGGGCAAAAGTAAGAATGCCAGCTCTTCCCATCTCTCCAGGAGGACAGTGTTTCTCCAGACTTATGTAGCCCAGGTGTTCTTGGACTACAATTCCCAGAAGCCTTCATCACCAACTGTGCTGAATGGGGTTTCTGGGAGTTGTAGTTCAATATCACCTGGGTTACCCCAGGCAGGAAGACCACAGCAGTTCGGCCTCTGATGCAAGAGAAAGAAAGGCAGGGAAGATGGCACGTCTTTGGGCCCAAGTTCCAAGTTCGAGGCTCAGTCTTTGGTACCAAGTCTGAGTCCCTATTGAAAACAAGCTCCCCCCCCCCCGAGAAAAGGAAGAGGTGGGTGGGTTCCGAGTTGAGTCACTGGTGCGATTTAAGTCCAATCTGGCAGTGACTACTGCAGTCTGAGTCCCCATCACTGAAGAAAGGTGTAGGCGTGCTTAAAAAAATGAAATGTACCAGTATTTGATAAGGGAATGATGATGTTTGAAGTTAAAACTCAGTTTATACACCAATTTGGCAGAAGCCGCATATGACTGCAATACTGTAACATTTTTCTTCCTTCAGTAGTTAACATCTTTCAATCTAACAAATACGGAGAATGTCAGACATCCAAAAAGCAGCAGAAAAAAACTCCCACAATGCCATCTTCTAACAGAGGTAAGAATCTCACATACCTCACAGACAGATTAAACTTTAAAGCTTCCAGCAAACGCTTGCAGTGCCGTGCTAATATTTAAGACAGGTATGGTGATAAATAGTATTATGAATACACAGAAATCTCATGGTACATCTGGAACAGCTGTCGGTAGAGATAGATTGAGTAATAACTCTGTACTGGAAAATAACAGTCGGAAATGAACAGTGATTTATTAACTCCAATGAATATATACTGTTTAACAAATCCAGCAAATGGAGGTGAATGGCATACAAGGAAAGGCTCTGAACAGAAAGCTATTGGTTCGGGAAAAGAAATTTTAGAAGAGTATGTGAGAAGAATTTACATCTGTCGTCGCAGAATAAAATGTAAGACATTTAGAGTAACGACACCAAGTAGCTGGTTGTGAACAGAGGAGTGCATCATTGGAATAGAAGAAAAACCTTAATAGTTATATATCAATTCTGCTTATGTAATCTGTTTCTCATGTATATGCTGTATGTGTTTTATATCAGTTTTATAAGTATTTAAATTGATAATTTGAGGTTAAGCATTTTGAGAGAGAGAGAGAGAGAGAGAGAGAGAGAGAGAGAGAGAGAGAGAGAGAGAGAGAGAGAGAGAGTGTATTGGGGCAATATAAGTATTGGGATAATATGATTTAGTTCTCTGGCTGAAGAGCCAGAGTAAGGACTTGAGTCCTCACAGTGTCCCCAGCAAGTAGAGCAAGTAGAGGAAAGGCTTAAACATTTGGGGCTCTTTAGTCTGGAAAAAAGGTGCCTGAGGGGGGATATGATTGAGACGTACAAAATAATGCAGGGCACGAGTAAAGTGTACAGAGGGATGCTCTTCTCCCTCTCACAAAATACCAGAACTAGGGGACATCCACTCAAATTGAGAGCTGGGAGAGTAAGAACAGAATTTTTTTTTCACCCAGCGCGTTGTTAGTCTGTGGAACTCCCTGCCACAGGATATGGTGATGGCATCTGGCCTGGATGCCTTCAAAAGGGGATTGGATAGATTCCAGGAGGAAAAGTTACAAACCGGGGTACTTCAAGGGCCAGATGCAGGGGAGTGGTATCAGGAGACAGATATCTAATCTTCTGCGCTCCCACAGGCATTTGGTGGGGCCACTGTGAGATACAGGAAGCTGGACTAGATGGGCCTTTGGCCTGAACCAGCATGGCTCTTCTTATGTTCTTATGTTCTTAAACTAACCTGTCTAGCCTTGGACACACTGCCCAATCCGAGGGTGTCCCCAGAAGAAGGGAAGAGGAAACCATTTCTGAGTATACCCCACAAAGAAGACCCTGAAAAGGGTCGCCATAAATTAGAATTGGGTAGGTAAGGATTTAACTCTGAGGGACTAAGAGCAGACATATAATGGAGATTGCAAACATCTCACTTGCCAGGCATAAGGTTCTGAGTTCATAACTGCCGAGTGTGAGCTATTGGGTGTTCAGGCGTTTTTCTGGTGCCTTATTAGTAGAGGCTGAGCCTTCTGAAAGTTCAGATTAAGATAAATCGCTCCAAGATAAATTAAAAATTGTCCCCTGTCAAGACAGAGTTGATTTACATGGCAGTCATTATTATTTTTGATAGCTCAGTGGGCTGGAACACTTGCCTGCAACCTATTGAGGTTATGTGCTGAAAAAGAAAAAACACCAAATTCAAGACCTAACTTTGGACTGATTCGCGTGTGTTCCATAGCAAAACATGACTCGATTCGGTTCCAGAGAGAAGCGAAGAAAATTTAGGAATTGTTTTGTCTCTGGAGCCCAAATCAAACTGGATAGAATATCAAATAGGTTCAGCCTACTACCTGTTTTTAAAGTGCCTGCTACAGGAACCCTAGAAGCTATGGTCTAAGATTTGGGACATTTACTTCCCCCATTTAACTGTTTCAATTTCCCAGTGCATCCATTTTGTACGTTTACAAGTGAATTTGGATCTAGGGCACTAACTGTGTCTAAGGACAGATGGCTCTGTACCAAATTGAAATACATTCAGAAGACTCATATTGGTTTCCAGATCAGATTGAGGGATCCAGGCACAAGTCCAAATTGCAATATAGTCATGAATAGAGATGGGCACGACTTGAAAAAAAATTTTTTCGAGTTGTCGTTAGTCGGGCCAGTCCCATTTCGGGTCGTTTCCGGTTTTCGCGAAAATTCGCAAAAATTAGTCGGTTCGTTTTTTCGTTTTTTCGTTGTTGTTAGTACTGGTTTTTTGGGGGGGTAGCGGGCTCCTGGAGGCACCTCTGTGGGGTGGGTGCCTCCTCTGGCCCGCTATAAAGGGAAAGTGGGCTCCTGGAGGCACCCGTGGGTGCCTCCTGCCACTAGGAAGGGGAAGCAGGCTCCAAGAGACACCCCTCTGCATGGGGGTCTCCCTTCCTCACCTCCTGCTGCTGCAAAATGCTATGCAATAGCCATATGGATATTGCATAACATAATGTGCAGACAGTGAGACCAGTGTGAGAGTGATAGGGTCATACCCGCCCTTCACAAGGCTCTGGCACCACCATGTCTCACACAGAAGGGAATTGTACTTGCTGCGTGTAGTGCAATGCAAGCAAGTAGATCTGGCTTTAAGGTGGCTTTAGTGCAAGAGCTAGGGTTAGGCTAGTGACGGGTAAGGTTACGGTGGGCTAGTGGGTTGCACCTCTGGGTGCCTCTCTGACCCACTAAGAAGACAGTCTGTGATGTATGGGTACGGAGTCAAGGGTTAGGGTTAGGGCTAGGGCAGGTTTTAGGGGGCTTTTTGGCACATCGCAGAAGTCTCCATGGCCAAGTGGCCATGCGACTGGTGGGATGGTTCCAGAAATTTGCATGGTTGTCCACTCCCACATGGCTGGCCACTTGGCCAGCCCATCATTGCGCACTGCGCAGGTGTAAATAAAATAAAATAAAATAAAATCAATGGAGGACAGAGGAGGAGAGGAGAGACATTTTGTTGCAAGAAAAAAACCCACTGCTACTGTGAAAAATCTGGCAGTTTATAAATTTTCGCGTGTTTCCTGTTGTGCTTTGTTTTTGGACCACGATTTCAAAAACAATATTGCGTTTGCCGCCCCATTTTGGATCCCCCGCCCGCACCGCATGACATGGCGATGGCGACTTGCGAGTCCGGCTGCCCAGGACGGGGGGGAGGCGGGACCCCCCCTCCAGAAACCACCCCTCCGGTAGGTGCCCTGCGCCCTTAAGCAAGCAGGCATTTTTCCGCCTGCTTTTTTGGCCCGGGAATGGGTGGGAGGAGAGTTTAAAAGTTTTTTCCTGTGCCGTCCGTGCCGCTTGCTTGCGCTTTAATTGCGGCGGCCGGCGGCCGGCGAGACTGGGCTTTTTGCTGGCTGCGAGCCTGCGGCGAGTCCCACCAGAGCAGCCGAGGACGGGGGATGAGGGGGGAGGCCGGGGACCTCCAGAAACAACCCCTCTGGTAGGTGCCCTGAGGCACGGCAGGCATTTTCCCACCTGCTTTTCGGCCGGGAACCGGGTTTTTTTAACTTTTAAAAAATTTTTTTCTGTGCCGCGTGTGGCATCGCGCGATCTCGCGATGCAAGTAACGAGCACGACAAATCAGACCAAAATTGTTCGTTCGTCGGTTCGAGCTCGAAGTCTGGGGGAGTAATTCCCGTTACCGTTTCCGTAGAGTAACGGAACCGAGTAACGGAAACGGAAACGGGAATACCGCTAAGTCGTGCCCATCTCTAGTCATGGATAGCTGTGCTTAAGATTAATGATGTGCTACTTCTCCAACACAAATCTCATAATATTAATTATGTGCTGTCTTGATATCCAGCCTATATATAACTTTATATTGTGTCCTGATCTCTAGGATGATTGAGAAGAGATCCTGCCCCTCATCTGGATGGCTACCTTTCTAATATTTGAAAAGTGTGATCCTATCTGTCCTTAGTTTTCTTTTCTCCAGGCTAATCAAGCCCAGTTCTTTCAGTCTTACTTCACAAGGCTTTGTTTCCAGTCTCCTGATCCTTGTTTGCCCTCCTCTGAATTTGCTCCTGTTTGTTGGCATCCTTCTTGAAGTGTGACGTCCAGAACTGGACACAATACTCTAGATCAGTTGTTCTCAAACGTGGGGACCTGTGGGAGGATCCTGAAGGAATAAGACTCGAGTCCAGTTGTCTGACCAGCGAAGCGATCATGCCCCTTGCCATTGGCACGTTTTATTACATATGGTGTACATCCCAGAGTATGCACAACATCAGTGATTGGTTACAAGAGTAAAGGTGGCATGTGCTGGTTGGATTCTCTATAGGGTATCGCCTATAGAGCATGCTTTGCACAGTTATTGATTACAATAACACATGTCCTTGCTGTTTACAGATGGGAGGTGAGTTAAGGAGAAGTAGACAAGAATAGATGAGGAGTAGACAAGGATAGGTAATGGGAAATGAAAAGCAAACGGAATTAGTCCAGTAACCAAGAGTACATAAATGAAAGATGAAAAGAGCAGAGTCAGAGCGAGTAAATAAGCTGAGTAAATGAAAAGTAAAAGAGGCTTTAGCTAAATAGTAAATAATTATAGGTGAACAAAATTTACCCGAGGGATTACCAGGTCTACCATGTGTGGATCTGGCCAGAGTTCATCAGGAGAGCTTTCTCTCTCATGAGATGCCCTCTAGGCCTCATCCCAACTGTCTGAATCAGACTCCATCAGGGACCCCAGACCTTCTTGGACTAAAACTCCCAGATGACTTCACCACTAACTGTGCTGTCCAGGATTTTGAGGAGCTGTGGAGCTGTACTCTGACATAATTTGGTGATCCTAATGTGAGACCCACTCCTCTGAATAGAGGGCGGACTAGTACTTCATGGAATTTAGATACTATACTACAGTTTCTATATCTACATTACACCCTTGTTGCAGTTGAATAGTATTTTAAATGCCACGCCTTTAACCTCCTGTGATTTATAGTTATTGAAATTTCCTAGAAGTTCCTGCTACAAGAAAAACGTTCTGTTAGAACAGTACAACCATGGACCCAATTTCCTTGAGAGGTGGTGGGTGATTCAACACTAAAGGTATTCAAGATAAATTTAGACAGACACCAGGAAGATATCCTTTGATTTATATGCCTGCATTGAGCAAGGAGCTGGATTCGATTATATTACAGGTCCCATTGCAGCTTCATGAATCTATGACTCTATTACATTTCCAGGAATGATTCAAAAGTAAATCTGAGGAGCTCACGAAGATATTCTGGTATACCAGGATCCATAAGTTGGAACTATAACCTTTAAAATGGTATCAAACTGTTATAATAAGGCAACGTAGATACAGTTGGGCCTGTAGCTTTTATTCTGTTGCTGGTGTAATGGCGAATCTGTAGACAAGGAGGTAAGGTGTAATATCACCCCTGTCAAGAGGGGCCTGTTTATCACATCTTATCATTACAACTTTGGAGTTCACTAGCATATAGAAAATGGAAAGCAGTGTTTGAGGTTAATAAGCAATTTGTTTTCAGTGGCAGAACATTAAGAAATGTTATTCGCTCTCTAATGATCTGAGGGGATGATTCAGAGGTTGACCTTTTGTTTTTCAGGTGTTGTCGTCTTCTGCATGAGTAGATCTGCACACACGGGGCATGGTGGTGAGACACAGGAAACTGTAAGATGTAGTGGTTGTAGAATCCAGTGTGGACCTAAACAAAAGTGGCCATGTTGTAAATATTTCTGAAACAAGGAGGGCTAAACTTTGGGTCGTCATGAATCTGTTGCTTCTCTCTCTCTCCCTCCCTCCCTCCCTCTCTCTCTTTCTCTCTCTCTCTCTCACACAAACACAAACACACACACACACACACACACACACACACACGCGCGCGCACACACACACACACACACACACACACACACACACACACACTCACTCACTCACTCACTCACTCACTCTCACTTTCTCCCCATTCCTGTTTTCTTAATGTTATTAGTCTTCTACAATGCTGTTCAAAATTTCTCTTGGCAAGGAAGTATACATGCAGTTTCTTAAAAAGAGAGGACCCAAAGATTGTTGCCGGAGCAGCAACTGCTGAGACAAAGGAAATATGGTGACCCCCAAGTGAAACCAGGGTACTTTGTAGGTACAGCATTGGGGGGAAAGGTGGGGGAGAGAGAACTCGGACACAGAAGCAGGTGCCGAGTTGAGGCAGCCCTCTAGAAGCATGATGCATTCCCAGGGGGCCATCCCAGAAGGTTTAAAAAAGGGGAATGAAGAAAAAAAACCCTCTTTTCCCTCTAGAACATGGAGCAAAGAAAGAAAGAAAGAAAGAAAGAAAGAAAGAAAGAAAGAAAGAAAGAAAGAAAGAAAGAAAGAAAGAAAGAAAGAAAGAAAGCCCAGCCATCACTATTGAAGATATGCAACACACTGTTTACCAGTAAACCTATGGGTTTTAGAGATGGGCAAGAACCTCCAGTTAATGGCTAAACACTCAGGTGTTTTGTGCTTCCCACCCCACCTCCTCCAGGCTTTACCTCTGAATGGGCACCCATTATTGGAGGAGGTGGTGCTGGGAAGCCCCAAATATCTGTTTGCCTCCTCTACAAACCAGCATGAACTACTAAGCTGGCAGTTCGTGCCCATCTCTACTTTGAAGTCAATGGTAAAGTTCATGGTAATTAGAGATGGGCACGAAATGAAAAAAAAAAAAAGTTCCGTTATTCATTATTCATTTCATTACGTGACAAAACGAATAACAAAAATTGTGATGAAATTGGAACAAACCGAACAGAACCATGAAAATTAGGTTCGTTACGTTTTGTTTTCATTAATGGCAATGCACAATGAAATTAGCTGTTTTTTAATGTTAAAAAACATCCTGAATATCCGTAAAAACCCAGCGATAATTATTTATTCTGCCTGATAATACGTACCAGGGGGGTTGGGGTCCTTAAAACATGCATTTATGTCTTTTCTCAGATCGCTGTATTTTTTTTCCCTTTAAGGGGAGTTAGGGGACATCGACCCAAAATGGCTTCCAGATGCCTAATATTGATTTCTTGGGTATTAAGTAAATCCGTAAAAATGCAGTGATAATTATTTGAAATTATTACCTACCAGGGGGTTGCGGTCCTTAAAACGTTTGTTTTTGTCTTTCTCCCATGGCAATGTATTTTTTTTTTTCCCTTTAGGGATGACTCAAAATGGATTCCAGCCACAAGATGGATGCAAGCCATGTGATGGGATCATGTAAATTCTTGGACAAATTCAACCAATAGCATGCACAGGTTGCAGACTGGATAGGTGTGGCATCCACAGAGGGCATAAAAAGCTTTGGCAGCCCCTGTCCTCCTTGCAGTCTGCGGTGGGAGTTAGGCTGGGATTGCTGTCTCTGCGACTTGTTACTTTTAGACAGCCAGGCAGGTGTGTGTGTGTCCCTGTGTACCTGCTGGCTGCAGCCTGGATCTTAGGGGAGAGAAAGAAGAGATTTCTCTTGCAGGCTCCCTGTGTGTGTGTGTGTGTGTGTGTGTACCTCTCAGTGAGTACCCTCCCCTGCCCTGCAGTGCAGTCACTCTGCGGCTGCCTTACACCCTGGGCAATGCCCGCTGCTGCCTTTGCAGCCTCCCTGCGTACCTAGTCTATACTGTGTCTCTGCCAGCATCATTTTTTAGTGTTTTCCCTCTGGTCTGGGGCATTGGGGGACGTCCACACGCGGAAATGTGAGAAAGTCACACAAAAAGGGGGGGAAATGAAAAACAAAAAAACCAAAATGTCATTTTTTTTATTCGTGCCCATCTCTAATGGTAATGTTACTTTTTTGGCTGACTGTGGTTAGGGTTAGTTCTAGCCCCCAGGTTTTATCCTCCTTCCTCTCTCTCTTTCATTTTGCCCTCCTTATATCTGTGACATGTACCATTTCCTACATCCAAAGTCGGCCAGCCTTCAGTGGCTAAGGAGTGTAAACCAAAGAAAGCATGGTGGCTTATTTCTGCCCCTTGGGGTTTACCCTCTGGCCTGGAGGCATGATTTTTAAAAATAACTTCCCCTGACTGATTCCATTATTGATACAGCTTAATCTTACTTTCTCTGTTCTGTCCCAGGTGACTGAAATTAAAAGCAAAAAGCAAAGTGCTTTGCTTATATACTGCCCTATACCACTTAAAGTAGTCTCTGGGCAGTTTACAGTTTTAATTACAGTAATGCAGGCTACACATTGCCCCCCCCAAGCAAGCTGGGTACTCATTTTACCGACCTCAGAAGGATGGAAGGCTGAGTCAACCATGAATCTGCTACCTGGGATTGAACCCCAGGTTGTGAGCACAATTTTACCTGTAGTACAGGCATTTAACCACTGTGCCATGTGGCTCCTAACCCATTTCTTTCCCTGTAACCAGGGAGGAAAAGAAGTGAGCTCTGGAAAAGCATATTCTAAAATAACATCTTAGTTTCGCCACATTACCTCGTTAGGGGGAATGAATTTTGAAAGCAGTCTGCTGACCCTCACTGTTCATCTGGTGACATACAAAGCAGGAGGAGAAGTTGTCATGAGGGATTGTGAACAGGTTCACTGTTGTCACAAAAGTGCTCATTGACACAAAAATAAATTCCAGACTGAAGTCCCTTGCATAAAAATGGGATTTTGGGATGTTCTGGACTATAAGTACCATAATTCTCCCTTCTCGGAGTTCTTTCTGTCTTGCAAATGTAGCAGCTGAAAGTTCTTTGAGGCTGTTTGTTTACTTAGATATCTATTGACGACCTCAGAGACAGCATCAATACAGGTGATGCTTGCAGAATTGCAAAGTAGTGACTTTTTGAATTCAAGTTCAGTTTTAAATCCAAGATATCTTCCTCTGACCATAACACAGGAGAATCATCATCAAAGACCTAAAATAAAATATCAATGCAGTTTCATAGGCATGAAATCATTATGTGGATTCAACCCTCCAACACAAACAGATAGGAATTCTATGTAGACCAAAGTGGCAATTGCATCTCTGGTCTTTTCAGCTCTCTTTCTCTTTCTGATTCAGATCTCTTACTCACAGTTCTGCTCTTTCTTTTCCCCACCCATTTGGTATGAACCACTATTGTGTACAATTCTGGTCACCGCATCTCAAAAAAGACATAGTGGAACTGGAAAAGGTGCAGAAGAGAGCGACTAAAATGATTACTGGGCTGGGGCACCTCCCTTATGAGGAAATGCTAAAACATTTGGGGCTCTTTAGTCTGGAAAAAGGCGCTTGAGGGGAGATATGATTGAGACATACACAAAATAATGCAGAGCATGAGTAAAGTGGATAGAGGGACACTCTTCTCCCTCTCACAAAATACCAGAACTAGGGGACATCCACTCAAACTGTGGGTTGGGAGAGTGAGAATAGACAAAAGAAAAAAATTTTTTTCACCCAGCGTGTTGTTAGTCTATGGAACTCCCTGCCACAGGATGTGGTGATGGCATCTGGCCTGGATGCCTTCAAAAGGGGATTGGGCAGATTCCTGGAGGAAAAGTCCATCACAGGTTACAAACCATGATGGAGATGTGTAATCTCCAGGCTTAAAACTGTGGCACCTCAAGGGCCAGATGCAGGGGAGTGGTATCAGGAGACAGATATCTAGTCTCGTGCACTCCCAGATGCATCTGGTGGGGCCACTGGGAGTTACAGGAAGCTGGATTTCATGGGCCTTTGGCCTGATCCAGCATGGCTCTTCTTATGTTCTTATGTTCTTATTTCATAGTTTACAAAAGTAACTTACACACACCTGAATGGGCTGCACCTGGGCGAAAGGACACAATTAAAAGTCTTTGATTCATAATTAGGTCAAACTTCCTGTCCCTGCTGCAGTGCTACTGGGAATCTTAGGTGGAGCTTGCCCTGGCTCAGGACATCCTAGTTGAGAACATTCATTGAAATATACAATAGTAGAGTTGGAAGGGGCATATGAGTTCATCAAATGTGATGCCTTGTTCATTGTTAGAATCCAGGTCAAAGCAGATGAATGTCTCTTCTTTTTTGTTTTGTTTTTATTTTCCTTAAACACAGGAGGTACATGGGGGGAGGGGTTAAGTGGAAGCAAATTGGCGAAATACAAATTAAAACAGAGAAATGTTTGAAGATTTCCATCACCTAATTGTCTAACCCACGATTAGTATAATTTATGAGATTACTGTTCAGTAGCCTTCAAAAACCTATAAAGAATTGTTCCAAATCTGATTCCTATAGGTCCCCCTTAACCCAGAGTCTAAAATTTCCTTTTAAATAAATCCTAGAAATCAAAACTACAAGCCAACAAATTGATTTTAAAAACACAACATCTAATAGAGGTTTCCAAACACTCCTACATTTGGCCATTGATCTATCCTCAATTAATGCTGTCAGTTTCACCATTTCTGCCATTTCCAGCACCTTAAGTAGCCAGTATTCTACTAAGGATACTTTATCTGTCTTCCAACATTGTGCATAGAGGAGCCTAGCAGATGTTGTAAAATATCTAATACAGGCATGTCCAAAGTCAGGCCCGGGGGCCAAATGTGGCTCGTTTACAAATTTCAAGTGGCCCGCGGCCTCTTCCCCCTGCTGGCTCAGTCTGTCACGCATCCCCACCAGCTGGCCCTTCCCCATACTGGATGGAGGCATCAGCTTGTAGTTTTATGTTTTGCCTGCCCTCCCTGCTCCACCCACCACCACCCAGCCACCTTCGCAGCCTACCCAACCCCGGCTGCGTTGCTGCAGCATCCTCCCCACCTCCTTGCATGTTATAAGGACTTGTCCAATGTCCTGCCTGAGGGCCGAATGCGGCTGAATGGTCAGCCCCCACACATTTTCACCTTGCCAAATCTGGCCCTCTGCAAAAAGTTTGGACACCCCTGATCTAATAATAATCACATTATTCTTTTCTATCCTATTGTCTATCAAACTGAATAGAAACAGTTCTGGTTTAAAGTGAAAGTTAATGTTCAATATCTCATGCATTAGAGAATAAATTTGTTTCCAAAATTTAACTGTGAATCCACATGTCCACCACATATGGTAGAAGGTATCTTCTTTCTCTTGCCATTTCCAGCGCGTATTTCAAATTCCCTTGTACATTTTGGACAGTTTATCTGGAGTTAGATACCACCTGTACTTCATTTTGTGGACATTTTCTTTAAGAGGATAACTCCTTGTGAATTTCAATCCATACTTTCACATTCCCTCCCACTGTTCTATTTGAATACTATACCTAACATTTTTGCAGAAGGATGTCTCCAGTGCTGTAACTGTCTCTTCACATGTTTGTAAGGTGTCTACAAGTCAGATAGAACTCCCAGAATGGAGAATTATGGTATTTGTAGTTGAGAACATCCAAAAATCCAATCCCTATTCCATCTCTCTCTCTCTCTCTCTCTCTCTCTCTCTCTCTCTCTCACACACACACACACACACACACACACACACACACACACACACACACACACAGAGAGAGAGAGAGAGAGAGAGAGAGAGAGAGAGAGAGAGAGAGAGAGAGAGAGAGAGAGAGAGAGAGAGAGAGAGAGAGAGAGAGAGAGAGAGAGAGAGAGAGAGAGAGAGAGAGAGAGAGTCAGCATATTTTGAGAACTACAGTTAGATGGCACTCCTGGAGATGCCAGGAGATGGCTCTTCTTATGTTCTTATGTTCTTATGATCCTCTAGCCCGGTGGTTCTCCGCCTTCCTAATGCCACAATCCCTCAACCAAACCCGCTGGATTTTTTTAAAAAAAGTGACAACCGTCACAAGGGGTCAAAACGCGCCACGGCTGTGCCAACGCATGTTGCAGCCCTCAGAAGAACATAAGAAAAGCCATGCTGGATCAGGCCAAAGGCCCATTTAGTCCAGCTTCCTATATCTCACAGTGGCCCCACCAGATGCGTTTGGGAGCGCATGAGACTAGATATCTGTCTCCTGATACCACTCCCCTGCATCTGGCTCTTGAAGTACCCTTGGTTTTAAGCCTGGAGATTACACATCATCTCCATCATGGTTTGTAACCTGTGATGGACTTTTCCTCCAGGAATCTGTCCAATCCCCTTTTGAAGGCATCCAGGCCAGATGCCATCACCACACCCTGTGGCAGGGGATCCCCCCTCAGCCTCAACCATCTAACTGAGGCCTGCCCTCTCCACCTGGCCCGCTAAGACTGGGCTGCTGCCACCGCCACCACCCCACTCACTTCTCTGCGCCTGCTCCTTTATATCAGTAAAGGAAGTTAGTAAGGGCAGACAAGAAAAGAGAGACAAAGGTGCCATCAATATTTGGGAATATACTTGGTATATCCCTAGTAATAAGTTCAACTGCTACAGCAAAAATATCCTTAACAAATAGAAAAAACTTTGTACACTTCAAAGGGAGAAGATACAAGCTGTGTTTGTCCCACAGTGCTGCCTCTACTTTTAACACCATTTATGCCACACACAGAAGCTTCATATTTGACTGTTTTGAACGCCTCAAGCAATGTTAAATAGCCATAATTAAAGCCAGTTGAGGAAGCAATAATTAATTATCTCCCTCACAAATCAAAGTCTGAGCAAATCAGGAAAGGAAATGTGCATTTATACATTGCCTGCCTGGAGGCCAGATGCCTAAACCACAGAGTTCAACAGTTTTAACAAATGGCAAGCCAAACGTGGTTTGACAACCTCCAATAAAAGGGAGTCCACAGGCTTCCACGATACGCTTTTCCATGGTTGAATATCATGTACCCTCAGGAGGTCTTTGCTGAGGTCTAGTCAGGATCTCCTTTCGTATCACTCAGATCCATTGGTTTGGAGCCTGCCTGAAAACAAGGTTGCTCTCTATTCCACACAAGTAGAGATGGGCACGACTTAGCGGTATTCCCGTTTCCGTTTCCGTTACTCGTTTCCGTTACTCTACGGAAACGGTAACGGGAATCACTGCCCCAGACTTCGAGCTCGAACCGACGAACGAACAATTTGGTCTGATTTGTCGTGCTCGTTACTTGCATCGCGCAATGCCAAGCGGCACAGAAAAAAAGTTTTTAAAAGTTAAAAAAAAAACCGATTCCCGGCCCTAAAAGTAGGCGAAAACTGTCTGAGGACACCTACCAGGCCAGAAGGGTGTTTTATTTGGGGGGGGGTTCCCCGCCCCCCTCTCCTTGGCTATTGCTACTGCTGCGCTGCTGGTACCAGGCTGGGAGGGCGCATCCATTTGCCATGCAGTGCGGGGGATCCAAAATGGCGACCGCAATATTTTTTTTGAAATCGTTGCCCAAAACCCCACCAAAGCACCACAGAAACATGTGAAAATTAGCTATTTTAAATGCTTGAATTTTTACAGGAGCAGCAGTGGGTTTTTCTTGCAAAAAAAAAGTCTCCGTTGATTTTATTTTATTTTATTTTATTTTATTTTTTTACACCTGCACATTTGCAATGATGGGCTCGCCCATGGGAGTGGACCATGCAAAGTTTTGCAGCCATTCCACCAATCGCATGGCCAGGTTTTGCTGACTGTACCAGGCTGGGAGGGCGCATCCATTTGCCATGCGGTGGGGGGGGATCCAAAATGGCAACCGCAATATTTTTTTTGAAATTGTTGCCCAAAACCCCACCAAAGCACCACAGAAACATGCGGAAATTAGCTATTTTAAATGCTTGAATTTTTACGGGAGCAGCAGTGGGTTTTTCTTGCAAAAAAAGTCTCCGTTGATTTTATTTTATTTTATTTTATTTTATTTTATTTTTTTACACCTGCGCATTCGCAATGATGGGCTCTCCCATGGGAGTAGACCATGCAAATTTTCCACCAATCGCATGGCCACTTGGCCAGGTTGACCACAGAGACTTCTGGGATGTGCCAATCGGGCATAAACAGCCCACTAATCGTAGCCCAAACCCGAACCCTAAGCCTAACCCATACGCCAGTACACTGTCCTTCTAAGTGGGTCAGAGAGGCACCCAGATGCACCCCAATACTCACCGTAACCTCACCCGTAACTAGCCTAACCCTAGCCGTTGCGCTAAGCCGTCTTAACCCTAAGCCAGATCTACTTGCATTGCACTACATGCAAGTACGTGAGACACAGCGGGTGCAAAGAGTCTGCCAGTCCGTCACTTGTGGCTCTGGCTGACTCCTGCAGCTCCCTCCAGGAGCCCGCTACCCCCTCCCCAAACCAGTACTAACGACAACGAAAAAACGAAAAAACGAACCGACTAATTTTTGCAAATTTTCGCGAAAAACGGAAACGAGCCGAAACGGAACCGGCCCGACTAACGACAACTCGAAAATTTTTTTTTTCAAGTCGTGCCCATCTCTACACACAAGTATTGAGATATCTGAAGATGGCTGTGTTCTCACTCTCCATTCAGACAAAACAAACCTGGCACCATCAAGTATTCCTTAGAGAGCTTGGTGGTCTGACACTTTACCATCTGGTACACACCCTCTGGGTAAATTTATTAATGTTTTCTGGACATCATTGCTTGACAGCAAACTTGGGCAATCACAAATGTTTTTGTGATGCAGAAGTATATGTTGCCCATTTAATTCTTTTTGACAGCACTGAGTCAGTGTGCAGAAATTTGTGAGGTGGCCAACATAAGGTTGGCGTCCTCCAATTCACTTTTCCTTTAATCCATGGTAATCCAGACCCTGAGTTAGATCTTGTAACCATGGATCCATGAGGAATTTTCTTCACACACAGATGCCTCCTTCTGAAACCAAGTCAACGAGCTTGTGTCTTCAAATTTCAGGGAGGCACAGTGTCATTTCTGTCTCATGAATACATGCCAGGAAGTCAGGGTGACCAAGAGAGCAACTGAAATGATTACTGGGCTGGGGCACCTCCCTTATGAGAAAAGGCTAAAACATTTGGGGCTCTTTAGTCTGAAAAAAAGGCGCCTGATGGGGGATATGATTGAGACGTACAAAATAATGCAGGGCATGAGTAAAGTGGATAGAGGGACACTCTTCTCCCTTTCACAAAATACCAGAACAAGGGGACATGCACTCAAACTGAGGGCTGGGAGAGTGAGAATAGACAAAAGAAAATATTTTTTCACCCAGCGTGTTATTAGTCTGTGGAACTCCCTGCCACAGGATGTGGTGATGGCATCTGGCCTGGATGCCTTCAAAAGGGGATTGGACAGATTCCTGGAGGAAAAGTCCATCACAGGTTACAAACCATGATGGAGATGTATCATCTCCAGGCTTAGAATCGGGGTACTTCAAGGACCAGATGCAGGGGAGTGGTATCAGGAGAGAGATATCTAGTTTTGTCCGTTCCCAGATGCCTCTGGTGGGGCCACTGTGAGATACAGGAAGCTGGACTAGATGGGCCTTTGGCCTGATCCAGCATGGCTCTTCTTATGTTCTTATGTTCTTAAGAGACAAATAGCTTTCTCTAAATTTAAGCCTCCATCGTTGACCAGCTCTGTGGCATAGTGGTTAACCTGTGGTACTGAACCCAAGCCTCTGCTCACAACCTGAGTTCAATCCCAATGGATTCAGATCATCGGTTCTCAGCCTTTTATCTTTTCAAGGCTGCTAAAATGTCCTGTTTCGTGGACACCATTGTTTTTTGCGTAATTATGTTGCAAACCACCCAGAAAGTTCTTTAGCATTACAGGAAAGTCTATCAGAAAGTCAACACCACAACATAAGAGTTCTTTGGTGGTTCCCTTAAAGTTCTTCTTGGATGGTTACTTCATGTCCACTCTCATCCCGGGAGGAAGTTTGTTGCGTATTGATGTTGGTCACGGTCACGTAGTCTTCTGGTTCTGTCCCTGTTTCCGTGTACGCACAGGCGTGATGGATGATACCGGCATGACTGTTACCGCATGTCCTTGTTCCGTGATGAGATGTGAAATTCCATGCCTTTGTTCTCCATTTCTTTTGGCCCGATCTTCTGTTTTTCGATGTTTCGATTCTCCAAAGCCTTGCCTTCAATGCGTTATGGAGCTAAATTTGAGGCATTTGTCTTTTCATCTCTCTGCACTGCGTTGCTGACTCCATAGGGAATGTACTGGAGAATGGCACTTTGCACTCCTGCCACTAGATGGAGAATGGCACATTGCATGACGAGCCTTACCTCACAGGCATTCATTCCGGAACGAGAAGCGTGATGAGCAGATTCCCGAGGCCAGGGAGGGGAATCGCTCATCCCGCTTAAATCGTAGTTCGAGGGGGGGGTTCGGGACAAACTCCCCTCGTTCCACAATGGACGTGCGGTTAGATTACTTCATACCGGTCCCCAGCGGGACCACAAACTGTGATGAGATGGACACGAAGTTTCAGCCTTGGTTTGTTCAATACTTTCACAGGCATAGCACAGATGGATAGAGGAAAATAAATGTACATTTGCACAACACTCTTTTCCATGGATTAAGCCAATGAGATACGTGCATTTCTTTTTCCTTCGTTGCATGCGAGAAAAATTCAGAAATAACAAGAGCAGAAGAGGAATAGTTAACAGGTTTCTGCTCATTATTTTGCAGTTGAAAACCAGGTTTTTACTGTCGCTTCCCTTTAAATGTTCATTTGACAGTAGTAGCTGCAGAATAAAACAGAGGAAAGCCCTCATTTTCTTGTATTCTATTACCGAAAAGGTGAAAGGGGACTTCTGCTTTTATTTTCTTTTTCTGCACATATCAAAGTGTTTGTTTTGCTGTTGATATCTGCGGTGCCTGCTCTCATGGGGTCCTGGTTGCTGTGAGCAAATGCAAATTGTGTCAGAAGATCCAAAGCGTTTCATGAATCCTGAATATTAATTCAAGGTTTCTTCCTCTTCGGATATGACATTTAAGAGCAACCATCCTCACATTCAAAGCAGATGCAAATAGCTGAGATCAGGCATGTGGAAATTTGTTCATCTTGTTTTCCTTGTGTTTCTCAGAATCCTACTGGCATTCCCATCCTGTCCTAATTTTGTATTGGCTGGTGGAATTCTTCATTCCCCTAAGTGGACATTCATGAATAGTATATTGCTATGTATTTCTTTGCAATGTGTGTGCATTTCTCAGATGTACTGGTTCCCTTCCCCTCCAATGCACACATTTTGTTTGGAATGCAATCAGTATTTATTTATTTATTTATTTATTTATTTATTTATTTATTTATTTATTTATTTATTGGATTTTTATACCACCCATCTGGCAGCGAGGTCACTCTGGGCGGTTTACAACAATTAACACATCCAAACAATTCATACAAATAAAACCATAAAATAGCAACATAACAAGATAAAAACAAAATTAAAAGTAATATTAAAATGACATAAAACAATATATTATTATTGGAAGGCTAATCAGTTAGAAAATCAAGATTTAATGGGTGAGCACTGAAACTGCATTATATTTGAGGGAATGGCTGCTTAAATAACCAAATTTTAATAGTTTTTTAAAGGCAGCCAAAGAGGGGCCAGGCAGATGTCTGGGGGAAGGTTATTCCACAGGCAAGGGGCAATGGCGGAAAAGGCCCTATTTCTATTTTTTCCTTTCAGGCCTCTCGTGGTGTTAGTTGCCTCAAACGCCTATCCTGGGAGGATCGGGTATTATGGACAGTTTTCAATGGGAGAAGGTGCTCTGACAAGTAGGGAGGTCCTAAACCGTTTAGGGCTTTGTATGTCATAGTTAAAATCAGTAGACACAGAGTAGGCCTTTTGGCTTTGTGCCTGGTTCCACTTCAAGGCCATAATAAAGCCAGGTTCCAGAACTTTGTAAGCATTCTAAGTGGAACCTTTTTGGGTGTGAGCCTCAAGCTCCTTGTTTTAAAGCCAGCTTCAGAGAATCATGTTTCTACAGGGCCTGTAGGTAGCGCCATGAGCTGCTTCCCTCTGCAGAGCCCTTAATTATTGAAACACTGAAAAGACAGATTCAAGAAGAGAGAAAAGTGATCCTGAACATAAGAACATAAGAAGAGTCCTGCTGGATCAGGCCAAGGGCCCGTCTAGTCCACCTTCCTGTATCTCACAGTGGCCCCACCAGATGCCTTTGGGAGCGCATGAGACTAGATATCTATCTCCTGATAGAATCATAGCTTCATAGAATCATTGAGTTGGAAGATACCTCAAGGGTCATCCAGTCCAACTCCCTGCCATACAGGACCCTCCCGACACACACTCATCAAAGTACTCCCAACAGATGGCCATCCAGCCTTTGCTTAAAAACCTCCAAAGAAGGCGACCCCACAACCCTCTGTGGCAGCATATTCCAATGCCAAACAGCTGTAACTGTCATAAAGTTCTTTCTAATGTTTAAATTAAATCTCTTTTCCTGTAGTATGAAACCATTGCCCCGAGTCCTAGTCTCTGAAGCCATGGAAAACCAACCAGTCCCTTCTTCAATATGACATCATTTCAAATATTTAAGTGTAGCTATCATATCTCATCTCAGGCTTCTTTTTGTAAAGTTGGGAGGAAAGTCCAGTAAGAAAGATAATGGGTAGCCATGAGACATGAGAAGAGAAGGGCTAGAAACAAAAAGTTTTCTACATCTGACAAAGCCGCTGACAAATGTTGGGAATATTGAAGAGAAATGAGTTTCATGCTTAGAAAATACCACTCCCCTGCATCTGGCCTTTGAAGTACCCTGTTTCTTTAAGACTGGAGATTAGAGATGGGCATGAAACGCCAAAATGGCGTTTCATTTCATTTTTTTTCATGTTTTTGTTTTGTTTCATTTGGTATGAAATGGATTTTTTTTTAAAAAAATCATTTCATTTTTCATTTTGTTTCATTTATTTTGTTTCATTTTGTTTCTATTTATTTATTTATTTATTTATTTATTTATTTATTTATTTTTATACCTCCCATCTTCCCAAAGGAACTCCAGGTGGTTAACAACAACAGTAAATAAAAGCAGATCTCAAACACACAGTACTACAAATAACGGAGAAAAGAAAAATGAAAAATAAAAATACCTGGCCAAATGGCAAAAGAGGAAAAATACCCCTAAAGGTCGGAAAAGCAAGGTCTTGAGTGCTTTTTTTAAAGGCAGGCAGGGACTGTGCTAGGCGCAACTCACTTGGCAGATGGTTTCAAAATGAGGGGCCAGCCATAGAGAAGGCTCGATTTCGGGTTACCGATTTCCTAGCCTCCCTGGGCGTAGCCACTCGAAGTGAGAGCGCCCATGGCATTCCGGTGGATCAGGCCTCAGGAGATCCGCTACGCCAGGTAGTTAGGTCCCAAGCCGTGGAGGGTTTTGTAAATCAAAACCAGTACCTTGAACCTGATCCGGGACACAATGGACAACCAGTGCAGGTGGGCCAGAACTGGGCGGTCATAACTGCCCACACCCACCACCACCCTGGCTGCTTATTCTTCTCTGAAGATTCCAGGTGTTCAATGGCTGTCTCTCATCCAAATACTGACACAGCCTAACCCTTATTAGCTTTCAGAATTAGATGAGATTGGGTGTGTTTGGGCTGGGTCAGGAAAATGCTTATTGTTTTCCAACAACTCTTCTTCTCATTTTCTGGATTATCTGGGCTCTCTTGTCTAGGTATGGGACTGAAAGTCATATGGCTCACATTTGCCCTCTGTTGCCCTATTTTGTAACTTCTGGATGAGCACATGAAATGGATCACTCTTACTGTTTTGTGCTCATGTTTGTTTATGTTTTGCAATGTTTCTTTAGAAGAAGAAAAATGGACATTCGCTTGTGAATATCTGCTCATGTTGAATTGGAAGAAAATCGACTACAGTCTATGATAGATCAATGGGAAAACCAAATAAAAGATTAGCTTCTCAGGGGGGACAAGGTTGCTTGTTGTGACAATTAGCATGACAGGAGAAAGAGCATACAAAAGGGCATCTATCATGAGGAAGTACTGGAGGAACTTGTGTATTAATAAACCTGCACACATAAAAATATTTATGTGGGCTTTTGCAGGAAATGACACATTCTGCAAGCTAGTGCATGAGGACAATGCTGGTTTTAACTTGATAAAGTCCTAAACAGCTTCAGTCCAAGCTATCTCAAGGACCACATCTTCTTTTAAGAGTTGCTCATGTGTTAAGATAACCAGGAGGAGCCTTTCTGTCAATCCTGGCACTTTCACAGGTACATTTGATGGGTTTATAGGGAAGGGCCTTTTCTGTTGCTACTCCCAGACTTTGGAACTTCTTTTCAAATCGAGGGCATATACTGTAACTCGGATGTGTGAAACCCAATATTTTCCAAAGTTAAAGAGATTATAGAAGAGAGGGTGCAATTTATAGGGGCTTAAAATCAGGACGAATTGACAAATTGATTTGTCTGTCAGGAAAAAAGATCATAGATTTGTTATTCATGGTTTGTCAACCTTGACGAATCATGAATTGAACCAAATTGCCATTTTTTCCATTTCATGCCCATCTCTACTAGGGAGATTCCAAAGCTGCTTTTTAGAATGGAACATCAGTGCCTCCTGCACAAATGGGAAGCCTAATGCTACCTAGTGGTGGTGCTGGAGGAGAGTCTTGAGAGTCCCCTGGACTGCAAGGAGATCAAACCTATCCATCCTGAAGGAAATCAACCCTGAATGTTCACTGGAAGGACAGATTTTGAAGCTGAGGCTCCAGTACTTTGGCCACCTCATGAGGAGAGAGGGCTCCTTGGAAAAGTCCCTCATGTTGGGAAAGATTGAAGGCAAAAGGAAAAGAGGACGGCAGATAATGAGATGGTTGATTGGTGTCATCAATGCAACCAATATGGATTTGACAGAACTCCAGGAGGCAGTGGAAGATAGGAAGGCCTGGCGAGCTCTGGTCCATGGGGTCACGAAGAGTCGGACATGACTGAATGACTGAACAACAACAACAACAATGCTACCTAGAATAGATCTGTGAAGATTCTCAGTCATTCAGGTGAGGTTATCTGGAAGTTGGGCAACTGGACTTCTTTTTTTCTTGTGAGAGCAAAACATTTCACCATTCATCCAAGCAAGACTGGCAAAGCCAGTTTTTGCCATTTTGTTATGTAACAAACTACTTTGAAACGAAATGAAATGGAACAAAATGAAATGAATGCCATTTTTTTCCTGTAGGAACAAAATGATTCATCCTAGAGCAAATGGCAGGGGAGCTTCCCCAAGCTCTTCCCTGTAAGCCCCCCAAATTTGGAGAGGTTTGGGGCTCAGGGGACTGAGTTATTATGCTCTAAAGTGGGTGCCCCTTGGAAAACATCTTTCTAATTGAACTGGAAAGCTGCAATAGCCCCCCTCGGGTGAGTGTTTAGTGGCTTTGCCCTGTTTGTAAACCACCCAGAGTTCCCTATGGGAAAATAGGTGTGTTATATAAACTTAAAAATACAGTGGTACCCCGACTTAAGAGCAGCTCTACTTAAGAGCAATTCAACTTAAGAGCGGAAAACTGTTGGGGTTTTAACTGCTGTCTTACAAATTTTAGATATGGTTTGCTCGACGTACAAATTTTATTTTCATTTTTTTAACTTATTTTTTTGAATTTTTTAGATAGGTACCCCAACTTAAGAGTAGTTCGACTTAAGAGCAAGCATTTGGAACAGATTCATTTTGTAAGTTGAGGTACCACTGTAAAGAAAGAAAGAAAGAAAGAAAGAAAGAAAGAAAGAAAGAAAGAAAGAAAGAAAGAAAGAAAGAAAGAAAGAAAGAAAGAAAAAGAAACTGTTGGCCTACAGGAACTCAAACGGATATTAAGCTTGGTTGGAAAACTGCTTGAAACAAATAGTTCTGTTGCGACAGATGCCCTCCCTTCCAACTCAGTGTGATTGCTCTTCTAATGACAGAATTTCTGAATCCTGAGCAACCTTTAACTGTTGGCACATGCCTCCTATGGCCTGTTTTGCCAATGGAAAATCATCGGAGAGGATTCGGAGAAGGCAGAGGCTGAGTAGTTGAATAAGAAGGGTTTGAAAGGGGCTGATATGAATGATGCTCCCATGTTTCCCTGCCTTCTGAGTTGTGGTGTTCAAAGATGTACCATGAGAGCAACAGCCTTCAATTGTGCATGGAATGGGGGTGGTAACCCCTGGCTAGCATTTCCCATCAGCTCAATTCCCAGGAGTCTCTGATTAAATCTGTTCCTGCTCTGAGCATTACGAGGGGCAGCTGCACTGACACTGCTCTCACCACCTGCCCAGGAATAAGTGCTAGCCTTACATGAAAGGAAGCAAGTAAAGAACCAAACAAGAAAACATGGACATGCACACAAAACCAAAAGAGCA
The DNA here is from genome assembly GCA_037367245.1 of Phrynocephalus guinanensis. Taxonomy (NCBI): domain Eukaryota; kingdom Metazoa; phylum Chordata; class Lepidosauria; order Squamata; family Agamidae; genus Phrynocephalus; species Phrynocephalus guinanensis. Next base: position 99,906,207 of record CM074740.1, on the reverse strand, counting down.
CAGAAACATATGGGGAAGCTCCATTCACTAACCCTGTATTTCAAGTTGTTTCATGCAACAGAAAATAACTGGGTGTCTTGGTGAAACAGACTGAGAGTCCCTCTCACTTAGCTGTGTGTTTCTGTTTTATTGGGTAGACAGAGGGGGATCCCTCACATTTAAAGATGGCCACTGACTGTGGTTCAACATTTTGTTGCAGTTTGGTGGATCAGGCCCAGAAATGTTACACAGGCACCCTGAGTTCCTCAAGCCACCTCCTCCTGTAAGTACTCTGTCAGAAGCAGAATCACAGGCTTTCTTGCCCCACATCCTGCTCTGAATGAATGTCCCCAAGGGGCGGAAGGAGCCCGATCCACCAAAACACCAAACCACACTAAGTGCCGATCTCTACTCCTATTTAAGCATTTTTGACAGCCTTCCATTCATTATGCCTCTGAGCCATTTAAAGCTAGTCTAGAGAAGATCTGTTTGCTCTGCCAATGATCTCTCAAGATGCTTTCCAATTAGGGATGGAATGTTTGGAGTTTTTGGACTATGAATACCATAATTCTCCATTTTGGGCATCCTGTCTACCTTGTAGGCACCTTACACACATCACAGTGTCATGCACTTGGGTGAAAGATCTAAATTAGAAAGCTTCAGGGATTAACTAGGACACCAAACTTCCTGTTCAAAATGAAAGCTCCCAGCTTGCGCTGGGGTAGAAATGGGATATGGGGGGGGGCAGAATAAGAGCCGGCGGAGACTTGAGGAGAATAGTTCAGCCATAACCCCAATCCTTTCTGTGACTGCTCAGCCAAACCATAAATGGGATCCAAACTGGTTCAATCCATACACTTCGGATAGCATATTGAGGATGAGCACATGTTTTTGTGGTGTATAAAGGGGGTGTATTAAGAACCTAAGAAAAGCCATGCTGGATCAGGCAAAGGCCCATCTACTCCAGCTTCCTGTATCCCACAGTGGCCCCACCAGATGTGTTTGGGAGTGCATGAGACTAGATATCTGTTTCCTAAGACCACTCCCCTGCATCTGGCCCTTGAAGTACCCCAGTTTTAAGCCTGGAGATTACATTATTTGTAACCTGTGATGGACTTCTCCTCCAGGAATCTGCCCAATCCTTTTTTGAAGGCATCCAGGCCAGATGCCATCACCACATCCTGTGGCAGGGAGTTCCACAGACTAACAAGACACTGGGTGAAAATATATTTTCTTTTGCCTGTTCTCACTCTTCCAACCCTCAATTTGAATGGTTATTAGTTCCCTAAGAATTCCTTAGGCCAAAAACAATACTTCCAAACAGTAGCCAGCCTGCTGAAGAAGGGAGCCTAGGTATTTCACCATTAAATGGGCAATCATCATTTGCTTTTCTGCTTCTAACAGAAGGTTCAGGAATCTGAGAAGGCAATCTGTATCTGCTCGGTGAAATCCATTGCTGCCTTGCAACAAGAGTATTGGAGGATTTGGCTGATATGAAGGAGTTTTGGTCTATTTTTGTTTTTCTAGGAACAGGCACCTGGAGCAGCTGAGCCTACAGTTTTAACAGGATTCCCCCCCTGAGAAGCATGGATTTCAAAAACTAGATTCAAACATCTCTGAACTGCAGAGAGAGCTCCAAATGGATCCCTAGTCTTTTGGGTCAGATTTTCAGTGTACACTGGAGGAAGCCTTAGGAAATATCTGTTTTTTTGGGGAAGTAGCTGGATTCAGTCAAAACATGTCATTAGATGCCAGAAAGAGAGTTTCAAGTTTTCTCCCAATTTGCTTTGAGCAGAGACATGGATACGGAGTGATTGATTTGGGGGAGATTAAGGATGGGAATGAAATGAAAAAATATGCATTTTGTTTTGGTTTGTGTCGTAACCACCCCATTTCATTTAGTTTTGTTTCATTATGATTTTGTTTTTTGTTTTTTAATTGTAACGAAAAGAACCACTGACGAAATGGTTCATATAAGTATAAAAACTGGCTCTCCTGGGTCCTAAAGGCATAAGAATTGGTGCCAGGGGAGCCATTTTTTGATACTTACAAATCATTTCGTAAGTAAGGAAACAAAATGGCATTTCATTTCATAACGAAATGCTGTTTCCCATTTTGTTTCATTTTGTAAGCATACAAAATGACAAAAGGGCATTTCGTTTTTCAGAAGGTGCCCATCCCTAATCTTGATCAGTAGCATTCTATGAAGCATCCTTTATGGGTTGGAGGTACATGACAGAGGAGTTTCACACACCATCCCATAGATGCCAAAAAAAACATGGAAGTAGTAAACAGTCTATACAGTGGAGCGTTGTATAACAAACAGTTTGTATAACATAAAATTTGTACAACATAAAATATTCCAGAGATAGGGGAAATTTGCTTAACAGAATCGCCTATGGGGCAAATCCGTACAACATAAAAATGGGATTACTCCATTTTCAATGCATTCCTATGGGAAATTTGTATAAAGGAAAATTTGCTGAACAGAATTTCATTTGGAACGAATTAATTCCTTTATACAAGGTACCAATGTACATTGTATGATGTCTGCTTCCCTCTAGTGGCCAGTTCTGGTAAATACACCCTGGAAATACATAGAAATACATAATTCTGTGGGAGTTTTTTTATTTTGTATTTTCAAACAGTGGACGAATAAATTTGAATATGCTGATCTGTGGATAGGGGGTCCTACTGTAATTCTAGGACCTAACTGTTGAGTTGCATCCTGAAAGAAAGTAAAAACATGGCTAACATCTTAGTTCCTCTGACTTTTAAAGCTTTGCCACTTCCTCCTGATAATAATAAATATGTATACATTGGTTTTAGATGCTTTTATATGCTTTTTAAGATTGTTATACCCACTGTTTTACCATGTTTTATACTGTAAACCACCTAGAATCCCCTCTGGGGAGATGAGCAGTGGCAAATCTAAATAAATAAACAAATAAATAAATAAATAAATAAATAAATAAAAAGAGAAAGACAAGTAAGCAGGAACAAACAGGTTGAAAACTCCTGCTTGATGCTTCAAACTATCCAAATGTTGTACGTCTACCCATGTGATGTAGCATCTCTCCTTAGAGTGCTCAGATGTCTTTGCATTGTGAAAACCAGGTTTTTAAACACTCTTTGCCGCTGGCCCCTTGGTGAAAGTGAAGCAGAACAACTGCACAGTTCTGAGTCTGTGTGCTTTTAAGTGAAATCATTTTTAAAAAGATGATAGAATTAAATCCTTCTGAGGGTTCCGATTATTTTAATGATGCTCCCCTCTGTTTTTGTTATCCTCTTAATTGGTGCATATAAAGATTCCCGGCATTGTGCTTTGTGTTGGGAACTGAGAGCTCTCAAGTATATTACCTGTTCAGCATGAATTTTCCTTAGAATTATTATTTTAAAGAGAGAGAGAGAGAAAGATAAATTAATACAAATTAACCTGTTTAGATCCTATGCGTTTGAGCAATGCCAGTCCAGTATACTTTCAGACCTCAGTGCATGGCTATTTCATTATTTTATATTATATGGCAAAGTGTTCAGGGCTATATTGGAATGAGCCTGGAGGTAACCGCAAACTGCTCCTACAGTTCTGCTAAGCAGAGGTGGGCATGAAACAGAAAACCCATGGTTCGTGTTCATCTGTTTCAGGCCCACCCTTGGTTCGGTTCGGGTTCATACAAATTTAAAAATAATAATTGTATGAACCTGAACCAATCCGAACTGGTTCGGGTCCGACTTACTGGGTGGCGGCGGTGGCGGTGGTGACGGTGGTGGTGGGTGATCTTGGCCCCGGCGGCAGGGGCTATTTGAAGCCCTCAGCTGAGGGGCACTGGCTTGGTGCCAGTGCCTTGGTTATTTTCCCCTTCAAGCACCGACCGCACAGCTCCTGCGGCCAGGTCGGTGCTTCTTTTAAAAAAAAAATTAATTGAATTTGGAGCAACTACCCGGCCACCCTTGGGGCCAGGTCGGCACTCCTTTTTATTTATTTTTATTTATGCATTCATTTGTTTTTAAAAGCACTGACCGTGTGGCTCCTGGAGCCGGGTTGACACTGTTTCTTTTCTTTTCTTTCTTCCTTGAATTTATTGTGCCGACCATGCGGCTCCTGGGCCAGGTCGGTGCTTGAGGATTTTTTGTTTGTTTTTGTTCATTTTTTTAAGACCCCATGCTGGGGCTTTTTTTTCCTTCACAGTTGAGAGGCACTTGCTTCCCCACATGCCCGGTTTTTAAAAAATGTTTTATTGATTTTTTTAAAGTCCACGAAGCAGGGGGCTTCCCCCTCCCCCCACCGCTGAGAGGCACTGGCTTGGAGCCAGCGCCTCACTCTCCCCCAGCCCCATTTCTGGGGGTTTTTAAAAACCTTTTCCAGTGCCGACCACACGGTTCCTAGGGCCCGGTCAGCACTGTTTTTTTTATTGTTTATTGAATTTATTGTGCTAACCATGCCGCTCCTGGGCCAGTCGGCGCTTGTGTGTGTGTGTGTGTGTGTGTGTGTGTGTGTGTGTGTGTGTGTGTGTGTGTGTGGTTTTGTTTTTTATTTTGTTTTGTTTTTGTTTTTTTGCAGAAGAAAAGGGGAACTCCTGGAGGACTCCACTCGTCAGACAAGGTAAGTGCCAGGAACTAAAAATGAAGCAAACAAAACAGAAATTTCCATTTTGTTTCATTTCATTTTTTTGATGGGTTGGTTCGTTATTCGTTTTGTTAGTTAACAAAATGAATAACGAATAATGAAACAAATTAAAAATTCATCCATCTCTACTGCTAACATTAGGAACTGCAGATTACTGCAGGTTTCTTATAAAACCTAATATAGTCTTACGTGTAACACATGGATTGAAATCCAGTAGTAAATTGCAACTACAGTAGGCCTATTGAACCAATGTATCTTATGGAGCAGTTCACTCAACAAATCCCCACTGATTCAAGAGGGCCTACTCTAGTTGTGAATTACTACTGGTTCAGCCAGTGACAGCTGCTTCTTAGTAAACCTCTGCAAGTGTGTGTCTACTTTAGGAGTGGTTTTACCTGTTCCACTCCCCAAGTGACTTTTCATGATTGAGCCGGGATTCAGACCCCCAGAGTCCTAGCCCATCATGCTATCCATTACACCACACTGGGAAGCCCTGATAAACCTCTGTAAGTAGTATGCCTGTGAAGATTCTCAGTCATCCAGGTGAGTTTATCTGGAAGCTGAGTCATGGCTACTGGAATTCTTTTTCTTTAGAGAATGAAACATTGTGATGCTCATCCAAACAGCTTCGTTAGTTTGCTGTTTGGACGAAGCTGTTTGGATGAGCAGTGAAACATTTCATTCTCTCAAGAAAAAGAAGCCCAGTTGCCATGACTCAACTTCCAGACCTCTGTAAGAAGGTGGGGATAAATTGTGGCTATATAAACTTTTCAGGGAGTTCCACGTTTTCAGAAACTTTGAAGAATGTATATGCTTACAGAACATAGAAGGAATGTAGATAAAATTGTGTTTCCAATCACTGTGTGTGGGTTTGAAAGCTGGACAGTAAAGAAAGCTGATGGGGGAGTGATTAGTTGATAATGTGGTGCTGGGGGAATGATTAGCCAATAACTTGGACTGCCAGAAAGACAGACAAGGAGGTCCTGGTTCAAATCAAGCCTGGAGTTTTTCTGTCAAGGTGTGAAAATCTGTATGCATAAATTGTTAGACTAATGAGGGGAAATGTGCAGAAAATGTAACCCTGAAAACATACCTTGGAGGTAAACAACAGATATGAAAACAAAAGGCCACCAAGTCCAACCCCTGCCTCAATACAAGAATTTGAATCAGACAGATGGTTGCCCAATTTTCTCTTGAATGTCTCCCATTTTGGAGTGCTTGAAGCCCATTATTTCTTGTCCAGCTCTCTGGGATTATTGAGAATATTTGTCGCCCTCCTCTAAACTTGCTCCAGATTGTTGGGGGTTGAAATGATAGAATAAGAAGCACAGTGTGAAGCTGAAGTGGGAACCAGAAGCCTTAGTTAGTTAGTTAGTTAGTTAGTTAGTTAGTTAGTTAGTTTGTTCATTCGTTAGTTAGTTAGTTAGTTTGTTTGTTCATTTGTTCATTCATTCATTCATTCATTCGTTAGTTAGTTCATTAGTTCATTAGTTCATTCATTTTTTTGTTCATTCATTTGTTCATTTGCTCATTTGTTCGTTCGTTCATTCATTCATTCATTCGTTAGTTAGTTAGTTCATTTGTTCGTTCGTTCATTCATTTTTTTTGTTCATTCATTCTGCCAGTGGCAGAAGAGGAGACTTGCTAGGCTTGCAACGCTTAAGACCTGTCTTCCACACTCACAACATTAAGGATGGTCACTAGCTTGTAACAGCCACTGTTTACATAAAAAGGGGAGGGGACTTACATTAAATGGTGGGGCTTTGCCTGCCCCATTTGCTTCCTCCTTTTAAAAAATGTACACAACTAGGATTATGTATACTGTATGCACACATGTATCTCTATTAATGTGCATGCATGGGAAGATGAATGAGTCTTTTCCTGTATGGATTTCTTTTCCTCTACCTTTCCTTTCCTTTTTCTTGGCAAGTCCTGAGTCTGAGTCTCTGAACTCAAGTCCCAATCCTCAAGTCCAAGTCTCAAGTCCTTTTGCCCCACTTCCTACAAGGATAAGGACTCAGGTCTCTGACCCGAACTTTCAGACTCTACATGCGCAGAGACAGCAGTCCTGCCGCTGCCACCACCTGAGTCTCTGTGAGCGCACTGGCCAGCAGATGAATGAGCAGAGGCAGTAGCTCAGCTCCTGGAAGGCAAAGATGGGAGGGGGAGGCTCCATAGAGATTTGATTATGCAACTTGTACAAACGGGCCTGAGTCGAATTGTGAATTGTCCCCCTAAAAAAAACCAACAACAACATCCAGGTTGAGTCCAACTCAAGTAACCAGCCCAACCTAAGTTGGACCTGACAACAACTCATGACTCAGAGGTCCCTGATAACAACCCCCTTCCAAGTCAAAACAGCTTGCATTCTCCTGTTCACACATTTATTCTGAAAAACAATCCTAACCCCAGAGATCTGGAAACACAGAAATACCAACGTGAACTCACATGAGGATTGGGTCAGACAGTATTCCTAAGTCCACAGAGGAAATCAAAGATCAATCAGTTACGTGCTGTTATTTGATGGCATCAGGAGACCAACATACAACCCAAATTCACTTGTGCACATCTGCAAGGATTATGCAAATTAAATATCTCCTCTCTTAACTTTTTTCTTTTGGTACATCAGCTCAGCACCAAAATGAATGATGACCAGGTAGGTATCACCTAGATGCTGAAGATAAACCTGTATTTCAGAACTGTACACTAGTTTTGGACAAATCACTGATTATTAATTTGATAACCGAACCACCTGTTTCAGACTGATCAGCTCAATTTGAGGGAGGTCCAGATCAAAGTACAGAATAGTCAGATTCGGTTCCAAGGCAACATAAAATTAATTTTCTATGACGATTTGTGTCCCGAGCACAAACCAACTCAGAAAGTGTACAGATTGTTACAGTTTTTGCTTTTGCTTTTTCAAAATATCACTTCAAAGGTGACTGAACACAACCCCCTGCTGTCCTCTTGATGAAATTTGCCATGTTTGTTTATTCCAGTCTGTAGGTTCTTTCATGGCTCTAAATTTCATGTGCATCCATGCAAAAACTTTTTTGCTGTTGTTGTTTTTTTAAAAGCTCAAATTTGGTTTTCCAGTGCAAGGCAGCCAGAGTGTCACAAATTAGTTTGGGCTGGATAGAGTGGAAATCTGTCCAGACTTGTATTGGGATGCATCCCAAAGACCCAAACCAGCCTCCATATTGGATCAAGAGCCCCTAGCTTAGCCTGAACCACAGCTGATAAGTTCTCCAATGCATTGTGTGCTATCTCTCTGTTCTACAGTGTCACCACCTGGAAGTCATGATGAAGACTGGTGCTTGGAACATGGTATTAGTACAACTTGTTTGAAACACAAGGATCTGCCTGTGTAATGCAGCCACCCCCTGTTTAATTCTCCCTTGACAGAAGCTCCTGAAACATATACCTTCGAGGCTAGGAGTGCCCTCAGCTTTGCATCACTTCTGCTGAGGTTTAGGACAACACATGACGAAGGGTGGAAGTTTAAGATGTAGCCAATTGTCAAGATCATGCTCATCTCTATCAAAAAGGGGATTGAAAATAAAACAGCCAATATTATAATTCCATTATACAAAACAATAATAAGGCCGCACCTGGAGTATTGTGTACAATTCTGGTCACCACATCTCAAGAAAGACATAGTGGAACTGGAAAAGGTGCAGAAGAGAGCGACTAAAATGATTACTGGGCTGGGGCACCTCCCTTATAAGGAAAGGCTAAAACATTGGTGGGTCTTTAGTCTGGAAAAAAGGCGCCTGAGGGGGTATATGATTGAGACATACAAAATAATGCAGGGCATGCGTAAAGTGGATAGAGGGAAGCTCTTCTCCCTCTCACAAAATACCAGGACTAGGGGACATACACTCAAAGGGCTGGGAGAGTAAGGACAGACAAAAGAAATTTTTTTTTTTACCCAGCGTGTTGTTAGTCTGTGGAACTCTCTGCCACAGGATGCCTTCAAAAGGGGATTGGACAGATTCCTGGAGGAGAAGTCCATCACAGGTTACAAACCATGATGGAGATGTATAATCTCCAGGTTTAAAACCGGGGTACTTCAAGGGCCAGATGCAGAGGAGTGGTAGCAGGAGACAGATATCTAGTCTCGTGAGCTCCCATAGGCATTTGGTGGGACCACTGTGAGATACAGGAAGCTGGACTAGATGGGTCGTTGCCCTGATCCAGCATGGCTCTTCTTATGTTCTTATGTTCTTATATTCTTATTGTGCAATAAGAGTTTTTATGTCTGTGCCTGTCTGTCTCTTTGCATTAGATACACCCATAACCTGCCGCGGCAACAAACACAGCTTACAAGGTTCCAGGCCCATTGTTGTCTTTTATCAGCAAAATGCAATTACAAAGGTAATTGGCTCCTATATATCAGAGTGACACTTTCTTGGCTGTGCCCTCCCTCTTTGCTGGAGCACAGAACAGCTTTCTCCACTCCCTCTCAATATGTTTTCTCATCGGAGCCAAGAGCCTGGTCATCATTCAGAGGCACATCCTGACAAGCTTCATGCACAGCGGCTGGCCTCCAGAAGTAAGAGGTTTGCAGCCCTGGATGGCAAGGTCCAGAACTGGCAGGGGTTCCTAGCACATATTTCTCTGAAGCTAGCACTGGTCCACGTGGCCTTGCACTAACTCTATATCTTACGAAAAAGGAATAAGGATGCACTGGATTGCAACATAGCTCAGTGGTTTCAGCATCTGTCTGTGGAGCCAAAGGTTGGGCATTCGATTTCTCACATTGCCTCCTTGACGGGGGTAGACTCGATCATCCATAGGTTCACTTCCACCTCTGCAGTGCTAAGATTCTATCTTATGACATAAAAACATAAGAACATAAGAAGAGCCATGCTGGATCAGGCCAAAGGCCCATCTAGTCTAGCTTCCTGTATCTCACAGTGGCCCCACCAGATGCGTTTGGGAGCGCACAAGACTAGATATCTGTCTCCTGCTACCACTCCTCTGCATCTGGCCCTTGAAGTACCCCGGTTTTAAACCTGGAGATTACACATCTCCATCATGGTTTGTAACCTGTGATGGACTTTTCCTCCAGGAATCTGCCCAATCCCCTTTTGAAGGCATCCAGGCCAGATGCCATCACCACATCCTGTGGCAGGGAGTTCCACAGACTAACAATGCGCTGGTTGAAAAAAAATATTTTTTTAAATCAAAAAGGGGATTGAAAATAAAACAGCCAACATTATAATGCCATTATACAAAACAATAATAAGGCCGCACCTGGAGTATTGTGTACAATTATGGTCACCGCATCTCAAGAAAGACATAGTGGAACTGGAAAAGGTGCAGAAGAGAGCGACTAAAATGATTACTGGGCTGGAGCACCTCCCTTATGAGGAAAGGCTAAAACATTTGGGGCTCTTTAGTCTGGAAAAAAGGCTTCTGAGGGGGTATATGATTGAGACATACAAAATAATGCAGGGCATGAGTAAAGTGGATAGAGGGAAGCTCTTCTCCCTCTCACAAAATACCAGAACTAGTGGACATACACTTAAATTGAGGGCTGGGAGAGTAAGAACAGACAAAAGAAAATATTTTTTTTTACCCAGCATGCACCAACACACCAAGATCTCTTTCCTGATCCATCACGGATAACTCAGAGCCCATGAGTTGATAGATAAAGTTTTGGCCCCAATATGCATTACTTTACATTTGGCTATATTGAAATGCATTTGCCATTTGGCAGCCCATTCCCCCAGTTTGGAAAGATCCTTCTGGAGCTCTTCACAATCTTCTCTGTTTTTTACCACACGGAAAAGTTTTGTGTCATCCGCAAACTTCGCCACCTCACTGTTTATCCCTGTCTCCAGGTCATTTATTATGAACAGATTGAAAAGCACCGGTCCCAGGACAGATCCCTGGGGCACACCGCTTTTCACTTCTGTCTACTGTGAAACTTTCCCACTGACACCTACTCTTTGTTTCCTGGATCTCAAACAGTTCTCAATCCATAAGAGGACCTGCCCTCTTATTCCCTGACTATGCAATTTTCTCAGCAGCCTTTGGTGAGGGACTGTGTCAAAAGCCTTTTGAAAATCCAGATAGACTATATCCACTGGTTCACCCAAATCCACATGCCTGTTGACCTTTTCAAAAAATTCTAAAAGATTTGTCAGACAAGACTTACCCTTACAGAAGCCATGCTGATTTTCTCTCAGCAAGATTTGTTCTTCTGTGTGTTTTAAGATTTTCGCTTGGATGAGGCTTTGCACCATCTTCCCTGGGACAGATGTAAGGCTAACTGGCTTGTAGTTTCCCGGGTCCCCCCTCCTTCCTTTTTAAAAAATTGGTGTGACATCTGCTATCCTCCACTCCTCTGGCACTGTGGCCGTTTTAAGAGACAAGTTGCATATTACCGTTTAGAGATCTGCAATTTCATTTCTCAGTTCCCTAATAACCCTTGGGTGGATGCCATCTGGGCTTAGTGACTTGTTAATCTTCAATTTATCAATTAGTCCTAAAACATCCTCTTTTTTAACCTGTATTTGATTTAATTCTTTAGTCAGGCAGTGGAATCTGCTCACGGTCCTCTGTCGTGAAGACAGATGCAAAGAACTCATTTAATTTCTCTGCAATTTCTAAGTCCTCCTTAACTTCCCCTTTTCCTCCCTCACCATCCAGAGGGCCAACTGGTTCTCTGGCAGGTTTTCTACTTCTAACATATTTAAAGAATCTTTTATTATTACCTTTTATATTGCTAGCCATGCGTTCCTCAAAATCTTTCTTTGCCTCTCTTATCTTCTTCTTACATTTCTTTTGCCAGAGTTTGTGTTCCTTTTTATTTTCCTCGTTTGGGGAGGATTTCCATTTACAGAAAGACCTCTCCTTGCACTTTAGAGCCTCTCTAACTCCACTCGTCAACCATGCTGGTGCCCTCTTGGACTTAGAGGAGATCTTCTTTATTTGTGGTATGCACTTGTGCTGGGCCTCTATTACCGTTGTTTTAAACAAGCTCCATGCACTCTGAAGAGATTGGATTCTTCTAACCTTCCCCTTCAATTTCTTTCTAACTAGTTTCCTCATCTGAGGGAAGTTTGCCCTTTGAAAATCAAGGGTTTTTATGTCTGATTTGCTTGACACTCTTCCTCCAACATGCATGGCAAAGGAGATTGCAGCATGGTCACTGTTCCCCAGAGGCTCAGTGACATTCACATCCCTGACCAGGTCCTGAGTATTGCACAGTATTAGATCCAGAGTTGCCTGTTCTCGGGTCGGCTCCAAGACAAGTTGCTCTAAGCCACAGTCATTCAGCAAATCGAGAAACCCAGTTTCTCTTTCTTGCCCGGAGCTCGCATTGGCCCAGTTAATGTGGGGATAATTGAAGTCCCCCATGATTACTATCCTATCCCTCTTACACACCTCCATGATTTCTATCCTCATTTCAAGGTCCCCCTCAAGTTTTTGATCTGGTGGATGATAGAATACCCCAACTATCACATCACTCCTTGGACCTGGTATTTTAACCCACATTCTATGGTGGAGTCAGACCCTCTGTCAATCTCCATTCTGCTGGATTTTACCCCTTCTTTGACATAGATGAGAAGGGGCGTGGTGGCTCAGTGGACTAAGGCACCAAAACTGTAGACTGCAAAGTTGGCAGCTCGGCCAATATAATCCCAGGTGCCACACAGCGGAGCGAGCTCCTGCTGATAACCCCAGCTCCTGCCAACCTAGCAGTTCGAAAGCATGTAAATGCATGTAGATAAATAGGTACTGCCATAAAAAAGTGGGAAGGTAAAACAGTGTTTCCTTGCAGCCATGCCGGCCACATGGCCATGGACTTGCACAGCACTGGCTCTTCTAGCTTGATGTGCACCGCCCCTAGAGTCGGACACGACTAGCATGCATATGCGGGGGGAACCTTTTCCTTTTTACCTTGACATAGATGGCCACTCACACTCCAACCCGCCCCTCTCTATCCCTTCTATAGAGTTTATAGCTTGGGATTGCTGTATCTCACTGGTTCTCCACATTCCACCAAGTTTCTGTTATGGCTATTATATCTATGTTATCCCTAGCTGCCAAATCTTCAAGTTCTCCCATCTTTGCTCGGAGGCTTCGAGCATTGGCGTAGAAGGACCTGTACAATGGGTACTGCAACAACAGCTGCTTCTTTGTTCTCCCCCCCCCCCCAGCTTTTATTCTCAGTAGACAAACTATCATATTCCATTATTCTCCCAGTGCTAATACCTGCTATGTCATCTCTATGTGATTCTCTACCCTCTCCAACCTCATTCCCCGAGGATGAGGTGTTCCAAACTGGATGACACTCAGCTCCTGTCGGCTTTCTCCCAGTTATCAGTTTAAAAGCTGCTCTGCAGCCTTTTTGAGGTTGAGTGCCAGCAATCTGGTCCCATTGTGACATTATGATGGCCACAAACCTAGAGCTAGGGGGCACTCCATGAAACTTTTGGGTGCTAGATCTCAAACAAATAAGAGGAAGTACTTTTTCACCCAGAGGATCCCTAGTCTGTGGAATTCCCTGCCAGAAGAAGTGGTGACAGCTGTCAGCCTTGACAGCTTTAAGAAAGGATTGGACAAGTTCATGGAGAACAAGGGTATCAATGGCTATCTTTATAGATGCCTAAGGACAACCTCCCGATTGGAGCCATGAGTCAGCAGTGTGGTGCAGCAGCCAGGAAACCAATGCAATTCTTGGTTGCATCAACAGAACCATAGTGTCTAGATCAAGGGAAGTGATAGTACCACTCTATTCCGCTCTGGTCAGACCCCACCTGGAGTACTGTGTCCAGTTCTGGGCGTCTCAATTTAAAAAGGATGGTGACAACCTCGAGCGGGGCCAGAGGAGGGCAACCAGGATGGTTGAATATCTGGAAGAGATGTCTTACGAGGAACGGCTTAGGGAACTGGGAAAGTTTAGCCTTTCAAAAAGAAGGATGAGAGGGGATATGATAGCCATGTTTAAATATTTGAAAGGATGTCACATTGAAGAAGGGACTGGTTTGTTTTCCATGGCTTCAGAGACTAGGACGCGGGGCAATGGTCTCAAATTACAGGAAAAAAGAGATTCAATTTAAACTTTAGGAGGAACTTCATGATGGTTAGAGCTGTTCGGCAGTGGAATATGCTGCCACAGATGGTGGTGAATTCTCCTTCTTTGGAAGTTTTAAAGCAGAGGCTGGATCACCATCTGTTGGAAATACTGTGATGGGGTTCCTGCATGGCAGGGGGTTGACTGGATGGCCCTTGAGGTCTCCCCCAACTCTATGATTCTATGTTTCTATAGGACATCTCCCAATGCCATTTGTGGGGAATCATAAGCAGATGAAGACATCTGCTTGGGAATACCCTGAAGCAAATGGTGAGCCGCTGTGTGAGACAAAATGCTGTAATGGATGGGCTGTGGCCTCTTCCAGGAAGGTTGTTCTTATGTCCTTATATGATCTTTCAGGCTCATAGTATAGAAGCATAAATTAACCATTCATTTTAGTCTCACGTTCTGAGAACATTCCAGCTGCTTCTCATGGGGACCATTAGCATTAGTGAAAAGTAAAAGGGAAAAATTGTATGTTATCTTCAAAACTAAGGTGTCAGATTAGAGCAATGACAATTGGCAAGAAAAAAAAACACAGTTCTTGAGCTCAGAGGCTGGTGTAAAAACGTCAACCCATTCAGCAGCAATATATGCACCAAACCAAAAAGGTGAAAAATAAAAAGAAGGGAGAATTATAAAATGTACATTTTTGTATATAATCACAGAACTGTAGTCCTAGAAAGAGGAGGAGGCATTGATTCCAACCACCTGCCAAAGCAGAAAAATCCACAGCTAAAGCATTCCTGAGGGAGAATGCTTTAGCTGTGGATTCCATCTGGCCTTTGCTTTAAAATCTCCAGTGAATTAAAGTTCAACTTCTAAGGTAGTACATTCCATTGTCCAATTGTGTCTGTAGAGCACTGATTACACTACTAGACTGCAGCCAAACACTGCTCGTGAAGCAGGGTTCATTCTCCGGTAGCCAGCTCAAGGTTCACTCAGCCTTCCATCCTTCTGAGGTTGATAAATTGAGTATGCGGCTCTCAAGGGGATAAAGCAGTGTGTAGTCTGCAAACTATCTTTTAAACTGCCCAGAGAGTGTGTTAAGCTTTGCTACGGTCAGGAAATTCTACCTAATGTTTAGTTGAAATCTCCTTTCTTGTGATTTCATTCTATTGCTTTGGGTCCTACTCTCTGATGTTGCCAGAAACAAAGTTGCCCCATCACAACAGCTCTCTGACCACTGTTAGAATTTTCTTTGCCAGGTTAAGCATATTTGAGGTAAAGCATTTAGCTTATGATGGTTTAAAAGTTTGGAGTTGAGGAAATACAAGACAAATCAATGACTTACACAAGATTGACTGATATCATCTTGCCTAGCATAGTAGATGAGGCCTATTGATTCAGTGGAAATTAGGTGAGCCAAACCCTCCGTATGTTCCATTGATTCAAATGGGCCTACTTTGTTTTATTGACTGATTTATTTCAATTTTTACCACCTACCCCACCACCCAGCTCATGCATACTCTGGGTAGATTACAAGTGGGTAAAAGCTGGACATTGCAATAAATAAATAATATAAAACAAGGTAGCAGCCAATACAAAAAATAACAAAACAAGAAGAAAAATAAAATAAAATAAAGATTTCAGATTGAGGAAGCTGTTTGGATGAGCAGCGAAATGTTTCTATCTCTCAAGAAAAAGAAGTCCAGTAGCCATGACTCAACTTCCAGATAAACTCACCTGGATGACTGAGAATCTTCCCAGACAAAAAGAAAGATGAGATGAGATGGAGCCACAAAAATGCAAAAACCAAACATACTTAGTCTAGACCCAAGCAATGGGCTGTTGAATGTGGTTCTCCCATGTGGGAAGCCTTAGCAGAAAACAAGAACCATCGATGCCCTCGCACCCACAGGCTACACATAAGTCAATGCCCAGGGAAACAGCCCAAAGAGTAGACGGGATTATTACTGGAGTCATGGCTATCATAAAAGCCTGTTACCAATGCCACGGTCACCCTCCTTTCCCCATGTCACTTGGGCCCCAGCCCACTGCCATGGATTCAGTATACACAAAGGTGCAGTTTAACTATTATGTGGGAGGAATGGAATTGTAATCCATTAAAGTCCACACGGAAACAAATCTGTTGGTCTTTTGAATCCCTCAACCCTTTTGTTTTTATTTTTGGTTTGTTTGTTTTTATGTCCCAGCTAGAGATGGGCACGAAACGAACAATTTTTTGTTTCCATTTCCATTTTTTATTTTGTTATGCACTGAAACGACAAATGAATTTTGTCTCCAAAATGAAACAAAACGAACAGAAACACCGGAAATTTTGTCGTGCGTTTCGTTTTCGTTATGGCAATACAGTGAACTACTTTAAATGCTAAAACAAATCATAAAAAATTGAAATAAATGGTAATGAAACGGTAACGAAATGAATGAAATCAAAAATGATTTTTTTGCAAAAATTTGCGAAAAACGGAAATGAACCAAAACGGACCCTCAAAACGACAAACGACAAACGGAACACCATTTTTTTTATTCGTGCCCATCTCTAGTCCCAGCAAAATGTATTTCATCCTGCTATCTGTTTTCTCTTTGTACTCGTTCAGTAATTGTTAGCAAGTGTTATTAGTCTGTGGTTTGCATTTAATTTGAGTTGAAATCACAGTGTTATTGTCTGCTTTATTATATTATTGTAAATGAGGGATGGGCACGATCTGGAAAAATAGTGTTTTGTTTCATTCCATTTCGTTCTCCCTGTATTTCATTTTGAAAGTAATGATTTTTTTAAAAAAAATCCATTACTTACTGTATGAAATAAAATGAAACGAAATGAATCCCCTGTTGCACCAGGACTCTAGCCAGTGTGGCTGAGCTTTTAAAAATGTGCCTCCACAAAAACGAGAGCGCTCTCGCTGTTGCAGGGGAACATTTTAAGAAGGCTCCGGCATTTTACAGCTCAGCTGCATCCTTTTACAAATGGCCCGCCCACAACACTGAGAGGCTCACTATTGAAGGTTGGCCATTTTAAAAAGGCTCAGCTGAGGTGTCAAAGGTTGGAGCCTTTTTAAAATGTCCCACCTGCAACACTGAGAGTGCTCTTGGTGTTGCGAGTGGAACATTTAAACAAGCCACCCTTTGTGGTGGACTAGAGGCTTTTAAAAATGGGATTCCCTTACCAGACAGAGCAAGGGGAGCCTCTCTGTTTAGTAAGGGAATCCCTCAGCAGGGGGCTGAGAGGGTAGCACTGACATAAGCGCTGCCCTCTCAGCCCCCTGCTGGGGGATTGCCCACTGCCTCCCAACTGTTGTTTTTTTAACAGTTTGAGCTGTCAAAATCAGCTGGGAGGTGATGGCAAGAACTGGGAAACAGCCACTGGACCTCAGCCCCTTGCCTTAAGGGAGATCTTGCGGCAGCTTTTCAGTTCAGAGGAACTGAATCGAAAACATCATTTTGGTTCATTTCATGATGACACACTGTCTGCCATCTCATTTCGTTTTGTAATGTTTCAAAACCTTAACAATGAAACAGTGTGTCATTTTTCGTAAAGTGCCCATCCCTATTGTAAACTGCCCAGAGTGGCTCTCTAGCCAGATGGACAGTATAACTAAAATCAAATACAGTGGACCCTTGTATAACAAACAGCTTGTACAACATAAAATTTGTACAACATAAAAAAATCCAGAGATAGGGGAAATTTGCTTAACATAATTGCCTATGGGGAGAATCCGTACAACATAAAAATGGGATCACTCCGTTTTCAATGCATTCCTACGGGAATTTGTATAAAGGAATATTTGCTTAACATAATTTCATTTGAAACAAATTAATTTCTTTATACAAGGTACCACTGTAACTAAAATTTGGGCAGTGAAGGGGAACCGTCAGCGATGGCCAGTCTCAAAAGCCTCACTAAATAATATGGTCTTTAACTGCCTACGAAAGGCTATAAGGGAGAGAGCTAAATGATGCTCTGCTGGGAGTTGGTTCCAGAACATTGTGGCCACCATCAAGAAGGCTCTGTTCCGTGTAGCGGACTCGAGAGGCTCTCTCAGAGTAGCCACCTGGAGCATTTTAGACTGTGATGCCCCAGGGCAGGCATGTCCAAACTTTGGCCCTCCTGATGTTGTGGATTGCAACTCCCAGAATTCTAAGCTTAGATTGCCAATGGCAAAGGACTGTGGGAGTTGTGGTCCAAAACATCTGGAGGGCCAAAGTTTGGACATGCCTGCCCTAGGGGAAAGGCAGATGATATTGGAAAGATCCACTCCAACATGTACTGTGGCCCCAGAGTGTGGACTGCTTTGTATGTAATAGACAAAACCTTGAACCTGATCCAGAAGGCAACAGATAGCCAGTGGAGATATTTGAGGATGAGGGCAATCTGATTAAATTTGCTAAGGCCCATCACCAGTCTGGTAGCTGCATTTTGAACCTGTTGTCATATCCAGATCAACTTCATAGTCAATACGGGAGATAATCAATGTATGCACAATAGTCCTGTTGTAACTTACTACATTAAAGTAAGCTGCAACTAGAGTAGATGATTTAGGACTGCCCCCTTCTAGAAATACAGTGGTACCTTGTATAAAGGAATTAATTCATTCCAAATGAAATTCTGTTCAGCAAATTTTCCTTTATACAAATTTCCCGTAGGAATGCATTGAAAACAGAGTAATCCCGCATCACGACCATTTTTATGTTGTATGGATTCGCCCCATAGACGATTCTGTTAAGCAAATTTCCCCTATCTCTGGAAGTGTTTATGTTGTACAGATTTTATGTTATACAAACCGTTTGTTATATGAGGGTCTGCTGTACTCTGAATTAATGCCACTTGCCCAAGTCTACACCGGTTGGCTCATCTCCTCGAAGATACTGTGTTGAATGAAATGTCCAGTCACTCTTAATGTGTGTGTGTGTGTTGTGTCATTACAGTCATGACCGACTCTTTGTGACCCCATGTTCATGGAGTTTTCTTGGCAGGAATACTGGAGTGGCTTGCCAGTTCTTACTCCAGGCGCCTACAGCACCTGGTATTCCCTGGTGGTCTCCCATCCAAGTACTAACCAGGGCCGACCCTGCTTAGCTTCTGAAATCAGGTGAGATCAGATGTGTTGTCATAGCATACAGCTATAGTCACTCTTAGACAGGTACCGAACTCACTAATGTATCTGACCAGCAAGGGCCAAGATGAAAGCTGCCTAAGTAACAAATCAATCATAAAGCCCTTTCCTATGTAAACAGCCAGCACAGTGCACTTGACTTGATTAAGTCTCTTATGCTTCATGGAGACACTCTTGCTCTCAAAGGCAGCCTACAATTATTTTTAATTTTAAAAACAATAAAATTAATATCCAGAAGGAAAAACGTTGGATATGGCTAAGTGAAAGTTAAGAACTTTAAGAGCCTATTGAATTTTAATGGGGCAAACTTAACAGTGTGCTTAATTCTCTCCTCTTGAAATGGGTCTACAGTGCTTAACCTTGACTGTGTAACATATGCCCTGCTAAATGCAGCATTAAGCACTTAAGCAGTGAAATATTTGCTTGCACTCTAATTTTCAGCTAGCCTAGATTTGGAGTAACAGTTCCAAGCATCCCATGGGGCAATATAATAAAACACAATGATCTAGCTAGTACCAGGGTTCAACATAATGACTGTTGCCTTCTTTAATGGAAAGATTTATATTAAGGAATGGATAAATCAGCTCTAGGGATGGGCTTTTCATTTCGAAACCAATAGGTTCCAAAATGAACCACGCAAGCCCAGGTGGTCCTCGGAACCGGTTGATACACACAGATCCAATTGCTTTACCTTTCTCTGTCTTGTGCAGGGTTAAAATCCAAGGAGGAAGCACACTGAGATATCATCTTTCCTGCTTCGTGCTGCTGGTCAATCAAAGAGGGGGGGGCGGGATGATGCCTGTCCCTGCAAGCTCCTGATTGGTCAGCATCACCTATCTAGCATAGATGACATTGCATTGTGCTTCCTCATTGGATTTTAACCCTGCACGTGACAGAGAAAAGTAAAGCAATTGGATCTGCGTGTATCAGCCAGTTCCGAGGACCACCTGGGCTCATGTGGTTCATTTTGTAACTTACTGGTTCCGAAATGAAACACCCATCCCTAATCAACCCAGTTCTAAGGGAGTTCAGTTTTGTCTCATTTCTTCATTTGAAACAAACAAACAAACAATCCAGCAAGGAACTAGCACAAGATGGATTTGGAGTTGTAAAGACAAGGGATATTTTTTAAAAAATAAAGGATTAGGAAGAGCATCCATTTCTAGCATGCATAAGGGCAACACCAACCTTGTAGTACAAAGAGGACGACACGTGGTGCGTGGATGGTTTCATGTGATCCCTTCAATGGGTGAACCAAAACTGTGTGTGTGCCGTATCTTTTCTCCTACCTGTCAACCCCGGAGAGAGCCTGTTTCTACCCACGTCTGTTCTGAAGTAACTGTTGCCTTGTACGCTTCCAAGGCTACCTGACTTTAGCAGGTTTGAGAGGAAGGGGAAACTGCAATCTGTCGAGACATATTTGAGTTATTTTGCCGTAATTGGCTTGGCAGCAGCTTCAGTCACAGGCCTCCTTTTTCGCAGATTGTCTCTGAATGAATAAAAAGGTTTGCTTTTGAAATGTAATTAACGTTGCGCTCAGCTGAGAGACTTTCTCACATTGTCAAAAAGGAAATGGAGGGTGATGGGAACAAAAAAAGAAGGTGGGGGAGAGAGAACAGAAAATAGAGCCCCCAACCTGACAGGACATGAAGGATGGAATACCCTCCTGTCTTTGTAATTGTAAATCAATGTCTAGTTCACGCAACCCAGTCACTTATGAGCCCTGTTCAGATGTTGAGTGAAAGAGTTGACCTCAACACCATCAACAGTAAGAACGGGTTAACCCTGCCTGCTCCAGATTTTCCATTGGGACTGCTGGATCTAAAGAGAAGTGTTGACTTCGTTTTGTTGTTGTGTTCCACCAAGTGGCCTCCCATTCAGGGTGACCTGAGAAAACAGTGATTTCCAGAATGTCCTGTACTTATCTGCTCAATTCAAGCCCATGTCTTCCTTTTGGGAGTCAGTCCATCTTGTATTTGGTCTTACTCATTTCCTGCTGCCTTTAACCTTTCCCAGAATTATGATCTTTTCTGGAAAACCCTGCCTTCCTGGGCTCAAAGTAGGACAACACCAACTTCAGCATGTTTGCCTCCAGAGGAGCTTCAGCTTTGATTTGATCAAGGACTTGCATACACTAGGACCCCCTATCCACTGATTCGATAGCCAATGATTCAGTTATCCACGGTTGGCAGAGGAAATTATTTATTATTATTATTATTATTATTATTTTTATTATTATTATTATTATTATTATTATTATTATTATTATTATTATTATTATTAGAGATGGGCACGACTTGAAAAAAAAATTCGAGTTGTCGTTAGTCGGGCCGGTTCCGTTTTGGGTCGTTTCCGTTTTTCGCGAAAATTCACAAAAATTAGTCGGTTCATTTTTTCATTTTTTCGTTTTCGTTAGCACTGGGTTTTTTGGGGGGGTAGCGGGCTCCTGGAGGCACCTCTGTGGGGTGGGTGCCTCCTCTGGCCCGCTATAAAGGGAAAGCGGACTCCTGGAGGCACCCGTGGGTGCCTCCTATCCTCACCCACTAGGAAAGGTCACACCAATTTTTAAAAAAGGAAGGCGGGGGGACCCAGGAAACTACAGGCTGGATAGCCTTACATCTGTCCCAGGGAAGATGGTGGAAGGCCTCATCCAAGAGAAAATCTTAAAACACATAAAAGAACAAACCTTGCTGAGAGAAAATCAGCATGGCTTCTGTAAGGGTAAATCTTGTCTTACAAACCTTTTAGAATTTTTTGAAAAGGTCAACAGGCACGTGGATTTGGGTGAACCGGTGGATATAGTCTATCTGGATTTTCAAAAGGCTTTTGACACAGTCCCTCACCATAGGCTGCTGAGAAAATTGCATAGTCAGGGGATAAGAGGGCAGGTCCTCTTATGGATTGAGAACTGGTTGAGATCCCGGAAACAAAGAGTAGGTGTCAATGGGAAATTTTCACAATGGAGAGAAGTGAAAAGCGGTGTGCCCCAGGGCTCGGTCCTGGGACCGGTGCTTTTCAATCTGTTCATAAATGACCTGGAGACAGGGATAAACAGTGAGGTGGCCAAGTTTGCAGATGACACAAAACTTTTCCATGTGGTAAAAACCAGAGAAGATTGTGAAGAGCTCCAGAAGGATCTCTCCAAACTGGGGGAGTGGGCTGAGAAATGGCAAATGCGTTTTAATGTAACCAAATGTAAAGTAATGCATATTGGGGCAAAAAATCCAAACTTCATCTATCAACTCATGGGCTCTGAGTTATCCGTGACGGATCAGGAAAGAGATCTTGGTGTGTTGGTGGACAGCTCCATGAAGGTGTCTCCCCAATGTGTGGCAGCAGTGAAGAAGGCCAATTCCATGCTAGGGATTATCAAAAAGGGGATTGAAAATAAAACAGCCAACATTATAATGCCGTTATATAAAACAATAGTAAGGCCCCACCTGGAGTATTGTGTACAATTCTGGTCACCGCATCTCAAGAAAGACATAGTGGAACTGGAAAAGGTACAGAAGAGAGCGACTAAAATGATTACTGGGCTGGGGCACCTCCCTTATGAAGAAAGGCTAAAACAATTGGGCCTCTTTAGTCTGGAAAAAAGGCGCTTGAGGGGGGATATGATTGAGACATACAAAATAATGCAGGGTATGAGTAAAGTGGATAGAGGGAAGCTCTTCTCCCTCTCTCAAAATACCAGAACTAGGGGACATACACTCAAATTGAGTGCTGGGAGAGTAAGAACTGACAAAAGAAAATATTTTTTCATCCAGCGTGTTGTAAGTCTATGGAACTCCCTGCCACAGGATGTGGTGATGGCATCTGGCCTGGATGCCTTCAAAAGGGGATTGGACAGATTCCTAGAGGAAAAGTCCATCACGGGTTACAAACCATGATGGAGATGTGTAATCTCTAGGCTGTAAACCAGGGTACTTCAAGGGCCAGATGCAGGGGAGTGGTATCAGGAGACAGATATCTAGTCTCATGCGCTCCCAAACGCATCTGGTGGGGCCGCTGTGAGATACAGGAAGCTGGACTAGATGGGCCTTTGGCCTGATCCAGCATGGCTCTTCTTATGTTCTTATGTTCTTATGTTCTTAAGGGAAGCAGGCTCCAAGAGACCCCTCAACATGGGGGTCTCCCCTCCTCACCTGCTGCTGCTGCAAAATGGTATGCAATAGCCATATGGATATGCATACCAGTTTTGCAGACAGTGAGACTAGTGATGGCAGTGAACCCAGAGCCATAGGTGATGCCTAAGGCTCTCGCACCACCATGTCTCACACAGAAGGATATTGTACTTGCGTGTAGTGCAATGCAAGTAGATCTGGCTTAGGGTTAAGGTGGGTTAGTGCAAGGGCTAGGGTTAGGCTAGTGACGGGTAAGGTTATGGTGGGCTAGTGGGTTGCACCTCTGGGTGCCTCTCTGACCCACTAAGAAGACAGTCTGTGACGTATGGGTAAGGACTGGAGTCAAGGATTAGGGTTAGGGTTAGGGGGCTAGGGCAGGTTTTAGGGGGCTTTTTGGCACATCCCAGAAGTCTCCATGGCCAAGTGGCCATGCGATTGGTGGGATGGCTCCAAAAATTTGCATGGTCGTCCACTCCCACGTGGCTGGCCACTCGGCCAGCCCATCATTGCGCAGGTGTAAATAAAATAAAATAAAATAAAATCAATGGAGGACAGAGGAGGAGAGGAGAGACATTTTGTTGCAAGAAAAAACCCACTGCTACTGTGAAAAATCTGGCAGTTTATAAATTTTCGCGTGTTTCTGTTGTGCTTGTGTGTTTTTGGACCACGATTTCAAAAACAATATTGCGTTTGCTGCCCCATTTTGGATCCCCCGCCCGCACCGCATGGCATGGCAAGTCCGGCTGCCCAGGATGGGGGGGAGGCGGGACCCCCCCTCCAGAAACCCCCCCTCCGGTAGGTGCCCTGCGCCCTTAGTCAAGCAGGCATTTTTCCGCCTGCTTTTTTGGCCCGGGAATGGGTGGGGGGAGAGTTTAAAAGTTTTTTCCTGTGCGGTCCGTGCCGCTTGCTTGCGCTTTAATTGTGGCGGCCGGCGGCGAGACTGGGCTTTTTGCTGGCTGCCAGCCTGCGGCGAGTCCCACCAGAGCAGCCCAGGACGGGGGATGGGGGGGAGGCCGGGGACCTCCAGAAACAACCCCTCTGGTAGGTGCCCTGAGGCACGGCAGGCATTTTTCCGCCTGCTTTTCGGCCGGGAACCGGGTTTTTTTAACTTTTAAAAACTTTTTTCTGTGCCGCGTGGCGTCGCGCGATCGCGCGATGCAAGGAACGAGCACGACAAATCAGACCAAAATTGTTCGTTCGTCGGTTCGAGCTTGAAGTCTGGCGGAGTAATTCCCGTTACCGTTTCCGTAGAGTAACGGAACCGAGTAACTGAAATGGAAACGGGAATACCGCTAAGTCATGGCCATCTCTAATTATTATTATTATTATTATTATTATTATTATTATTATTATTATTATTATTATTATTATTATTATTATTATTAACCACACAGCTAATTACGATGGATTTTATAATACAAATCACTAGTCGAACGCTTCCCAAGTGTTTAGGACTATGTGATGTATCGGCGAATTATGTGAGCAGATCCCAGTAAGGTGGCTTTCTGCAGCTGACTAATGGTGACTTTGTCAACTCCAATTTCTTCTAAATACTTGCTTAGCTCTTTAGGCACTGCACCCAGCGTGCCGATTACCACTGGGACCACCTGTACCAGTTTATGCCAGAGTATTGAAGTTCAGTTTTCAGATTGTGATATCGGGTAATTTTTTCAAGTTGTTTCTCGGTGACTCTACTATCACCTGGTATAGCAACATCAATGATCCACACTTTTTTCTTCTCCACAATCACAATATCCACAATCACAATATCCGGGGTATTATGCTCCAAAACCCTGTCTGTCTATATTCTGAAGTCCCAAAGTAATTTTGCATGCTCATTTTCAGTCGTCGTTGTCATCATCATCATCATCATCATCATCATCATCATCATCATCATCATCATCATCATCATCATCATTACTACTACTACGACTACGACTACGACTACGACGATGACGACGACGACGACGACGACGACGACGATGACGACTACTACTACTACTATTATTATTATTATTATTATTATTAGTAGTAGTAGTAGTAGTAGTAGTAGTAGTAGTAGTAGTAGTAGTAGTAGTAGTAGTATTTTGTTTGTTATATATATTTTGTTTTTTAATAGATATGAATATGATTGTTGTAAAATGCCTGAAGTTCCACTATGGAATAGAGGGGGGTATAGAAATAAATAAATAAATCAGTAGCCACAAAGCAATCTACTGTCACAAAACAGCAGTTTTGGTGATTTTTTGACATTTTCTCTTATGCATGGTTTTCATTATCCACAGGGAGGCCTGGAACCAGTCCCCAGCGGATACCAGGGTCCTACTGTTCTTGTCTTTTTAGCAGCCGGGAGTATCGCCAAAGCTCTTCTCCAGCACCACATGTCAGTCAGCTTCAATTGTACATCTCTTTGTGTGTGTGTGTGTTGTGTCGTTACAGTCGAGACCGACCCTTGTGACCCCATGTCCATGGAGTTTTCTTGGCAGGAATACTGGAGTGGCTTTAGACATGCCTTTTATACATGGACCAAGTCCACATGATCTGAAGCCCTGACATTTCCCAACATATTGGATCACGTGGACAGCTCTTACGGATAGAGGCTGTCTCTTGCATTCAGGTTTAACTCTCTGCACATGTGGACTAGAACATGATTGCTCACAAATTGAGATGTGCTCATTTAATGGAACCCCTGGATGCAGACACTTGCACAGGGTCAAGGAGTGATTGGTCACACATTTCCTATCAATGAGACAAACACAGTTCACATGCCCAAGGTATAAAAAAGGGTATGCATCAAGGGGAAGAAATTATTAACTGTAAATCAGCATGTTTTCTTTGAGGTCAGTACTGAGGAGAAGTGACCTAGTTCAGGCCCTGAGGGAAGTGAAATAAATTTGCAAATCATTTTTTGTTTGGGGCACGAGATGGCATTAAAGAATTTTAAAGGTGCCTAACAGAAAGAGACTGAACTGTGGCAGGAATACTCCTCTGTTTGGCTCCACCACATCTCAGAAGGCCATGTATATCAATACAAAACCAAGAACAGATTAATGGAAGCAGACTCTGATCTGGAGCACAGATTGGATCAGATGGGATGCAAATAACACCTGGCAGAATTATCATACGTTCTTAAGTCCAAAACTGGTTACCATATCTAATGGCTCATGCGCAGGCTCAGATGGAAACAATACAGATTATTGCAACCATACTTGGGACATGGGAATTGTTGGGAATCCTTCACAACAAATGCGAGTTATCATCACTTGGGTGCCAGTATCACAAACTCTTCAAATCCTTAAATCTTTAAGATTGTCATTTAAGCTGCCTCTTTAAACTCATTGTTCTTAACTGTCAATATTGTCTTTTAATGATGCAAACCACTGTTGTTTACCCAGTGCTTTCAGCTCTAAATATCATCTTCCACTGTTCTAAGCTGCCTTTTCTTGGAGAAAGGTGGGGTAAAAATATTTTAAATAAATACATTTTGCCTGGGAAAATACCTTTCTTCAGGAAAATATCAGAAAAAAAACTGGGTAATTTTTAAAAGCAACTTAAGTCCTCAGTAAATTTTGAGGGCCAGTTATTAAGGGAACACTTTGCTGGATCACTTTCTCTCTTCATCTGAGCCCTGGCAAGTGTCTTCAATCCAAATGCAAAATAACCAAAGAGATATGAAAGGTGTTTCTTATTAGACCTGGGTGTCAATGAGCTCTTGAAATCTATGTGAAGCGAACTGGAGAAACAAGTTTTAACATTGTGGGTGATGGGCAATGATCATGGAATTTCAAATGTTCAGCAGAATATATAGATAAGGGGTGTGGAGAATCTTCCCCACCTAAATAAAAAGCATCCTAACCAAACTGCTCTGTACTTCACCCCAGTTCTGGCTCGCCTGCATTGGTTACCCATTGCCCTCTGGATAAGGTTCAAGGTCCTGGTTTTGGTTTTCAAAACCCTCCACAGCTTGGGTCCTGAATAACTGTTGGAGCGTATCTCCCAGAGGTCAACTGAGGCCAGACTCACACGGATGTCGCAGGCGCGCTCGCTCAGGGTGCCCACTCCGAGGGAGGCACGGAGGTCTGCCACATGCAGCCACGCCTTCTCAGTGGTGGGCCCATCATTATGGAACCATCTCCTGAGTCAACTGTGCCTTGCATCATCCCTGCTCCTCAAAAAGGCTTTGAAAATTCTGCTTTTTGAGGAGGTGGCATATGGTGACCTACTTTAATTTTTTTTTCCGCCGCCGATGTATCTTGCCTGGGGTTTTGTCCTTAACTGTTTTTGTAGTTTTGTAGTTTTTTATATCTTTTTACCCTGTTATCTGCCCAGAGTTCCGACTCAGAAGATGGTGCGGTATAGAAATGCTACAAATAAATAATAAATAATAAATAGATATTCCAAACAGTTTCAATCCTACGAGAGGGTATCCAAAAGTTTTAATTATAATAAAGAAGTTATAGAGGTATTTACATGAAACTTTTTTGTGCATAATCAGTGTCATTGCCATGCATAGTTGTGCAAATATCAAATCTTTATCTTAAGTAGTTTTCTTTCTACAGGCTGTAGAAGACATCAACCTGCATGAATGAAGAACAAAATGAAGCTCGAAATGTCATATAAGTTCCTCCATTTGAAGGGCAACAATGCACGCCAAATCCACAATGAACTGAAAGCTGTGTATGGGGATGAAAGCCCATCATATGACATGGTTGTGAGGTGGAAGAGGAACTTTCAAAGTGGTCACATGATCTTGCCATGGTGAAGAAAGTGGAGGCTGTTATCCTCGACGACAGAAGTCTGTGACACAATTGGTAATTTTCCAGGTCACAATAAAATAATCCAATAAACAGAGAGTGAATACAAATAACAACAGCTGTATGTCTATGAGAGAGACTACACCATAACCTTATTTTCTGAGCTATCCACTCAAAGCCCATGACATTCAGCCTATGATCAAACTTATGCCGATTCTAAGCAGTAGCCATTATGATAACATTCCGCTTTAGTAAACTAGGGTGAGTGAGAAAAAAAAAGAAAGAACCAAGAAAAAGCTGGATATTCCAGGGAGAAAAGTGCCCTAAATAGTGACACATGTCTTTCTGTTTATCCTACAGCTCTGGATAATGGACTGCAGAGCAACTCGTATGATGCAGGTATCAAATAGTGACCCAAGTCAGAACGGGTCCAGTATTTCAATGCCTAGAGCATCCAGGGCAAAGTCTGTGTTTTACTGGAGATTCAGCTCTTACCTGCTTCTCTTGCTGAGCTGATAGTTCAGTCAATTGCATTGGTTTTTAGTCTCCCTTATGGTTTCAATTCACATCACTGACATCTCACCATTCTGTTAATGCTGAATGAGATAGGAAGCATCCATGGTAATATTGCTCCACCCCAGCAGTGTGGTAGACCTCCTTGCTTTTCCTCATAGCTGCCTAAGAATTAGAAAAGTGTCCCCAGTTTGGTCTGGTTTTCCATTCTCTAAAAAACAGTGCACATCTGAGATGGGGACCTGGAAGTTGAATCATGACAACTGGACTTCTTTTATTTTGAGATTGAAACAAGTATCTGTGTCAATCTAAGTCTGAGAATCTTCTCAGATACTTCAAGATAAGGACGAATAAAAAAATAAACTGTGATATTCAATGAATATAATTGATTCCTTGAATATTTGCCCCTTCATACTGGCCATTCTATCTCACCAGATCTCAGAAGCTAAGCAGTAGACATGGGCACGACTTGGCAAAATTCTCGTTTCCGTTTCCGTTCCTCGTTTCCGTTACGCAACGGAAACGGTAACGACAATTAAGCCGTCAGAACTCGAACTTGAACCGAAAAAAGAAAAATTTGGTCTGATTTGTCGTTGTCGTTCCTGGCATCGCGCGGCGATCGCGCGATGCCAAGCGCAAACGGCACAGAAAAAAAGTTTTAAAAGGAAAACCCCCCGATTCCTGGCCAAAAAAGTAGGCGAAAATATGCCTGCCTGAGGGCACCTACCAGAGGGGTGGTTTCTGGGGGGGGGGGTCCCCCACTCCAGCCCCCCCGTCCTGGGCTGCTGGTACCAGGCTGGGAGGGGGCATCCTCGGCGGCGTCTCCATTTGCTATGTGGTGTGGGGGGATCCAAAATGGCGACCGCAATTTTTTTTTTAAATCGTGGTCCAAAAACCCACCAAAGCACCACAGAAACATGCGAAAATTAGCTATTTTATATGCCTGCTTTTTTAAAGTAGCAGCAGTGGGTTTTTCTTGCAACAAAATGTCTCCATTGATTTTATTTTATTTTATTTTTATTTTTATTTTTTTACACGTGCACAATGATGGGCTGGCCATGGGTTGGGACCATGCAAATTTTTGGACCCATTCCACCAATCGCATGGCCAGGTTTTGACTGACACTTCTGGATGTGCCAGAGGGTATAAAAAGGCGAGGCACTCCGAGAACACTCGCAGTCCGGGTTTGGATGTGGGTGGAGAGGGCTGTAGCTGGCTGCTGTGTTAGACTAGTTTCGATTTCGCAGAGCCTTTAGATTTCAGTTAGGCAGGCAGGGAGGGAATAATTGATTCAATTGAATTTTTAGGAAATATTTCATTCCCTGTCTGCTGTGGGGAATAGCATCGCAGTTTATTCCTTTATGCTCCTGCAGTTTGTCAGGATTTTTTTTTCTGATATTGGTTTAGGTTTGACTGGGGGGGAGGTGTGGATTTATTTTAAATATATATATTGAATATACCCTCCCCCCTGCCGCTGTCCCGCCCGCCCATGCCCCCCCACCACCGCCACCTGCCCGCACTTCCCCGCCCCCGCCCCCCACCCACAGCCTAGGGCGCAAAAACACCTAGCGCGCCGGCCCTGATTGCGCGGGGACGCCAATGGGACGTCCGGGACTGGGACGTCAAATCGTGCTAAATCGCAGTGGAAACGACAAATAACACGACGAAATGACAAATTTTTGAAAAATTTCGCAACAAACGGAAACGACCCGAAATGGACCCGTTCCGAAAAACGACAACTCGAAAAAAAAATTCATGGTCGTGCCCATCTCTACTAAGCAGGATTTGTCCTGGCTAGTACTTGGATGGACAACCACCAGAAAATACCAGGTGCTGTAAGCACCTGGAGTAGGAACTGGCAAAGCACTCCAGTATTCCTGCCAAGAAAACTCCATGGACATGGGGTCACAAAGAGTTGGTCATCATGACTGTAATGACACAACACAACACAACACAACACACACACACACAGAGAGAGAGAGAGAGAAAGAGAGAGAGAGAGAGAGAGAGGGAGAGAGGGAGGGAGAGAGAGAGAGGGAGAGAGAGAGAGAGAGAGAGAGAGAGAGAGGCCACATCTTGAATACAAAGAGATGAATATTTCCGCTTATCATTCATTCTCAATTTTTGTTGAAGGACAGCCCATGGCTGTCCTTCAAAAAAAACCAACCCCACAGTTCACAGGTGAAGGATTCATGGTTCATCAAGCTTGATAAACCAAAACGAACTAGTTTTGGAAGGCCATTCTCATCTCTAGTGCACCGGCTTACCACAAATCTTTAGGAAGAGAAGAGTCCTATGTGGTGGGTCTCAGGAAGTCTAATCAGCACATCTATGCATGACTGGTACTAGGAATGCTTGTGACAACCTTGTTGCCACCTCAGATTATACCCAAAATTCTGTACTACTACTACTACTACTACTACTACTACTACTACTATTATTATTATTATTATTATTATTATTATTATTATTATTATTATTATTATTATTATTATTATTATTATTATTATTATTATCATCATCATCATCATCATCATCATCATCACCATCAACAACAACAACAACAACAACAACAACAACAACAACAACAACAACAACAACAACAACAACAACAACAACAACACTACACTACCACCACCACCACCACCACCACCACATAATAATTGTTCTTCTGGGTCAGCACACTGCAATGGACAATGGATCAGCCTGAGACCCAGACCCGACAGAAGAACCTGGTCATTCCCTACCAGGCTGGAGAAGCTTGAAAGGATCTCTCAAGAAAAGAAGTCCAGTTGCCATGACTCAACATCCAGATAGACTCACCTGGATGACTGAGAATCTTCACAGACATAAGGGGTGGAGATGTTAGGCCTCCCTCTTCCCTCCTTGTATGAACTGGGAAAGCAAACCATGGACTAGTTTGTTTTCCCAGGATTTGGAGGTGATTTGCTGTTTGTGGGTAGCTGCAAACCACGGACTACCCGAACTCATCATTTTCCCCATTCATGTGCATCTCTAGTTGGAAAAATCAGGGTTCCGACTCACATGAAGATTATCCAAGGATAGTTGAGGAAGACCACTACTCCAGATTGCCACCTTCTACATGTGGCAGGGTGACCAAAGAGGGGGTGGAGCAAAGAGGGGTACAGCTAGAGCACTCTGCTCTTCACACCCTGACCCCGCATGTGAAAACAGTGACTTAGTAGGACTCATGTCACCGCTGTGCGTTGCCAAACATGGAGAGCTTGACTTTGCCAAGAATGACAGATCGTGTTAGCGTAGCAATTGGCCCAGCCTTTCAAACATTGGACTTCTTTCTGTTCAAGCAATTATCCCGTAAATTACCTCCATGTGTGTGTTTGTGGCTGCTGAGAGTTCTGGGGGTGCTTGCCTTCGAACTGTCCTTGCACAATCAGTAAGGATTAGCAAGACAGATCCTGGACCCGCCGAGGCATCTTGACACACAAAATGGAGTCGTTTGAGGGAGATGCTGTAAATAAAAGTGCAGCGAGCAGAGGCAGCAAGATGCTCCAGGCTCTATCGTATATCCTAAATCTGGCTGCAAGTGAGGCTTAGAGCAAGCTGTTATTTTCCACACGGGAGTCGCACGGTTGCTCTAAAATGCCATCCTTCATCCGTCATAATGTCATGGCTTGTATTAAAATGTCTGGAGTGACCCCTCCAGGGAGGGATGGGCAAAAGACATCAAATCAATTTCCGAGCAATCACGACAGTTTTTGAAATGCGAGCCTTAAATGAAAGCTTCTGGATGGCAGAAAAGGGACCTCCTAAATCAGGTCTTTCCTCAAGGGTGGAAGGAATTAAGGGGTGGAAAAGCTATAGGCTTCACTTGTGTTGCGGGCTGAACATATGGTGGGAGAGAGGAGGGTTATCCTCTTACCAGTTTCTCCCCAAGATGTGTGACATATCTGCGCTTACCAGAAATGATTCCAAAGATTGGTTGTTGTTTTAGCTCTTAGCTTTTTTTATGGCAAGCTTGCTTTAGCTTGATCTAGGGATGGGCTATTCATTTGAGAAGATATTGCTTCTGAAACAACGCACGAGAGCCCAGCTGGTGTTCAAAAGCTCCGAAAAGCATCCAACCAATCCTTTATCTTGTGCTGTGCCCATGCAGGGCTGAGCTCCAATGAGGAAGAAGCCTCCAACGCCATCATTCCTTCTCCCTGGCGCAGGCCAATCAGGAGCTGTGCAGGGAAATGCATCATCCCACCTCCCTATCTGATTGGCCAGCGCCAGGGAGAAAGAACGATGACATCAGAGGCTTCTTCCTCATTGGAACTCCGCCCTGTGCAGGTGCAGAGCAAGGTAAGGGATTGGCTGAATGCATTTTGGAGGCTTCCGAACACCAGCTGGGCTCCCGTATATCATATTTGAGCCAGTAGCTTCCGAAACAAATAGCCCATTCCTAGTTTGATCTAAAATTTCCTGCTCCCACAAACACCAAATCCAGTTCTAAATTCAAAATCCCACCTTGCTGCTGTTGTTGGTATCTTCAGGAATGTAGCAGTTTCTTCCCATTTCCTCAATGGTGCCTCAATTCCACTGGAGGAGGCCCTACACCCTCATCTGACCCTTCCCTTTCCCCAAATCTCTGTGGCTTTCCACAAAACTGGAGCACACTGCAGGCTGGAGAGGGCAGTGTTGTCATTGTCATGTGCCATCAAGTCCCCTCTGGCTTATTAATTCATCCTTAATGAATGGTCTCCAAAATGCCCTGTTCTTAACAGCCCTTCACAGTTCTTCTAAGCTCAAGGCTGTGGTTTCTTTTGGGGAATCAGTCCATCTCATATTTCGTCTCCTTCTTCCTTCAACTTGTGTCAACATCAAAGTCTCTTCCAGAGAATCTTGCCTTCTCATGAGGTGCCCAACATAGGACAGCTGCAGTTCCATTATTTTGGTTTTTAGAAATAGTGCAGGCTTGATTTCCTCTTGGATCCACTTGTTCCACAAAGTTTTCAGAGGTAGGGAGACTCGCCTGTGCATTTTTGTCTAGCTTCCAAGGGTCGCCACCATGGGTCAGAATTATGATTCTTCAGAAGCTTTATCCAGGGTGTTGAATCTTTTTGGAGACAGGGTTCAGCATCTTGGGTTGCTCTTACAAAGTTTGGACAAAAAACACAAAGCAGATTTTCTTTCTTTCTTTCTTTCTTTCTTTCTTTCTTTCTTTCTTTCTTTCTTTCTTTCTTTCTTTCTTTCTTTCTTTCTTTCTTTCTTTCTTCTCTTTTTTTGCTACTGAAAAATAGAACCAGAAACCTTCCTTGGTTAAGAAAACTGCAATGTATTTTCACTGGACATTTTTCTGAAGACTTCCGTCTATGATTCCTGCCATTGCTTTCTGTTAGAGCAGGGCATATCCCTCAATGTTGTGTGCATCTGTTGCTACGATGGAGTCTTGCTCTCTGCTTCTCTATTAAACTCAAACCAACCCCTTATGGTATGCACCAGGCTCAACTAGGTGGTATATGAATAATTTGTGTGTGTGTGTGTGTGTGTGTGTGTTTGTGTGTAGCTCACCCAAGGTCTCACAGGCTGGCTCTATTTTACAGGAGTCCAAACGGGGACTCCCAGCATCTAGTTCTAAACCACTGAGCTATCCACCCAGCTGGAGGTGAGACTACAATGCAGTAATGTTTAGTGTTGGGACTAAGAGTGGAACGATCCCCCACGTGGCTGTGAAACTACAGTGGTACCTCTGCTTATGAGTTTAATCCATTCCAAATGTATGCTCTTAAGCCGAACAACTCATAAATAGAGCAGCCCTATCTAAAAAAAAAAATCAATAAAATAAAATAAAATAAAAATAAATATAAGTAGAGCAGACCGCATCTAAAATTTGTAAGGCAGCAGCCAAAACACCAACGGTTAAGTTGAATTGCTCTTAAGTGGAGTCATTTGTAAGAAGAGGTACCGCTGTATTTGGACAGCTGAGTCATTTATTTATTTATTTATTTATTTATTTATTGAATTTATACCCCGCCCATCTTCCCTAGGGAACTCTGGGCGGCTTACAAAGGCTGATCGAATCAGCGAAATATAAAGAACACTGATACAAATGAACAAAAAACAGCAATAAGATAAAAACATGCGCACCCATATTGAAACATGTGTAGCTCGATAAAAAGAATATCATATTGGTTGAGCTAGGTAACAGCAGATGGCGGCGGGGGGGGGGCAGCAATTAAACTTGGTCACCAAAGGCCTCGCGGAACAAGATGGATTTCAAGGCTCTGCAAAAGGCCAGCAGGGACTCTGCAGAGCGCACATCGCTGGGGAGGCTATTCCACATTGAAGGAGCAGCCACCGAGAAGGCCCGATTGCGGGTTGAGGATCTTTGGGCCTCTCGGGGGGGTGGCAACCCGAAGTGAGTGCGCTCGTGACTGCCGAACTGGTTGGGCCGAAGTTGATCGCTGGGCGATCTGCTCTGCCAGGTAGTCCAGTCCCAAGCCATGGAGGGTTTTATAAACTAAAACCAAGGCCTTGAGTCTGATCCGGGACGCAACGGCTAACCGATGCAGATGAGCCAAGACTGGGGTGATGTGGTCATAACGACGCGCAGCCACCACCAGTCTGGCCGCTGCATTTTGTACCCGCTGCAGACGCCATGAGCTCTTCCTCTAACCCACCTCACCATGTGTATTTTTTTCAAGGATAAAATCGAAGGCCATCCAGATTTGTGTTGCCTTGAATTTCTTGGAAGGATGGTAGAAGAGCAACTTAATAAATGCATACATGATTTCAATTTGTTTTTGTGAGACTAGTTTTGGGATTTCTTCTGTCTGATGTTTTAGGGGACTTGGGGACTGGGAGCTCTGATGTGTAAATGTTCTGAAAGAGTGATTTTATATATCTACAATCATGTAGACGTGTTTCTCTGTGTTCTTGTTTTCTAAGGATGTTTGTGTTTCAGTCCCAAATGTTATTTCCAACAGATCTTTTTGGCATGCCTGCAGGAGCTCAGCTCTCTGTACTATCCATCATTCTGTTTAACACTATTCCCTAGGCATTAAATGTGTCCATTTTGGCACCACACACATTCCAGTATCTCAATGGCTGCATTTCAGTTTTTCTCACCCTTTAAAGCCCATGATTATGACTGAGTATTGATAATACACAAAGGGACTCCTGTAAGTTCCATATGTGCTTGATTAATTCTCCCAACACTTTCCATTTTCAGTGTGCAGAGAGCTGTGTGACACAGCCAAGGAAGCCTGGGTACATTGCAACTATTTGTAAAGTGCAGTTTTTACATACATTTTGCAACTTACGTTTCTTCACCCATCTGTTTTAGCCTTGGTTTGTGTTCACACGCAAATTACCCCCCCAAAATTGGAGTCCAGCATCATTAGAGAAGGAGCTACCAGCAAGCTTGCCCGTTAACCTTTCCACAGAGGTAGAATGCCTTACAAGATGCTTTTGGGCACGGATAGCAAATTAGCTTCACCGTAAAGTTCCCTAATAGGAGCACGATGGCCTTGTAAAGGATAATGATCTAAATAATTCAGGAAGCACATATTGATTTATCATGAAATTTTGCAGGTTTCAAATGACGGTCAAGGCAGAAGTACAAATGCAGTTACAAAATAATGCAGGGCATGAGTAAAGTGGATAGAGGGACGCTCTTCTCCCTCTCACAAAATGCCAGACCTAGGGGACATCCACTCAAATTGAGGGCTGGGAGAGTAAGAACAGACAAAAGAAAATATTTTTTTCACCCAGCGCGTTGTTAGTCTGTGGAACTCCCTGCCACAGGAGGTGGTGATGGCATCTGGACTGGATGCCTTCAAAAGGGGATTGGACAGATTCCTTGAGGAAAAGTCCATCACAGGTTACAAACCATGATGGAGATGTGTCATCGCCAGGCTTAAAACCGGGGTACTTCAAGGGCCAGATGCAGGGGAGTGGTATCACGAGACAGAGATCTAGTCTCATGCACTCCCAAACGCGTCTGGTGGGGCCACTGTGAGATACAGGAAGCTGGACTGGATGGGCCTTTGGCCTGATCCAGCATGGCTCTACTTATGTTCTTAACTAAGAGCAGATCCAGCCAACATTTCTGTGTGCTGGACATGCCCAGGAGACTTGCTGCGGGATATTGCCCCGAACCAAAATGGCAAACTGGGTTTTGAGGAGTCATAGAATTTGTCTACTTATGAAACATTCAAGGAATAGAGAGGAAAAACCCAAAGACACCATGCAATGCATATTAGCAATTAGAGATGGGCACGGACTACCGGGTTGGCAGTTCAAACCAGTTCGTTTATTTGCCAAGCGGATGGTCAGAAATTTGCAGCCCCACCTCCCCTGGCAGGCACCCACCCAGAGGCAGCACCGGAGTATGCAGGACAGGGAAGCTGGAACGCTGCCTCTAAGTGGGTGTGTGTTGCAGGTGGCAGGGCTGAAAAGCACTGAACACCTGTTCAGCTGATAAACAAACCAGCACGAACCACTGAACTGGCAGTTAGTGCCCATCTCTGCTTGCAATATTTCTCAGGATGGTCCCTCCCCCTCCAGATGCCCCCAGATTGCTGCACCTGGAGCAGATGTAACCCTCTGCCCCCCTAGATATGCCCTTATCCCCTTGGCCCCTCCAGTTCTTTGACTCCAAAGGAGAGTTCACCCAAGAGTTGCCCATCAACCAGTGCCTACCAGATCTGGGAAGCCATTCATGTGAGCATTGAAAACCCCTCTCTCAACAGAGATGGTGGCCTCGGGCATAGTCTGTCTGCTACTGATCAGGTTGTGCTTTCTAAAGTACCCAGACAAATCAAAAAGCCTTCACCACCAGGGCCATAGCTAACGACCCATTCTTGATAGGTTTCAGGACCTTAGGCCATTGTTCACCTTAAGACTATGGATATTGTTCTCTCACTAATGAGCCTATTCAGGCCATGAGCCTAATTCAGACCAGGGTGACAAGAGGTCAAAGCTGAATGACTATAAGATGGAGGACTCGCACTAGCTGTATTCAGACTGTTGAAGCTGTTTGGATGAGCAGCGAAACGTTTCTATCTCTCAAAAAGAAGTCCAGTAGCCATGACTCAACTTCCTGATAAACTCAACTGGATGAATGAGAATCTTCACAGACATTCTACCAGATCTTCTTAGCAAGGACCTATGGAGGGCCAAGGAGATATGAAGGCAATCCTTTCCTGAGTATTCACATTCACCTGCTCACCAAATCTCATTGACTCAATGGTTGCATTCTAGTTGGACCTGGCATTCAGATTCAGGCCAATGGGTGGTTCCACTTCCCTTCATCATCTTCCCTTCTCTATTTCGGTCCCTAGTATCTTGTTTTGTCTTTGTATAATTTGTTTCAGATCAGAAAAATCATAGTTTAATCATGGAGCATACAAGTGCAAATATAACCCAAGGAAAATGAAATGAATGAAAAGGAAGTTCTGTTCTGTTCAATACATCTACCGCTAACTATCTACATTTTCAGTTGGTGCCTAAAGCAGTTAGAAACCAGATGTTTTATCATGTGTTTGGAGGAGTCTCGTGCATCCAGGGTTCCATTTCTGTGATTCATGGACCAAAAATAATATCCTGCCTTTGGGCCCAC
The DNA here is from genome assembly GCA_037367245.1 of Phrynocephalus guinanensis. Classification (NCBI taxonomy): domain Eukaryota; kingdom Metazoa; phylum Chordata; class Lepidosauria; order Squamata; family Agamidae; genus Phrynocephalus; species Phrynocephalus guinanensis. The sequence goes on along the minus strand of CM074740.1, from coordinate 99,868,455 downwards.
TGCCTCGTTACAGCAGGTCTTTAAAAATGGTTGTTCTTCAGAATAAGCCAAAGGAGACAATACATTTTGCACTCCAGTTCACAAAGGCTCAGAACTGTGGATCCTTGGCAAATGAAGATAATGGCTGTCATTTTTTGTTGAGCATAAGGTGCTTTAATTTATAGGTATGATGGGGAGAAGGCACCCAAATTGCACGGATGCTCATTTCCAACGCTCCCCCCCCTTTCCCGGTCTTTTATTTGCTATAGAGAAATGAATTGTTTTCTGCTGTCAGCGATATGGTGCTTTTATACCAAATGCCTTTGTGTTTAACAGTCCACAGTAGACAGAAACCATTTTGTAGATAAGGCCTGGATGATTCACTGATGCAACCCAATTAGCTTCCAATTGGGTTAAAACTCAGGGAGGGGGGCAGGGTTCACCTGGGGGGGTGGGGGGTTGAAAGCATTTGAAGAGAAGATCTACAAGGTCTTCTCGTGATAGTTTCCATGTCTGTTTGCAGCAAAGTCAGTTTGAAAGCCTGACACATTTATTTTGTTTTATTTTGTTTAAAATATGTATTGTGTACCCTGCCTTCTTCCATAAAAGGACCCTGGTGCTGGTGGTTGCCAGTCAGATGTAATATAGAGCTGCAGTGCTAAAAGGGACCCAATGAATCACTGAGTCCAGTAGGGAATCAAACTCTTCATATCTGGCTCCACATCCAGATGCCTAAACCACTAGGCTATCCAGCCAGCTCCAACATTCCAGGCAAAGCATTAAGGTCGACTACAGCCTTTTCCAAAGGGTCTCTGAGGAAGCCATGAGGCAGGCAAGGCCTTCTAAAATAAACCAGGGGTGCTTTACCCATAGTAAAAGACTGCCATAGGTCGGAAGCGGGATGGTGGAACTTTTATTATTATTATTATTATTATTATTATTATTATTATTATTATTATTATTATTATTATTATTATTATTATTATTATTATTATTATCATCATCATCATCATCACACAGCAGACAAGATAAGTATGCTGGATTTTGTATTACAAATCACTAGTCAAAAGCTTCCCAAGCGTTTAGGACTCAGTGATGTATCAGCAAATTATGCGGTCAGATCCCAGTAAGGTGGCTTTCTGCATCTGACTGATGGTGACTTTGTCCACTCCAATTTCTTCTAGATACTTGCTTAGGTCTTTGGGCACCGCACCCAGTGTGCCAATTACCACTGGGACCACCCATACTGGTTTATGCCAGAGTCTCTGAAGTTCAATTTTGAGATCCTGATATCGGGTAATTTTTTCAAGTTGTTTCTCAGTGACTCTACCATCTCCTGGTATAGCAACATCAATGATCCACACTTTTTTCTTCTCCATAATCACAATATTTGGGGTATTATGCTCCAAAACCCTGCCTGTCTGTATTCGGAAGTCCCAAAGTAATTTTGCATGCTCATTTTCAATCACTTTTTCAGGCTTATGATCCCACAAGTTCTTTGCTACGGGCTAGAGATGGGCACAAAATGAACAATTTTTGTTTCCATTTTCTTTTTTTTGTTTCGTTATGTAACGAAATGACAAACGAATTTTGTCTCTGAAATGAAATGAAACGAACAGAAACACTGGAAATTTTGTCTTGCATTTCGTTTCCGTTACTGCAATATGAGTGAATTGCTTAAAATCCTTAAAAAAAAAACACAAAAATTGAAATAAATGGTAATGAAATGGTAACGAAACGAACGAAAATGAAAACGATTTTTTTCCAAAAATTCATGAAAAACGGAAACGAACCAAAACGGACCCTCCAAACGACAAACGACAAATGAAATGCCATTTTTCTGATTCGTGCCCATCTCTACTACAGGCAGATGATAGTTCTGACAAATTCCAGTGGACCATTTGAGCAACTATTCATCATCATCATCATCATCATCATCATCAACATCAACATCATCATCATCATCACTTCAGATCCCTCTGCTTCAGGATTTTCCTGAAAAGCATGGCCAGTGGTAAGACATTATGGGAGATATAGACCTATAGAAAATCTATAGTTTGGGAACTACCTCATAATAATATATTGTTTCCTTTATTTCATTTTTTAAAAATATAACACTGGAACATCTTCACTCAGAGCCCCAATTTGAAATAGTCTCCCTCCTCCAAGAAAGACAGGCACATGCATTGATGTAGCAGGGCACATGATGCCCCTGGGATGCAAGCTACTGTAGTTATTCAGTTTTGGACTTTGATGGCTGCCCGCTGAGTTTTGCAGTCCAAAGGCTGCCAAAAGGCTTCCAGGAACAGGTCAGGAAGCTCCAGGTCGGACCCTGGACAGTTCCAAGTGGACCTCAAGGAAGCTCTCGTTTCTTGCTTCTTTATAGCTTGGAATCCACCCTCCCACATTCCCCAAATTGAATTCTTGTTGGTCTAATTCATATGGTCATAGGATGATGGAGTTGGAAGGGTCCTATAAGGGCCTTGAGTCCCATTCCCTGCTCAACTCAGGGGTTCAAATCAGTGCAGACTTGATTGCAAGGCAAGCGGAGGAAGACTTTTCAAGAGAGGTGGACAGCACCTTTAGGAAATGTTTTATTTGTCTTCTATTCCCTTCTTTGAGAGAGCATTAAGATCCATTCTTTGGATATTAAGTGGGAGGGGAGAATCAGTATGTTGTTTTGTTCAGATTAAACGCCCTGTATAACCCGAACATGTCTAATGTATTTTGATGGCACTCCTGCACTTTTAGCTGAAACCAGTGGAATCTTTGCTATTAGAAAAGTGCTTTTACATGAATAGCACTTTTATGTGCTTTTACTAATTCTCCAGGGCAACATAAGTCTGTCTGTCACTGCACATTAGGCACTTCCAGTTCAAGAATGCTCCCATCTGTATTTTTCTACATTTTGTGCGACTTAAAGAGGGCTGAATATTTTAAAGGCTTCCGTGTATGTGTGTGTGGGAGAATATGTGTGTTCTTTCTTTAGCACCATTTCAGTGTCACTTCTGAGTACAAAGGAAAAGGTACAGCTTAATGGCTGTTGTTTAAAAAGCTTTTTTCCCCTTTGAGGTTCTTGTGACTAATTACCATTTATTCTGTAAACGGTGTCTATTGCAACCATTAAAATCAGCTCCACCACTCTCCGGGCGAGAGATTGTAAGCACCACGGAGGTGATCAGCAGGCTGAATTAACAGTGAGACGGTGGAGCTCATTTTGTACTCTATCTGTTTCCCTGCTTTAACACCAGCTACTTCCCTAGAATGTTATGTTTCTTAAAAGATGAGGATACAGGCAAATAATAGTATACATTTTTCATATGTCTGTTGCGTGGGGAAAACTAAGGTGAGAAAACAGAATGAGGGCTGGTGAAGATCTCAGTAGATCATAAAGAAGTATTTTTTTCCATAAATGTTATCAACAATTCCAGATAATCATGTTTGTAATAACAGAGATTTACATGCAAGGTTTTCAAATTGGTTGCATTATTGTGGATGCAAACAGTTCAGTTTCTCTCTTATTACTGCAATAATATAATGGAATAAACTCTTCCTGGTGCCAGGTGATAAAGAGAAGCACAGCTAAGATAAAATCATGATTACAAACGAGGTTCTGTTTGGCTTATTTTATACGCTATCAAAAATATCACCCCTTCTGGGCTTATGATGTGTCTAACCGTGACCTAAGCCTGCAAAGGAAAATGAGGAACTTTATTATTCTAAAATCATATTTAGAAGAACTGAGATTGTCACATGTTCATTTGATATATAGATGTCCTCTTTTGGACCATGGATGTAAACATCATTACCATAATTAATGTTGCATTAAATATGATTGCGATAATATGATTGTGATTGGTGTAAAAAGAAAATAATAATGGCTGGTTCCAGCCAAAAATGTGACAATCATTTCACTTCATTTTTGTGGAATTTCTCAGAAATCCAACACTGCACCCAAGTTCTGGATTATACCTCAAGAGATTTTTCCTTGAAGGAGTGGCCTAAAATCCTATTCCATAATGCAACGTCCAGTACATGGAAGGATGATGATGTCATGGGCAAAGGGCAACTTCTGGTAATTAGAAACTTCTTATTTCTGCAAACAGAATCCTGGTACCTTTTACCATATGTGGTGGACTTGCAAAGAAGCAATTACTTATTGGACTATGGTAAAGAGTTTTATAGGGAGAGCTTTGAAAATTAAATTAGAGCTTAAACCAGAGCTTTTTTTTTACTTAATATAGTATATATGTGTATTTCAGAGGATCAAATCAAAATTACATTTTACAACATATAATTGTAACAGCTAGGATCCTGTATGCGCTGTTTTGGAAGCAAGATGAAATTCTGGCAGAGGAAAAATCTGTGTGGCAAGATCAGAGACTGTATGGAAATTGATAAACTTGCTGGTTATTTGAAAGGAGACTACAAAGAAACCTTTGAAAGAAGATGGCAAGGTGTGGCAGCTGCACTTGAAAATTGTTAAGCTAGTTATATTCAATGATATATAGTAGACATGGGCACGACTCGGCGAAATTGTCGTTTCCATTTTCGGTTATCGTTTCCGTTACCTAACAGAAACGGTAATGATAATTAAGCTGTCAGAACTCGAACTCTAACCAAAAAAAGAAAAATTTGGTCGGGTTTTTCATTTCCATTTGTGGCATCGTGGCGATTGCGCAATGCGAAGCACAGAAAAGGTTTTTAAACTTTTTTTAAAAAAAACCCGACTCCCGGCCAAAAAAGCAGGCGAAAATATGCCTGCCTGAGGCTTTGCCACCTACCAGAGGGGTGGTTTCTGGGGGGTCCCCAGCCTTTCCCCCCTCTTCTCCTGTCCTGGGCTGCTTGCACCATGCTGGGGGGGGGGGTCATCCTCATCGTCTCGCTATGCCATGCGGTGGGGGGATCCAAAATGGTGACCACAATTTTTCTTTTGAAATCATGGTCAAAAAACACACCAAATCACCACAGAAACATGTGAAATTTATTTATTTTAAATGCCTGAATTTTAATAGTAGCAGCAGTGGGTTTTTTATAGCAATAAAACGTTGTATTGATTTTATTTTATTTTATTTTATTTTATTTTTTTTAGACCTGCCCATTTGGCCTTGGCATGGGATTGGACCATGCAAGTTTTTTGAACAATTCCACCAATGGAATTGCCGGGTTTTTGACTGACACTTCTGGATGTCTCGGAGGGCATAAAAAGCCAAGGCACCTTCCAGAAATCACAGTCGGGTGTATGGATGTGGTTGAGGGAGGAGGGCTGGCTGCTGGTGCTGGTGTGATCCGATCGAGATTGAGGAGGGAGGCTGGAGGCTTTAGAATTTTAGTTAGGCAGGCAGGGAGGGAATTGAATTTAGAAAATAATTTCTTTGATTCCCTGCAGCTTTGTCTGCTGAAGGGAATAGCAGTTTATTCTTTATTTCTTCTCTGGCAGTTTGTGAGGATTTTTTTCTGATATTGGATAAAGGGGGAGGTTTGACTGGGAGTGGGAGGTGTGGATTTATTTTAAATATATATTATATACTACCATTTATTTTCTATTTTCCCAACTTCAATTTGCTTGCACACACACACATTTGGGGTGCAAGCCAAGAACAGAACCTCTATCCTAAGTGATATCCTAACTGCCCACTTGCCCGTCCGCCCGCGCCACCACCCGCCTGCGGCCCGCGCCACCGCCCGCCCACTCGTACGCCTGTGGCTGCCGCCCACCCATGGCCCTCCTCCACTGCCACCTGCCCGTACCTCCCCTCGCCCCCCGCCCCGCCCACCCCACCCGCCGCCTAGGGCACAAAAACACCTAGCGCTGGCCCTGATTGTGGGACACCCCTAAGCTCTGGGAAGCCAAATTGCGCTAAATTGCGGTGGAAACGACAAATGACAAACGACAAACGAAACAACAAATTTTTGAAAAAATTCATGACAAACGGAAATGACCCGAAACGGACCCGTTCTGACAAACGAAAACTCGAAACGTCATTTTTTCTGGTCGTGCCCACGTCTAATATATAGCGTTAACTGTATTCAATGGTATCTAGTCTTTGTTTTTGATCTGTATCTAATGTATCCATCCCCCCATTTCCCTTCCCTATTCTCCCTTTTTCCGATTCCATTTTTTTCCTTTTCCCTACTTTAAAAAAACAACAATAAAACCTTTAAAAAAAAGAAAGTTCTTATTTATGTCCCATGGATTTTCTAGCTCCTTTGTAATCCCATTTCATCTTGTGGAAACCCTGGGAGTCACAGGATGGAAGGAATAGGTCTTTAATGATTGTAACATACTGCCGGTATAAGTTATTGTTTTAAAATTAAAGACCTCCTCTTCCTATCCCACAGCTTCAAAACAACATAAGGGATTACAGGGTACTTGGAAAAGAGGAAGAAAATATTTAATTATGGGTAATTGCCCCCTGCCTGTGATGTCTCCACCTTTCCGCATGCATCAGTTATGAAACAGGAGTCAGTCATTTAGTTTCCATCATGAAAAGGAGGCAGCATTACATTCCCTGCATATATTTTTTTAAATATATATCAAAGTATCATTGTCAGGACCTGCATGGCTTTGAACTTAATGGTTGCTTGAATTTTCTATATCGGAGCTCTGAGAACTGTTATGTATTTATATTTATATACGGCTTTTCAACAAATTTATGAATGCATTTGATGCCATTAAAATGTGACAAGACATTATTTAAGAGCTCCTATTCCATATGGTTTCTGCATATGGTCATTCATAGTTTCTATCTCATTCGCTAATTTGCCTAATTTGCTGAATTGACAGGGAGAAAAACTGCATCAGAAGTGACATTTAGATGCTGAGCTTAATTTAAATGCAAACCCCACTCCACCCCTATTTCTGAGTTTCATCTCAAAATGATCCTCTTAAAACAGCTGCTGATCCCTTTCTGGAGCAGAAAATGATGTCACCATGTTTGGAGAAAAGTAACACATGATCAATAGCTATTCCGAGATAAAAGGTGCAATAATATGAGGTGTAAATCCGGGAAGTGTGAGTTCAAGGAGATCGAAAGCAAAGGCAACATTTTCAAGAATGCTGATTATAAATTATCACTCACATTAGACTCCAATGTACGAGATAATTCTCACACTGAGCGTGGGAATGCTTGATGGGAACAGAGACCTGATGGAACAGAGACATCAGCAGCATGGCTTTCATACAATGTCAAAATTTACCATATCAGTGGTAGTCAAGCAAATGATAAATTAATGGATTAAATTTGCATACACTTGTATACAAGAGGAGAAGACATTGCAAAAAAAAAGTGCATTCTTGCTATTTTTTTCCAAATGGTTCTTACTAGTGTCTCGGCAGACATTAGCTCAAATCCTGTTTACTGTTTACGCTGTCCTAGACTAGAGATGGGCACAAAATGGTGATTCGTTTCAGTTCACAATTTGCCAATGTCGAAAAATCACGAATAAGAAGTTTCTGATTTTTTCTGATTAATCAATGAATTATTAAATATTTTTTTTGAAATAAAACACTATTAAATGCCCCCACCAGGCACCTAGAGGCACCAAAATGATAGAGACACTTCCCCTGACTCTTGTCAAGGAGCCCTGACAGTTGGGTGAAGACTGGGTTTCGGACCTTTTTAATGCACCCACAATGTGGGCATCTCCAGGTAAGTGCCCTGTAGCAAATGGTCTGGGGAAAACGCAATCTTGAAACTTCTCCACCATTTTCGTGTCTCTATGTATCTGGGATGGATGTTTAATAGTCTGACGCATCAATGAATGCAAAATCACTAAAACAAATAATGATTGGTATACTTTGGTAGCAACCATTCATATCGATTTGAATCAACAAATTAGCAGGTTTTTACACATTTTATAATTTGAGCCCATCTCTATCCTAAAATATATGGCATTACTTTTCAAGGTAAATTGCCCCCAAATTAAGAAACACTATAGGCATTATCATTTGCACACAGGGTTTTGATACTCAATGTGCCGATGATAATGTCTACAAAATTTTTTTTAATTGGGAGGAAAATCCCACCAGAAGTTATTCTATTTGAGTAGCTATACACAATGATTTTCACCACCAAGTTATTGAAAATGTTCCGAGTTCTCTCTCTTATACTTCAGAGGGATACTTTTGTCTGGGTGGTGAGATGCCTCACACAGACAGAAAGGCAGACTAAAAGAAAGATAAATTGGTATCATTTTTAGCGTTTTATGACAGAGTTGGCTTACTGCTGATAGCAGATAACCACTCTGGTGTTTTTCCAAAATCTTGTTTCAATAAAGCTAGTAGGACTTTCCAAGAACATTCCAGGGAGATTGCCAAACTGAAGCTCCAAATTATGTGTTGATTCCATTTCAGAGTTTCAGTAGGAAAAATAGATATACAATTTTCTTACAAATTAGCAATGCCAGAGATTCTGCAGAAGCCAGAACAATTACTTGTTTGGACTACTACTGCTCCCCTGCCATCATGGCCACCGTGCTGGATGGAAGGGATTTTTGTTTGTTTGTTTGCTTGCTTGCTTACTTACTTACTTGTTTGTGTATTTGATTGATTGACTGATTGATCACTTGATCAATTTTTATCTGGACAGATCACACTGACCTAGAAAGCCCTATTAGGATCACTATACGTCAGTGTTGACTCAATGCAACATAACTAAGAATCAAAATGTTATAGTTTGCTAGATACTACAGATGGGCACAAAACGGAAATATAGGGTTTCATTTTGTTTCAGTCTTCATTTCATTTTGTTTTGTTAATAACGAAATTTTAAAAATAATTTTTGTCATGAAATGAAACAATTTGTAAGGCTATACATAATGGGGAGCTTTGCTCTTTTTATTTAACAGGGAGCCCACTACCCTAAATCAAAGAGACTCCTTAAACCTTACAATCAATTTGCTTTCAAACAAAGAACCCTCTGTAATGAAGCAGGAAACCTAATGCCTTGTTGTTGCACCTCAGATCAAGAAGATCAGAGAGATAAGCTCAACAGCTGATCAGTGTAGGGAGGGAGGAAAATATAAAAAAATTAACTTCCACAGCCCTACTTAATCAGGAAAGGAAAACAATCAGTTTAAACTTTATATCAACTTGCAGACCCAGGCACAGCCATCAGGGAACGGAAGGGAAGAACTCAGCTCCTGGCTAGCTGCACGCAGATCAAGATTGGAGATAAGCTAGCTCAAAAGCTGAGGCAAAGGAGAGGAGGAAGGAAAACAAATCAATCAGTTTAAATATAAACTTCCTGTTCTCAAGAAGGCTGGATCAAGAGGCTTCTCACTACTCTGATGAATTGTTTCATTTCTGAAACAAAAAACTGTGTTTTGTTTCATTTCTTGATGACACGCTGTTTGCTGTTTTGTTTCATTTCTCATCATGTCATAAGCAATGAAATGACGAAAGTGTGTCATTTTTTGTAAGGTGCCCATCCCTACTAGATACTAGGAGAAGGTTGGATAACGGTAGTATCCCAAATGATTCTGGACTGCAAATTCCATCGGTCCACATCACCATTGCCAAAGATAAGGGATAATGGAACCTGTAGTCCAGCAACAGATGCCCAGCCCGTTGTAGGAGGACATGGACACCAGTTTGTTCTAAAAGAGGAGGAAGAGGTGTCCATTTCCAGATATGTGTAGCATAATGCTCTATTCTGAATATGACCCCAGTGTATGTGTGTAGGTGTGTATGTATGTGCAAGAGCTTCAGGATATGGGCATGGTGTATGCTCAAATTCGTAGAAGAAGAGAGGGTGATTTAATTTAAAAAGAGACTGACTTTCTGTCTGCATCTGTTTGCAATCTGGCTGTGCTGTTCAAAATAAATTAACACCCCCACCCCCAGTTAAAACATTGACAATTGAGTTAGTCACAGTAAAGGATCTAAAAGAATCCAGAACTTTAGTATTTTGAACTGTCCCTGTCTTTCTTCTCTCTTTTAGTTACATAAAGCCGCCAACTGTCTGAGCAATGTTTATCAATCATCTGCCTTTTCTCCGCTCAATCAATTTAATTATGGATTACACTGTAATGCTTCTGCCAGTTAGTAATAAGTACATTTAGGAAAATGCCGTCAGTTAGTCCATGATGCTGCTTTCCATTCCGAAACGTTGACGGAAAGATGAGGATATTTACAAACAGGCCAATTTCTGACACGATAAAACATAAAAACAGTCAACAAACCATTGTTTCCTGGGTTTTGGTTGTCATGACAATGTGGGTTGATGAAAACAGGAAGTATGGACCTGAAGATCTCTTGAACACTATTAAGACATGTCTTAGCATGCATGCAGCGGAAGATGTATAACCCTGCCTATAATTTCATTGTCCTGAAAAAGTGCAGAAGTTAAAAAGTCTAAAGGCTGTGCACAAATTATGTTGGTCTTAAGTTCCTCTGTGGAGCCAGGTGACATTATCATGTGGCTCCAGTTTAATTATAATAATTTAAAAGCTTCCTGCCATGGAGGGTGGCTGAATCTCCTTCTTTGAAGGTGTTTAAGCAGAGGCTGGATGGCCATCTGTTGGTAATACTGTGATGGGGGTTCCTGCATGGCAGGGGGTTGGATTTGGATGACCCTTGAGGTCTATTCCAACACTGTGATACTATGATTCTATGATTCTAACAACAAACTAACAGATCAACTAACAGATCAACTAACTAAATAAAGACAACACTGCTTCCAAAAGCTTCCCAAATTCTTTCAGAGGGTTTTCCAGTGGATGTCTGAGTGTTATATTCAAAAACATATATGGAATTCCTGTCCCTATAAGTGACTGATGGAGGTCCAGTGATGCTGCAATTTCAGAATGTAAAAACTCTTGACGAATTTCTCCCAAAATGGAAAAATTGTTCTGATAGTACTTTGATACATTTGTCCCCCTTTCCAGTGCCAACCCATTTGCTTTTTTAACAAATGCAGAATATATAGGATAGGGCCTTCAGCGAAACACAACTGTTTTGAAGACTCGATTTGTACAGTGTCCTTGCATAGTGTTTTTCTTTTCCCCTTCATTTTCAAAATAGCTCATCTGCACAAAATGACAAGCTTTTGTTGGCTCTTTGAGCTTTACATCCCCTGAAAGAAGTGGAGCCATTTTTTTGCACCTTGTTTTGAATATATAAGGATGGGTGGTTGCAATGGCCTTGATTTAGCTGAGCCCATTGTGTTCATGGGCTAAGTTTTGCACTTATCAGTTTGACTTGCCAATGCCTCTCGTTCTTTTGCAGGGAGCATTTATGGCATTTCCTTATGCAAGATCAGAAGGCAACATACCTAAGTGTTCTCACAGCAGCTTCTACGTATCCATGTGAATGAAGGATGATGAAAAATATTGGGTGGACAAGAAATCAATTTGTCCCAAATATAGTGAAGGAGGCAAGTTTTACAAATATCCCGGACCATCAAAACACAGACAAAGAAAGGGATCCTAGATCAAATCAAGCCCGAACGCTTGCTGGAAGCAAAAATGATGAAATGGAGACTGTTGTATTTTGGACACATTGGGAAAAGACAAGACATACTGGAAAAGACAGTGCTAGGAAAATCTGAAGGTAGCAGGTAAGTAAAGAAAACCGCAAATGAGAAGGATGGACACGGTAAAAAAAAATGGCCTTGAGTTTGCAAGAGCTGAGAAGGACTGTTCATGACACAACATTTTAGAGGTCATCCACAGGGTCAACATAGGTTTATCTGAGCTCTGTGGCACAGTGGTTAAATGCCTAAACGTCAGGTTAAACTGTGCTCACAACCTGGGGTTCAGTCCCAGGTAGCAGGCTCATGGTTGACTCATCCTTCCATCCTTCCGAGGTCGGTAAAATGAGTACCTAGCTTGCAGGGCAGGCAATGTGTAGCCTGCATGCCGTAATTAAAACTGTAAACCACCCGGAGACTACTTGAAGTGGTATGGGGCGGTACATAAGCAGAACACTTTGCTCTTGCTTTGCTTTAGAGATAACAAAACATTTTTAAAAAATCACCTGGAATGCACAATTAAAGGAACGGACGTGAACAGGAGATCCAATTACCCAACGTCTGCTTGCTTATTCAGATATTTCTACTTACAAACCCTAATGTAAACTCTTGCATATTTCACCTCTTTTGCAGCTGTGGCTGCATACAAGGCTCTTTGGACTCTAGCCAATACCTCCGAGACTGGGAGGTTGTTTTAGCGCCGATGAGCAAAGATGCCTCCAAGTCGTCATTTCCACGTGAGCAGTTTCAGGGGTCTGTCTGCAATTGCTGTAGCTAAAGAAGCCTGTAATTTCCACTGACATCTGTGAGGTATTTATAGCCATTTCATTCCCCAATGGTAATTAATATATAATATCCATCATTTATTCACATATGCATTAGAGATTCTTCTTTCCTCTTTATGTTTAAGAACTACCCAGCTTTGGGGGGGGGGGGGGGATTCTTTATATCTCAGTCTTTCCCCCCATGCAACTGTAGTCATATTCTGCTGTTTCTGGCTGTTAACTGCAAATAAAGCCATAAGCACCTCTTTTAAAATGGTCGGTAACCTGCATCTCCATGTATGTGAGGTATTTGTAGGGCACTGATGAGAAAAAGTAAACAAGAATTTGCACAGACTTCTCAAACTAGCTCACTTGGGAGAATTTCTTGCTTGCCATTTACAAAGGCAAGTAAAATTTTACGACAGACTAAAGGTAAAAGGTAAAGGCAAAGGTTCCCTGTGAACATATATGTTAGTCATGTCCAACTCTAGGGGCGGTGCTCATCTCTGTATTCAAGCCAAAGAGCCAGTGTTGTGCAAGTCCATGGCCACGTGGCCAGCATGGCTGCAAGGAAACACTGTTTTATCTTCCTGCTTTTTATGGTGGTACCTATTTATCGACTTGCATTTACATGCTTTCAAACTGCTAGGTTGGCAGGAGCCAGGGTTATCAGCGGGAGCTCGCTCTGCTGTGTGGCACCCGGGATTCGAACCGCCAAGCTGCCGACTGTGCAGTAAACAGTTTCGGAGCCTTAGTCCACAGAGCCACCATGCCCCTGGCTAAAACTCAAGGAGGGAGATATAAGTAAAACCCCAAAACAAAACAACTCCCCTGACCACATACATGCTTCAAGGATTTCACCAGCCTGAAGAAGAGACAGATAGGACCTTTGAACCTCTGCAGCAGATCTTTGGAGAGATCATTGTATGAGGTCCCTTTGGTCCATGAAAGTTTTCATTCAGAGTGAAAGAGTCTCGATATTGCCAGGTGAGTTTTCTCTCCTCTCCTCTCCTCTCCTCTCCTCTCCTCTCCTTTCCTCTCCACTTCTTCTCCACTTCTTCTTCTTATCTTTCTTCCCCCACCTCCTCTTGTAACCTCGAGACAAGGAAGGTCCAGATTGTTTTTGGTCTTATAAGAGTCACCCATGGAAAGTCTTCACAGTTGGGTAAATATATTTTAAAGAAACAATCAACCATCATTATCAATGTACCCCTACCCCAATATTTGTTCTTTCCCTTAGATCAAAATCTGCACAAGAAAAGAGTCTGCAGCTTTCTGTATTCCCACCACCCTGTCCTCTTCCCAAGCCATCGCTGGCAGCTTCACCCCCTCCCCAGAAACACACTCACCTCCCATTTCCTTACCCTTATTCCAGGCATGTCCAAACTTCAGCCCTCCTGATGTTTTGGACCACAACTCCCAGAATTCTAAGCTTAGATTGCCAGTGGCAAAGGACTGTGGGAGTTGTGGTCCAAAACATCAGGAGGGCTGAAGTTTGGACATGCCTGCTTAATCTCTAGCACTGTTAATGAGAGTGGAAATACCTAGCTAAAGGAGAGGGAGGAATCCTCCATTTTCTCACTTTCCTCCTCTGTCATGCCTTCCTTTTGGACAGTGATTCCCAGCCTTGGGTCCCCAGTTGTTCTTGCACAAATATTCCCAGAAGCCTTTGCTATCACTTTGCTGGCCAGGAATTCTGGGAATTCTAATACAAGAACATCTGGGGACTCAAGGTTGGGAAGCACTGCTTTAGTAAGTTGAGGCTTGGTGGTGGAGTGTATGTTTCGCATGCAGGTTCAGTCTCCAGCATCTGCAAGCAGGGCTAGAGGATAACCGTTTCTGAAACCCTGGAGAGCTGGCAATCATAGCTAAGGGTGTGGTTTAGTATAAGGCTGTCATTCTATATATGTTGTCCCTCTATATTACTGAGTCTGCTTAATAAGCACACGCTAGGCTTTGGAAAACACAGTTAAAAAATTATTTGCCTTATATATAGACCACCTTTCTCCAGATGAGGGGACTCAAGATAGTTGTTTGTTGTTGGTTTTTAGACAGCCGCAAGTTGTCTAAAACAATAACAACAACAAACAGACAAATAAAATCAGGGAAATATTTGTGCTTTCATATTTGTTAGTGTCTCTGCCACGATGAATATTAAGGGATGAATATTTAATGAATCAGAGATGCTGTTTCATTTTTTTAAATTCATCCCCATATATACTCCTCTCCTCTCCTCCTGGAGTTGGACAACGTCAAGTCTACTGAAGGCAGCTGTAGTGAAACAAAGTTGTGCTGCCTCCAAACCACCCTCCCAGATCTTCAGCTTACCCGTTTTCCTCCACCCCACATTCTTTGTATCTCAAATGACCACTTTGAACACCCTGTACCTTCCCCTTCTTTATATATACTTTATGGAGCCTAAGTGTTCTCTCACCCAATCTGGAATGCTGAATTCTAAAGAGAATTTGTCTCGAAGGGGGGGGGGGAGAACGAGACCCTGCCACATTCGGACAAATGCCAGACCACATCTGCCAATGGAAGAGACTCGAGCAGAACGGCATCTTACTCTTCAGCACTTTGACTCTGGGGAGATGAAAGTTTTCTAGAGCCCCCTGAGGATTTTCCACCAGACAGCTGCCAAGTAGTGATGCCTCAGGAGCGTGGCTGTTTGGGGACATAGCCGTGTCCTTGGGAATAGAGTTTTTGATCTTAAAAGAGAATACGGAGAATTTAGGAATGGGTGAATTATTATAGCTGATTCCAAAAGACGTGTGCAAAGAAGCACAGGTTCATAGAACTGATGGGATAGAAGAGATTTCCTGAGCCATCTCTTCCAACCCCTTGTGGATGCAGGAAATCTACAGCCTAAAACACCAATGACAGATGGCCACCCAAAGTTACAAACTTTCTGTTGATTGATTGATTGATTGATTGATTGATTGATTGATTGATTGATTGATTGATTTTTATAAAATATAAACACCAGTTTTCCAGAATCTAGTGTTATAGCTTGCTGAGGGACAAGTTGCAACAGACAGAAAGCAGTAACCCACTCTTCTTCTACACAATGAAACAGCCGTGTTTTATATAAATTTCAGGCAGAAACATTGCCAAAAAGGAACTTAGTCCTTCGTATGTTACTGACAATCAGTTTGTCTCTACCAGCAGGCTAGAAAAACACCTGGACATAATCACTATTAGAGATGGGCCCGAAACGAGCAATTTTTCGTTTTCATTTTCATTTTTTCATTTCGTTATGTAATGAAATGAAAAACGAATTTTGTCCCCAAAATGAAACGAAACAAACCGAAACAACAGAATTTTTGTCGTGCGTTTCGTTTTCGTTGCGGCAAATACATTGAACTGTAATGAATGCTAACGAAACAGCAGTTTTTCATTTTCATTTTCGTTTTTCCATTTCATTACGTAACGAAATGAAAAAAAATTGCAAAAAATTCATGAAAAACGAAAACGAACCGAAAAGGACCCCTAAACGACAAACGACAAACGAAACACCATTTTTTGAGTCATGCCCATCTCTAATCACTATCACGGTATAATGGTCAGTCCTGATGTTACACCCTGGAAAAAGCATGTTAGAAGAATACTTCCATTGACACTTAAAAATGACAAGGGATAGACATAAAACCCGAGGAAAAGAGTGTGTAATCCTTTCCACATGTTTCTCAGGCAGTGGTTCCCAACCTTGGGGTCGGGAACCCTTTGGGGGTCAAATGACCTTTTCACAGGGGTCGCCATGAGCCAGTGAAGAAAAACGCACAAATTGCTTGGTTCTGGGGGGGGGAGGGTGAGAGTGAGTTACAGCTTGATAGGTTGGAGGGGATGTCAGTCAATGGCACCGGACGCTGCGATTGGCTGAGGGTGCCTGTAGAGGGAAGTTCTCTATGGCACCTGTGGCCAAAGGGGGCTTGTGGCCTCTTCCAAGCAAGGCAAGGGGTCACCGCAACATGAGGAAATGTATTAAAGGGTTGCGGCATTAGGAAGGTTGAGATCCACTGTTCTAAGGCATCTTAAAATGCCTTCTACAAGTAACCTTTGCAAGGAACTGGAAATAATAACTTGTTATACCCTAAAACTACCTTTTAACTCATCATTACATTGATTTTGAGGTATAAGTTGGTCACATCATTACCCACAAAGAGAACTAGTTTTGTTATCTGTGTTTTTTTTTAAGCTTATTCATCTGAAGTCATAGGGCATTTTTATTAGAAGGGACAATGGTTGCGCTGCAAGATGACCTAATCCGGGCAGTCGACAGGGTTGCTCTACCCTGCTGGTTCTCTTGGATTTGTCAGCGGCCTTAGATACCGTCGACCACGGTATCTTACTGGACCGGCTCTCTGAGGTAGGTATCGGAGGCACTGTTCGCAGTTGGCTCCGGTCCTTCTTGGAGGGTCAGCCCCAGTATGTGCAACATGGCAGAGAGTTGTCGGCCCTGTGGACACTCCCTTGCAGGGTTCCACAGGGCTCGTCTCTCTCCCCCCATGTTGTTCAACATCTATATAAGACCGCTGGCTGGGGTCATTCGGAGATTTGGAGTCTGCTGTCATCAGTACGCTGATGACACGCAGTTCTATCTCTCCTTTTCCACCTCTGCAGTGGAAGCTGTCCGGGCTCTCGGCCAGTGTCTGGAGGCGGTCATGGCTTGGACCAGGGTCAACAGGCTCAAACTCAACCCCAAGAAGACCGAGGTGATGTTCTTTGGGAGTTCTCTATCTGGAAATGGAGGCCCTCTCCCCTGTTTGGAGGGTGTTTCCCTCCAACTGGCCGACAGGGTTCAGAATTTGGGCGTGGTACTGGATCCCGCGCTATCCTTGGATGCCCAGGTGGCTGCCGTGACCCGAACCGCTTTTTAACAACTCCGCCAAATTGTCCAGATCTGCCCATACCTGGACGGCGACTCCCTGAGAACAGTAGTGCAAGCACTGGTGATCTCGATGTTGGACTACTGCAACACACTCTACATGGGGTTGCCCTTGACTCTCCTTCAGCATCTGCAGTGGGTACAAAATGCGGCAGGCAGGCTGGTGGCAGGTGTGCGCTGCCATGACCACATAACCCCAGTCCTGGCTCGCCTGCATTGGCTGCCCGTTGCGACCCGGATCAGATTCAAGGTCTTGGTTTTATAAGCAGAACACTTTGCTTTTAGTTTATAAATCCCTCCATGGCCTGGGCCCGGACTACCTGGCAGAGCGGATCGCCAGCGATCAACCTTGACCCAACCAGTTCGGCAGTCACGAGCGCACTCGCTTCGGGTTGTCACCCCCAGAGAGGCCTGGAAAACTACCACCCATAACCCGGCCTTCTCGGTGGCTGCCTCCTCATTGTGGAACAGCCTCCCTAGCGAAGTGCACTCTGCAGAGTCCCTGCTGGCCATCCGCAGAGCTTTGAAAACCTTGCTCTACTGCGAGGCCTTTGGTGACCAAGTTTAGGGGGGGGTTGTCCGCCGTCCGTTAATTACTCTAACTAGTGAGATGCTCTGTTGCTGAGCTTCATATGTCTTATGCCAAGGGTGCCACTTGTTTTATTTTAATCTATTTAATTTGTCCTGTCTGTTTTATATTGTATTTTGCTGTATGGATCAGCCCATTGTAAGCCGCCCAGAGTTCCCTCGAGAAGATGGGCGGGGTAGACATTCGATAATAAATAAATAAATAAATAAATAAATAAATAAATAAATAAATAAATAAATAAAGGGGACCGGACCATCCTTCCAGCACCAAATACCAATGTTGCATTCTGGAAACACAAATGAAGGCTAAACAAAGTCATCTTATCTCACAGCTTATATTTGATACGCAAATGGCTTATAAGCTGAAGGGTCAGGAAGTGGGCCATTTGCAGAAGCTGGTTGGACCTTGTTGGTCAACATTTTATAGAATCTTGGTCTTTGGTGCTTGCCATTCTCAAACCATGAGTGGCACCTAGATTTTGACTGTTTGCTTTTTCTTTCCTTCCTCCCTGGCTTATTTCTAATTTTCTAATGAAGAAATATGGTGTGATCTTTGCAATATTCAATATTTCTTTAGAAACCTCACCCCTCCCATATATGGAAAATAAGAGTGAGTTACAGATGATGTATGGGATGGCTTAGGGAAGTGAATTGTCTCGGTGCATGCCATCTGCAGATTGTTCTTACCTGAAGAGTAATGCAAAAACTAGAACGCTCTATCACTGGATTCACTCTCCTGTATGAGGTAATATTTTGCAGAAGGAAACCGTCTTTCTTCAGGGGTTATAAAGCAGCAGCAGCTCTTTCTTCTCTTTGATATTTCAATCATTATATCATAAGCTTCCTCGGGGAATGTGTTGATCCTTAATAGCTAGATGTTTTCCTGAAGACAGCCAAGGAGTATCGCTACAAGATGATTCATGGGAGACTTTCTAATATGCATTATGGCTGATCGTTGGGGATGGGGGTATCAGAGGCAGATCTAGAGTTTTATGTCTGAGCTTTAACAATCTGGACTCCCTCTCCCCCCAAATTGTCATGGCAACACTAAGCTTACATAATTTAACAATCAGAAATAGGATCAAGAAGTTACTTAGGCTGTCACCGGAAGCAGGGAAGAGTCTTTTTTCATTAATAATCAATACAATATAAGGATTATACCCTGATCCTAAAGTTATAGGCAGGGGGCATGTTCTGGCAGCCCAATTCTGTGCTAAAAATGGTGCCAAGTTTTATTCTTAAACTTAAGTAAATCTCCATGCTCTCTGGTTGGCTCCCAGCATCTAAGGATGACGGCTCACTGGCATTGTACTGGTCTGATTGATCAAACTATGGCATATGAGGCAGTTTTTTTCAACCGATGTTTTTTGGCCTGCAACATCCAGACACTTGTGGATTCTGGAAGTTGGAGTCCTGGACAGTGCTGTTTCCAAGCAGTCTTGTCAGGTGACTCTTTGCAGCAGCAGGGATTTTAGATTTTGTGAGTTCTGAGCAGTAAAACCTTGGCAAAATCCACTCCGTTGAGTTGTAGTACAGTCTTCTGTTTGAAAAGTTGCCTGGGTCCAGTTCTCCCTCTCAAGCTGTCTCTCTTTCTGGTCAATATCTGGCCATATGTGTCTTGAAATAGCTAGAGCGCTGGTGGTGAACTTTTGGCACTCCAGATGTTTTGGACCACAACTCCCAGAATTCCAGGTCTAATTTGCCAGTGAGAAAGGACTGTGGGAGTTGCAGTCTAAAACATCTGGAGTGCCAAAGGTTCGCCACCACTGAGCTAGATTCAAACAGAGGGCATTTAGGGACCTTGAAGTGACAAATCCACAGTGAGCAGCAGGTAGACAACGGATGCCGAAGGCATACAGGTAACCACAACCAAGGTCACTCATTTGATATGCACTGTGATTGTGTCTAACTGATAAATAATTAGTTTTCTTTTTACATGTGCTTGCACATCATTCATTCATTCATTCAGTCAGTCAGTCAGTTAATTCTATTCAATTCATTTCAATTCATTCATTCGTTCATTCATTCATTCATTCATTTGTTTGTTTGTTCGTTCATATGCTGTCTTCTCCTGCATAAGCAGCTCACAGTTAGAGATGGGCACGAAACGAACTTTTGTTAGCTAACGAAACGAATAATGAACCAACCCATCAAAAAATAATGAAATGAAACGAAATGGAAATTTTGTTTCGTTCGCTTCATTTTTCATTACCCCTCCTACCTTGCCCTCGCCATAGTCCTACAAACCCGAACTGAATTGAACCAAACCAAGGGTGGGCCCGAAACAGATGAACATGAACTATGGGTCTTCTGTTTCGTGCCCACCTCTACTCGCAGTCCTTCAAGATCACAGTCCTTCAAGATCAAACAATAATTGCTGTGTGAAAGACTGTAGGAGACAGCATTTTAAAACATGAAACAAAAAACTTTTTTAAAATCACATTTAAAGACATTTTAAAATTCTCATAAAACTGCTGAATTTAAAAGATGCACCATTCTTAAAACAACCATGTATTGCTTTAATAGCCTGCCTATAAAAAAGAAGGCTTTTGCCTATGATTGAAAGAAAAGAGGGAGGGGGCAGCCTGACTTCTCAGGGCAGATCAACCATCAAGATCATGTCCCCATCAAAATCAGCATACAACAGGTGTATGCAAATTGATGAAAAGTCTTATGACTTCTTTCAGATGATCATTTTTTATTTGAAATCAGGTTTTGTGCATTTTACCTCCATTACCCAAATATGAACCTCTGTAGAAGGATATTAATGGAAGCATGGGAAGGACAGAAGGTTTGACAATTCATGCCAGCTTGTTTATTGGCTGCAAAGGTGTTTGGTACATCTCAACCCTATCTCCTCTGGGGAGCGGACCCATTCAGAGGAATTCCCCTAGCTTCACTGTCCAACCTCCTCCAAGTAATGCCTCTGAACGGGCATTCACCGGAGGAGGCAAAGCTGCAAACCGCTCTACACATGTTCAGCTGGAAAACAAACCAGTACAAACTGCTGAACTTTCACCACTGCTCTACTTTGACTATAGCCCTTTCCATAAACTAGTATAACCGTGTTTCTTTAGAAATTGTTTTATAGCCTCTGCTTGGAGCCATGCTTGAGTCTGCCCAATCGATTCTACGCTAATCGAGGCTTCCATGTCTATCCTGATTTAGTCTATCCTGATTTGGTTTGGTGAGATCTGTGCGCCCTCTGATTTGCTTTGCTCTCAGAATCTGAACCAATGGCTAGATTTCTAAAATCGGTACCCTGGCTGACCAGAACAGTGGTCGGTTTTTCCTACCTTTTAAATTTCCTTTCTTTTCTTTTTTGTTTTAAACTCATGTTGATCCTAAAATAGGAAGAGAACCTGCCAAATTTCAGTTTTAGGCACCTTTAAAGCTTGTGGGGGGGGATTAACTGGGGGTGGTAGTGAGGAGGAAGGAAGGAACCCAGTGGAGTGAAGCCACATTTCAGATGTCCCAAATTAATTTGTGCCCTAGACCAAAAACAAATTTGTGCATTCGATTCACTTCACCAGAGGCAAACCTAGGCCGATTCTCTTCACAATGTGTGATTTGTCCAAATCCAGTACTCAGCCCTACTTCTAATTGTGAGGTTTAATTTTGGAGGAGCTAGAACATAAAGCAAAGCCCTCTTTCTATCAATTCTATCACCACATCAACACTTGCACATGGCAGGTCCTGTCAAAACTTTCTAAAGTGGGGCACTGGAATCCATGTTCTGCATTTTCTGGCGGTGGTTTGGTAGGGTTTTTTTTAATAACACCATCTGTGTGTGTGTGTGTGTGTGTGTGTGTGTGTGTGTGTGTGTGTGTGTGTGTGTGTGTGTGTGTGTAGAATGTCACATTTTCCTTGCTCGAGAGCAATTATTTAGAAACTGTTGGCAGTTTGACTTAGCGGGGAGGGGGGAATCAGAAACGCATCCGGCTGTTGGCAGTTGGAGAGTTTTGTTGGCCAAGGTTCACAAAACATGACTGAGGTGAAAGGACTGGAGCATCCACAGACAATAGCAGTGTGGGAGAGAACACTCTCAGGATGCTGGTAGGCAGTATATTAAAAGTTTATTAAAATAGTCCTTATTAAAATAGCCCAACGCGTTTCGGCCCAAACGGCCTTCTTCAGGGACTTTTTCACACTGACCTGTGCTCAAAGAAACTTTGAGCACAGGTCAGTGTGAAAAAGTCCCTGAAGAAGGCCGTTTGGGCCGAAACGCGTTGGGCTATTTTAATAAGGACTATTTTAATAAACTTTTAATATACTGCCTACCAGCATCCTGAGAGTGTTCTCTCCCACACTGCTACAAAACATGACTGGCCTGTTCTGTTAGCCTTTCGAGATGAGGAGCAATGAGTCCCCACCATTTGCTCATTGTCTCACTCTGGTTAATTAATGTCTGAACATGGATTGTCTAAATGTTAAGCCACATGCAAGCTGTCATGAACAAATGCGCCATTGTTTCACTCCCCTCTCTCCAGTAAAGGAAAACGTGCTAGTGGGTGGACAAAAAGACATAACATATGGACAATACTAGGAGAATATTCAGTCCTATTATTATTATTATTATTATTATTATTATTATTATTATTATTATTATTATTATTATTATTATTATTATTATTATTATTATTAATAATAATAATAATAATAATAATAATAATAATAATAATAATAATAATAATAATAATAATAATAATAATAATAATAATAATAATAATAATAACCACACAGCTATCTACGCTGGATTTTGTATTACAACAAATTACTAGTCGAACGCTTCCCAAGCGTTTAGGACTATGTGATATAGTGGCGAATTATGCAAGCAGATCCCAGTCAGCTTTCTGCAGCTGACTGATGGTGACTTTGTCAACTCCAATTTCTTCTAAATACTTGTTTAGCTCTTTAGGCACCGCACCCAGCATTGTTGTTGTTGTTGTTGTTGTTGTTGTTGTTGTTGCTGCTGCTGCTGCTGCTGCTGCTGCTGCTGCTGCTGCTGCTGCTGTTGATGATGAGCCTTTTCCACTGCACAGTTCAGGATGTTTTGACCTCAGGGAGGGATGGGAGGAGCAAAACAACCCAACACCAAGTTATTCGACCATCAAAGATAAACAGGCTTCCGTTACATGTTAAAAACTTGAAATTCAGCATCAGTCAATTACAGCTGGGTTCAGAAATCTGCTCTTGTCGCTTGCTCTCCTTCCAAAGTTTGCACTTCACCCGTAGGATGGGGGAGCTTTTTTTTCTCCCTCAGAGAATTGCACAAAATGTGGAAAACTGTTCCTTTGTTGTGTGGATTTTTAAACCTCTGAAGCATCAGATGGGTTTTTGGAGTCTTTTTGATCCATCAGATAGCTGTTGGCTTTTGTCCTTGCTCTTGTAAACTAGTTTGCTTTCAATAAGATACTAGTTTTACCCAGGGACACTTTGAGCAGATTACAGCAGTCGAAGGGTGAAGTACTGAGGATCTTGAAAATTCTTCATAATATACTTTAATTGTGGTTGCAAGAGGGTGCCACTTGTTCTTCATAGTCCCAGATAATAGGACCCAAACTACAGGATTCAAGTTACAAGAAAGGAGATTCTGATTAAACATTAGTATGGTGTCACCCAGGATCCTGCCTATCAGCCTGATCCAGCTATGAGTGGAACTTCCACCTGAAGAACCCAAGCGGTGATGTTTGCCACCTGCAGCTCTGCACTAGACGCGGGGGCTGAAGATGGCACCTACAGAGCAGTAGGTGGCATTGAGAAGGAAAGAATGGGTGTGGCAACCCCAAAGGGACTACATAAGGAGAAGTCCAGAATGGAGAAGGAAGACACCCCCATGCCAGAAGCCACAGAAAAGAGGGTCTGATAAACACCAGCCATTCAGTTCCACCAGCGACTGCTCTGACAGTGAATGCCAGTAAGCTCCAGAACCATCATTCACGCCTCGCTCTTTCTGTTCTGGTCAGACCCCACTGGAGTACTGTGCTCAGTTCTGTGCACCTCATTTTCAAAAGGATGTTGACAACCTCAAACAGGTCCAGAGAAGGGTGACAGAAATGTCTTGCAATGAGCATCTTAGAGCCTTTTCACGTGACCCCTAAGATCCGCTGGTCCCTTAAATTCGGACCAGAGATCTTGGGGGTTCATTTTTGTTCCTGCGTCCCCACCCCTCAGCACTTCCTGCTCCTGTCGGCATGAGGGGGGGAGGCAAAAAAGGACAAAAGAAGCCTTTACTAACCTGCCCAAGCCGGTCGAACTTGCCACGAGCCCCATTACTTCCTACTTCCGTCTCAAGGAGCTCTTAAAGGGGCGGGAGGCTAAAAACAACAGACAACCCAGGAGAGCCGGCACTCTTATCCGCAAAGAGAAGGTACAAGGAAAGTGCGCTGGGTCGCGCTAAAGTGGGCGGGGTCGCACTTAATTGTCTCCAAACTCCAGAGCTGGTGGGAAAACATTTCTAAGCTCCGGAGCTGGGAGCCATTTGCAGCGCAGCTTAGGGGTCGTGTATAAATGCCCTTAGAGAGCTGGGGATGCTTAGCCTTACAAAAAGAAGGTTGAGAGGGGATGTGATAGCCATGTTTAAACATTTGAAAGGATGTCATATGGTTTGTTTTCCATGGCTTCAGAGACTAGGACTCGGAGCAATGGTTTCAAACAATAGGAAAAGAGATTCCATTTGAACATTAGGAAGATCTTTTTGATGGTTAGAGCTGTTAGACAGGGTAATATGCTGCCACAAAGGAGGGTGGTGGAGTCTCCTTCTTTGGAGGTTTTTAAGCAGAGGCTGGATGGCCATCTGTCGGGAGTCCTGTGATGGGGGTTTCTGCATGGCAGGGGGTTGTACTGGATGGCCCTTGAGGTCTCTTCCAATTCTATGATTCTCTGATTCTGTGCTCTCAGACTCCTTCAAGACAAGTCCACCTCAACCTACAGAGGGCTGCCACCTATGCTGCAATTGCTTATGGTCTCATCCCCAGTCATCCCAAGTGCTTCTACTGCACTGGAGTGAAGACTTGGATCATATGTGTTTAAGGACAGGGGTCTGGCTCCACCCAGTGTCCCTGCAGTGGCACCGCTTGCTTAAACCATCTCTGTGGTGTACCTGAGCTGATGAAAACAAGGTGCTTCTGTCCTTCCTTCTTTCGTCCATGACAGAAACAACTTATGGATCCTGCCACCATCTTGGCTATCAGTATTTCTGGCACATGCTCACTTCATTCAGGCCTTGTTGAGCTGTGCTAGTATTCAGGCCCAACGGGCTAACATCAGTCTTCAAGTGGTGGATGCAAAGGAGTAGAGAAAAACATGTGAGAGTAGTTCTTTCAGAGAGGGTGGGAGTGATTTACATGCATTAATGGAAAATCCACCCAAAGAGCTCTGAAAATAGCTGAGAACTGTAGGTTGCCTGCAGTTTCAGTTCAAATTAACTTTATATACAGTAGCTGTGGGGCAGGAGGATTAACATAAAACAACTTTGTACATATCATATTTAATATAATAAATATAAAAATAATTGCAACTGAAAATAACTGCATTGACCACCCAGAAAACACTCTGCAACTCCCTTGAACCTGTCCTGTAGACCTTCAGGTGCAGTTGTTGGCACAACGACACCTGAAGAAGGCATGGGGTGTTTTTCAGAAATTAAACGCTTCTTGTTTCTGCTCTGTGGCTCCCATGGCTTTGGGGCAATTCTTTTCATCACGTGGAAGACTTGGAAACTGCTGGCAGCAGGAAGATATTTTCAATGACCTCCATGCTGCCTGGGTGACTTTAGCATCTGTGATTTTCAATAATTTATTTATTTATAATGGGACTACAGAAAGTTCCTTTACTCAATGTTCCCACTGTCCATATCAGGGCAGAAGACCAGGTCTAAGGTGTGGCCTGCAAGATGGGTTAAGGTAGATACCATTTGGGCCAGGCCCACTGTTGACATGGAGGTCATGAAGTTTTCGGACACCCCTGACAGAGCCGCTTTAGCAAGGATGTTAATGTCCCCCAGCACGATGAGCAGTGGGGACTCCAACATCAGCCCTGTTATCAGTTCAGTAAGCTGAGGTAGAGAAGTTGTTGTATCATGGGGAGGGCGATACACCAAGATAATTCCTATCTTGTCGCTGGCTCCTACTTTTAAGTACATACATTCAAAACCTCTTCTCATCCCAGCTTCCAAAGCTTTCACACAATGGAATCACACAGGGAGCTGTAGGAGCCCTGGAACATAAGTAGGAATGTTTATTATTATTATTTATTAACCACACAGCCAACTACACTGGATTTTGTAATACAAATCACTAGTCGAAAGGTTCCCAAGCATTTAGGACTATGTGATATATCGGCGAATTATGCGGGCAGATCCCAGTAAGGTGGCTTTCTGCAGCTGACTGATGGTGACTTTGTCAACTCCAATTTCTTCTAAATACTTGCTTAGCTCTTTAGGCACTGCATCCAGCGTGCTGATTACCACTGGTACCACCTGTGCCGGTTTATGCCAGAATCTCTGAAGTTCAATTTTCAGATCCTGATATCGGGCATTTTTTTCAAGTTGTTTCTCAGTGACTCTACTATCACCTGGTAGAGCAACATCAATGATCCACACATTTTTCTTCACCACAATCACAATGCTCCAAAACCCTGTCTGTCTGTATTCAGAAGTCCCAAAGTAATTTTACATGCTCATTTTCAGTTCTGACACAAATTCCAGTGGACCATTTGAGGCACTACATTATGACACTGTTTGTAATCAGTCTGAGTCATAATGTAGTGACTCAAAGTCTGAGTCATAATGTAGTGACTCAAATACTACTACTACTACTACTACTACTACTACTACTACTACTACTTCAATGAGTGTAGTTGTGGCAAGAGATTTTTGGCCATGGTTTGCATTTCTACCTCAATTTCCCTTCTGTGGGCTCATGGGACATCCCTGGTTGCTCTCGCTGCTTTATCCTTATGACAGCTTTGTGAGGCAGGACGTGACTGGTCCAAGGTCACCTAGTAATAATAAATATTGCATACCCATTCCCTACATATGCTTCAAGGAGCACCACTGGAAAGTGTGGGGTTGCTCCTAACCAAATCCCTACTAAGTGTTTTGGATTATGCACAAAGAACTTTGCACGGATTTGACATCAAAGCCTCCCCCCCCCCTCCATGACCCTTGGCTGTGAGACTTCTCTTTGAGCTCTCAACTTGCATGCTGGCAGGAAAATTAAGTCACCACAATTGCACCGGCAGCGTAACAGGTTTGATATTGTAGAGATAATTGTTTTATTAAAATATTTGCTCTTTTGCTCTTGACAAGATTTCTGACAGTCTGGAAGCCTTTGCCGAGCGCCACGCTGGCCATTAGTGCTTTGATTTCCACAATGCCTTTCTTTATTTAATAGGCCTGAAATATTGATTAACATTTACAGATTCAATTCCTAGCACTTGCCAGGGGTTACAGAGAACTGGTTGTGCCAGTCAAGCCCAAAGGTGTAATGAAATCCCCCACTGTGCCTGTCAACTTATCCCCCTCTCCAGGTCATTTCCCACAAGGTCTACAATGTTGGAAAAGCAGCCATTTTTGCTCCAAATATTTGGTAAGCGACAGGGAAAATCTGTCTCCCGCATTGTATTCTCCAGCTTTTCAAGGGAATGGAATAGGCTCATTTCAGGTTACATTTCTCCAGGTTCTAAAACATTCCAGACCCGTGTGTGTGTGTGTGTGTGTGTGTGTGTGTGTGTGTGTGTGTGTGTGTGTGTGTGTGTGTGTGTGATTAGAGTTGTGACAGACTCTTCGTGACCCCATGTCCATGGAGTTTTATTGGCAGGAATACTGGAGTGGTTTGCCAGTTCCTACTCCAGGCACCTACATCACCTGATATTCCCTGGTGGTCTCCCATCCAGGTACTAACCAGGGCCGACCCTGCTTAGCTTCCAAAATCAGGCAAGATTGGATGTGCTTAGAGGATGAAAAAGGTTTTTTCCTCCCAAGGCACCATATAAATGTTTCATTTTTCTCTTTCAATGACATGTCGGGGGAGCTGAGAAGATAGGTGAACAACATGCTGTCCATTACGAGCAATTGCATGATCGTGTTTTCTTGGCTAACCACCTTGTCACATTTTCACTTTGAAAAGTGGGATATGTATGTATGGAACTAAATCATCAACAACTCCAACTGCTGGGGGTAGATTTTGACGATGGTTTGCTTGCCACATGACGTCTAAACATTACTGGATGTAGACATGATTTTTCAGGAGCCTCTAAACTGGGATAGCAATAAAAATATTCAGAATGAGAAAGTATGGTGGGTTCTTCTTGTCCTAAAGGGTGTAGCAGTGAGATACTTTCTGTTCAGGGCTTTCACATTTCAAAGAATACTGTATATACAATATAAGTCTAGTTTTTCAGCCCTAACTTTGGGCTGGAAAAAAAAGAGCCATCGACTTATATTCGGGTCAATCAATACTTTTAGCTGCCGAGGCAAGTGCTTGCCTCGGTGGCTAAAAGTCATTTTAAATGTCAAACACCGCTCCCCCAGCTCACAAAGGAGAAGCTTCCAGGCCTGGCTGCATTCCACACCCTATACTTATACTTGAGTCAATAAGTTTCCCCAGGTTTTGGGGGTTAAATTAGGGGCCTCGACTGATACTCAGGTCAACTTATACTCGAGTATATACGGTAATTTTACACAAACACCATACATTTTTTCAGATCCTGACAACTGCATAACCAAACCATGTTATCTGCTGGTTGCATGGACTTGTAGTAACCCAATACACTGGATGGGTTTATTCTCTCTTTTTTAATAATTTTTTATTAAATTTTAAACTACATACAAACAACATAAGGAAATAAAAAAACTACATTAAACAATATAAGTGTACCCCCATCCCCCGGGACCATCCATGCATTCTTCTTCGTTGCTCCATCTTCTATTATTCTAGTAATCTTCTTAAAGTTCTCTTCTCCAGAATTGTCGTGAGATATTCGTGGACTCTTTCCCTTTTCCTTCGACTAATACATAATCTATAAATTTACCCCAGATATTGTAGAAAATGTCTTTTTTCATTTCTCCTCGTTTGACCTTTAAACTGCAAGACAATTTATCATTTATAGCTATATCCCAAAGTTCATTATACCAGTCTTCCATCTTAAGTTCTAGTTTTGACTTCCAATTTTTTGCTATGATTAATCTAGCAGCTGTCATAAGATTTGCTATTAGTTCCTTTGTTGTAACATCATAATCTTTGCTTGTTAACAATGATAATAATGCTATCTCTGGATTACAATCTATGTCTATCTTAATCATATTACTTAGCTCTAAAAATACTTTTTTCCAGAACTTTTGAACTACAGTATTTCGCATTCCCACCAAAGATGCAAATATGTGCCAAGCTTTTTTTCACATTTCCAGCATATCTTAGAGTAACCAGAATTCATTCTATTCAGTCTAATTGGGCTTAAATACCATCTAGAAACCAATTTAAAATAGTTTTCTTTTATCCTAACCGATAATGATCTCAAAATTCTCATATTCCAAATTTTCATCCAGTCTTCTTTCTTTATCTCTACATTGAGATCTTGGTTCCAGACTTCTCTCAAGGTATTTAACTCCTTCATTTCCAATGATTCCCCTAATATTTTGTATATTTTACGTGTTGTTCCTTTCTCTGAATTTTCCTGTTCAGACTCAAGCGATAATAGGAAGTGTTCAAATTTTGTGCACTCTCTGGTTTGATTATTTCTTTTTCCCCAGTCCTTTGTCCATTTCCCTAATTGAATATAATTTAACCATGTTAAATCACTGGATTGCAAAATATTTTTTATATCATGAATTGTTTTAATCTTGAGCATCCAATCCTTTAGTCTGGCTATTTTCTTAATTTTAAATAACTCCAAATAATGCTTCAAATTAACAGGTAAATTTTCCAAGTCAGTAACTAAAGCCAATGGGGATCCCTTCGGAGACAAGATTTTTCTATATATTCTCCATGTAGCAATTAGACTATTCAAAAGGGGGTTGTCAATCTTTACTTTGTTTTGGACTTCCGTAAATAAAAATTTATTTATTTCCCCCTTTATGTCCGAAGACTCTTGCTCCCACCATATTAGCTTCTGTGGTTTAAAAAGAATTTCCCCCAAAGGACTGAGTTGATTGGCTATATAGTAATTTCTTATATTGGGTATACCTATCCCTCCTTCTTTCTGGGATCTATACCACAAACTTTTATTTATTCTTGATTTTTTCCCTGCATTGCAAAACCTATTTATCATGTCTTGGAGAGTTTTAAGTTCCTTTTCTAAAAACTAAACCGGTAACATTTTAAAAATAAAGTTAATTTTTAGAAGTATTTTCATTTTTATCAATGCAATTCTACCAAACCACGATAATTTTAATTTAGAGTAAGATAATAGTTTGTTTTTCATCTCTTCTTTTAATTTTAAAATATTTCTTTCTTTAGTTTTAGTAAATTCTTTGTGGAGTTCTAATCCTAAATATTTAATGCTTTTTCCCGGTTTAAGTCTGAATTTTTCAATTATCTTTAAATCTTGTTTTCCATAATTGAACAATAAACTCTCTGATTTTTGCCAGTTTACGCATAATCCTGTTATTTCTCCAAATTCTTCTAAATGAGTTTTTACTCTTTGAATATTCTCTATTGGGTTTACAATAGTCAAAAGAGCGTCATCCGTGAATAAACTGATTTTAGTTGCCCCATCTTTCCCTATACCTTTAATGGATTCATCGTCCCTTATAGCATTTGCCTGGAGCTCTATAACAATACAAAAGAGAACTGGAGAAAGAGGACATCCTTGTCTAGTTCCCCGGCCTAGGGTGATTTGTTCAGTCAATCCATCATTAACTATTATTGAGGAAGTGCCCTTTGAATATAATTGATTTATTACTCACAAAAAAGATTTCCCAAATCCCCATTTTTCTAACAGAATTTTTAATGTGGGCCATTGAACGCAATCAAAAGCTTTAAAAAGATCTAGAGACAACATCCCGGCTTTAATAGTACTCTTTCCCATTTCGTAAAGAACATTCAAATTTCTTCTAATAATATTTGCCATTTGTCTACCTTTGATAAAACCACATTGATCCTCTTTAATATATTTAGCTATAAATTTGTTCATTCTTTTAGCCAGAATTGCAGTAAAAATCTTAGCATCCTGATTTAATAAGGATATTGGTCTGTATGACCCAATGCCCATTAAATTTCTATTAGGTTTTGGTATTAAAATAGTTAAAGAATGGGTCCATGATCTCGGGATTTGTTCTCCGTCCAAAATTTCATTATATAGCTTCTTTAATTTGGGTATTAGTACTGCTTTAAAAAGTTTGTAAAATTCAGGTCCCAGAGCATCCACTCCAGGCGTTTTATTTAATTTGTCTATTACCTCGCTTATCTCTTGGTCTGTAATAGGCTTCTCCATTTCCAGCATATCTTCCTGTTCTAAAACCCTCTTTAATTTTTTAGTGATGTACCTTTCTATATCCTCCTTAGGTTTATATTTAGCAGTATATAACGACTGATAAAACTCTTGTATAACTCTTGTTTATTCTCAATGGCTTTCATGGCCGGAATCTGATAGCTGTTGTGAGTTTTTTGGGCTGTTTGGCCGTGTTCTGGAAGTTTTTCTTCCTGCCATTTCACTCCTTGCCCTCTGAAGATGCTGGCTACAGAGACTGGTGAAATGTCAGGGGGGAAATCTTCCAGAACAGGGCCAAACAGTCCAAAAAACTCACAGCAGCTAACTGGATGGGTTGTTTCTTGTTTGTGTCTTTCTGGTTTTTAAAAGTCCTTGCTATAATTACCTATGCCTTACCTCAGAGCTGACTTGTTTCTAGATGGTGAGGTATATAAATCTAATAAATAAATAAATAAATAAATTCACAGGGGGTGAAAAGAGTTTTTGCATCTAAAACATTTTGCAGAAAGTGAAGTTTAAGCAAAAAAAATTATCTTGTGCTAATTTCAAGAAACCAGGTTTTAACAAGATGTTGCCTGGCCATGTTCAGAAAGCTTATTTTGTCAAGAACATTTAGGTAGCTCTCATCATATCTGGACTGGGTGCAAAGTATCTCAAAGACTGTATATCCCATTATGAGCCTGCTTGGGTGCTAAGAGCATCAGGAGAGGCCTTTTTCCTGGCCCTGTTACCCTTGCACGTGCACTTGGGTAGGGACAGGAGAAAGGAACATCTCTGTTGCTGCTCCCAGACTTTGGAACTCCCTCCCATAGGAAGCCAGGCTGGCCTCATCTTTGCTGTCCTTCTTCAAGATGGCAAAGATCTTGGGCCCAGGAATCTCAGAGAATTGATGCTTTGAAACCTCCCCTGAGCAGTAAATGGGCACAGTGCAGAACTTCACACAAGGGCAAGGTGCTCCAAAATGATGATTTTTGTCCCACAAAAGGGCGTGGTATTATGTGGTAACCTTGACAAGGAGAAAAAACCCATTAACTTTCTCTATTTCCCACAAAATGAAGCAAAATTGTGCACATCAAGCCAAGTTTCCATTGAAAAATTATACAAACTGCACAAAGTGTTGATTGCTGCTGTGTTGTCTCATGGACCTTTCAAGAGTAAAAGCACTGAGTGGGTTATTTTTATATTTCCTAAAGATCAACCAATCATTCTGTGCTTGGGTATGTCTCTCCATGGGACTTACTTTTTCAAAGTGGGCATTTTGTGCAAATTACAGCAACCTTCATGGGATAAAACCATGAATCACATCTCATGCTCACAACGTTTGAAATTCCTCTTCAGATTCAGATCCTAATGAGTGTTCGAAAGTTGAGTCATGGCAGCTGGACTTCTTTCCTTGTGAGATCAAAATGTTTCGATCCCACAAAAAAAGAAGTCCAGTTGCCATGACCCACCTTTTGGATAATCCCACCTGGATTACTAAGAATCTTCACAGACATCCTAATGAGTGCAAACAATTTTTAGCTCACCTTCCTTATACCCATAGAATGTCCATTTGTTCCTTAGGGTATATAGCCTAGAAATGAGCATGAAATAAAAAGACAGCATATTGTTTTGTTTTGTTTCTTTAGTAGTTTCATTTTGTTACTAACAAATTTTTAAAGAAGTTTCAGAATGAAATGAAACAAAACAATTTGTTAGTGGCTCCCCTGGGTCTTAGAGTCACCAAAATCACAGGGTAGCTTCTTTTGACTCTTCCCTGCAAGCCCCCCAAATTTGGAGAGGTTTGGGGTTCAGGGGGCTGAATTATTAAACTCCAAACGGCCCCCTAGGAGAAAATCATTTCTGAGTCAGAAAGCCAATAATAGCCCCCTGTTTCTCAACTCAAATAGAAATGATTTTCTCCTAGTGTGAACCACTTTGGAATGTAATAACTCAGCCCACTGAACCCCAAACCTCTCCAAATTGGGGGGGGGGGTTAATAGGAATCTCCCCTGTAATTTCCATGCTGTTACGTGCCTGCTATCATTATTTTTATGTACTTGAAAAGAAAGATTGCAGGCATGTAGCAGTGTGGAAATCACAGGGGTACTTCCTCAAGCTCTTCCCTGTAAGCCCCCCAAATTTGGAGAGGTTTGGGGTTCAGGGGGCTGATTTTTTCAACTGAAAAGAGGTTCCCTCTAGTTAGCTAATTGCAAAAGTGTGAACGGTGCATACCGGCAATATAGGGGTTAATCAAGAGGAAGTAATAAATTGACCTATTGCCAGAATGTGCACAGCACTTCCAATTACTGCTGGGGGACCCTCTTTGCAGTTGAATAACTTGGCCCCCTGAACCCCAAATCTGTCCAAATTTGGGGAGCTTACAGGAAAACACTTGAGGAAGCTCCCCCATTTTGTTTTCCAAACCATAAAATTGTGGCTCGGTTCAGTTCATGATGAATCGGTTTCTGTAGTTTCATTACCTAATGAAAAAATTCATTATGTAACAAAACAATGAAACAGTGTTTCATTTTTCATTTGGTGCCCATCTCTAATATAGCCCCATACTGTTCAGCATCTAAACAGAGTTTAAGCAATAAGCCCGAGCAATTGTCTCATTGTGTAGCATTGTCTGTGATGGATGAAGGCCCTCACCAAATGCTGAGTTCATATCTTCTTAGCAGTGCTAAACGTCCCATGCAGCATAATAATTTGTGAAAGGATGCTAGCTGTGCACAATTAGGATTCCCTGGGTACACTACAAATGGCTGGCCACAATTTTCATTTGCTTTTTAAAATAAACCCAGAATAATAACGACAGCTGCGTTCTGTTGATGGGATTTAGAGAGAGCAGAGTTTGTGCTCCTTTTGGTAGGGGGTGGCTTTGGTGCCACATTGGGCTCATCATAAGTAGTCACCAGGCAGTCTTTCTGTGTTCTGGTCTGGCATGACATCTACTGCAGAAGGTATGCAAATGAAGATCTCTTGAGCTTTCTTGGTGAGCTTACTTGGCACAGGCGCTCCATGAAGAGCCTGTTGACCTACCTTCAGGCTTTATGGAGAGGAGAAATATTTAGACAGGCTCAAGCACATTGTGATTTGTTCTGTCTGTACAATAGCTAGCACCAGCCTTCTCTTGCCAGATTTTGTCTATGTTAGGCTATTTGATGTGTAATGTTGATTTTATTATTATTATTATTATTATTATTATTATTATTATTATTATTATTATTATTATTATTATTATTATTATTATTATTATTATTATTATTAGTTAGTAGTAGTAGTAGTAGTAGTAGTAGTAGTAGTAGTAGTAGTAGTAGTAGTAGTAGTAGTAGTATTTTGCTGGGGTTATTATTTGTATTTTGATTGGGTATTAGAGATGGGCACGGAACAAACATTTTTTCATTTCCGTTACCGTTTGTCGTTTCCGTTACGTAATAAAACAACAAACGAAAATTGTGATGAAAATGAAACAAAACGAACAGAACCATGAAAACTGTGGTCGTTACGTTTCGTTTCCGTTAATGGCGACGCACAATGAAATGAGCTGTATTAAATGTTAAAAAACGCCCTGGACATCCGTAAAAATGCAGCGATAATTATTTATATTGACTGATAATACCTACCAGGGGGGTTGGGGTCCTTAAAACGTTTGTTTTTGTCTTCTCCCATCGCGATGTATTTTTCTTTCCCCTTTAAAATGGATGTCGCCACCAGCCACAAAATGGAGGAAAGCCATGTGATGTGGGATCATGTTCAACCAACAGCATGCCCAGGTTGCAGACTGGGCGGGCAGGTCTGGCAGCCACAGAGGGCATAAAAAGCTCTGGCTGCCCCCGTCCTCCTTGCAGTCTCTGGTGGGAGTTAGGGTGGGATTGCTGTCTCTGCGACTCTAGCTTCAGTCCTGCAGCCTCCCTGTGTGCATACGTGCTGCGTACCTCTCGGTGAGTACCCTCCCCTGCCCCGCAGTGCAGTCACTCTGCGGCTGCCTTGCACCCTGGGCAACGCCCACCGCTGCCTTTGCAGCCTCCCTGCTTACCTAGTCTATACAGTGTCTCTGCCAGCATCCATTTTTTAGTGTTTTCCCTCTGGTCTGGGGCGTTGGGGGATGCCTGCGCATGGAAATGCTTTAAAAATCGTGCAAAAAGCGGGTAGAAACGACAAACAAAAAAACGAAAAACGGTAATGAAATTTTTCAAAAAATTCCCGACAAACGGAAACAAACCTAAACAGACCTCTCAACGACAAATGAAAAAACAAAACGCCATTTTTCTGTTTCATGCCCATCTCTATTGGGTATTGTAGGTTTGGACAGTTGTTTTTGCAACATGTTGTACACCGGCCATAGTTCCCGTGCGAAAATCGGGCGGTTAATAAGCACAAAAATAAATAAATAATAAATACACCCATAGCCCCAACCTGCTGTCGTGTAACAAGCGAGAACATGCTGTGGAGACAAGAAGCCCTAAAGGTGGAGATACATTGAAGTTCAGTCAGATACATCCATGCTTTCATTTTCATCCAGACCAAGATAAAAAATAAAAATTACAAAGTCACTTGGCAGAGTGAATCATGCCCTTGGTCTAGTTGGGACTGGACAACATGCAGCCATAAAAGGCCATTATTGTGATCCAATAAGCTCACTTGCACTGGGGTTTGCTTGTTTTTAAGCCCAGAAAAAATATAGCTAGACAAAGCCTGTTTTCTGCTTTTGGAGGCTTCTTGGAGAGAGGGACATTGTTTTGACCATTGAGCTTTCAGTGAGCATTTCCTGCAGCCTAGAAGCCTTGCAGAGCAGTGGTTAAACAGCTGAAACAGTGTTCCTTATCCTGGCTTTAATCCCAAGTAACCATGTCAGGACACAGCCTTCTGTCCTTCCAAGGGTCAGTAAAATGAGTACCAACTCCCGGGGTTCGGGGAGGGGACAATGTGTAGCCTGCATAATTAAATTGTAAAGTCTATGGAACTCCCTGCCACACAATGTGGTGATGGCATCTGACCTGGATGCCTTCAAAAGGGGATTGGACAGATTCCTGGAGGAAAAGTCCATCACAGGTTACAAACCATGATGGAGATGTGTAACCTCCAGGGTTTAAACCAGGGTACTTCAAGGGCCAGATGCAGGAGAGTGGTATCAGGAGACAGATATCTAGTCTCATGCACTCCCAAACACATCTGGTGGGGCCGCTGTGAGATACAGGAAGCTGGACTAGATGGGCCTTTGGCCTGATCCAGCATGGTTCTTCTTATGTTCTTAAAGTGCCCAGAGAGTGCTTTAAGCATTAAGGGGTGGTATATAAGCAACATGCTTTTCTTCCTTTTTAAAAAATATTTTTTAACCTACCCAAAACAAACACCACCAGAAGAAGGGACATCTTTTACACTTCAAAATCTCTGTAGCACCAAGAGGATGGCACATAATTATAAAAGGTGATTCCCTTTGTGGGTTCTGCTCAGAAAGAGTGGCCCACAATTAACCCATGAGCATGCTCTTAAAGTGACAGATGGCCCACAAAATAGCTCAGAACTAAGCAGTTTAGGACTTTATAGCTTAGAATTAGCACATTGAATTCTGCCAAGAAATGGATCAGCAGCCCTTAGAGCTGTTGCAACAGGGTAGGGGTGGGTTGGGGTCAGGGCTGGAGCTACCACTAGGCCAGTGTTGGTGAACCTATGGCACGGGTGCCAAAGGTGGCACTCGGAGCTCTTTCCGTGAGCACCTGACATCACCCCTTCATAAGCCACCTGTATCCAGGTTAAATGGCTTTCTGGGCACTTTGCAAAAAAAATTAGTGGGTTCTGTACTCAGTCTCTAAAAGGTTCACCATCAGTGCTCTAGGCAAACTAGGTGACCACCTAGAGCATAGACCTGAGAGAGGTGCAAAACTGACCTCAGAGGGTTGCAGAACTGACCTGAGGGGAACTGAACTGAACTCTCAGGTCAGAACTGACCTGAGAGGGGCACCATTTTATACAGTTTTCACAATTTCAACTTTTGCACTTTCTGCTTTTCCTACCAGTTGTCTGGTTTTGAAAATTGCTTTGGGGGAGGGGTGCAGGTAGTTCGTCTTGCCTAGGGCACAAAAAAGCCTGGCAATAGCCCTGGGTAGGGTATGTGATCTATGTGGCCAGCCTCAGTTAGCAATCTGGCTGACACATTTTGGACATGCTGAAGTTTTTGAATGAACATTATATATTTACAGTGGTACCTCGGATAACAACTGCCCCGGATAACAAATAATTCAGATAACAACTGCGGGTATAGGGCTGCCTCTGATAACGAATTTTCCCTATGGGCTGCCTCGGATAATGAATCCCAATTCCTATGTATATGTCTGCATTGGAGAACGAATTTTCTCTATGGGCTGCCTTGGATAACGAATCTTCCTATGGGCTGCCTCGGATAACGAATTTTCCCTATGGACTGCCTCAGATAATGAATTTCCAGCATGCATCAGTAAAAAAGTTATCCCAGGTGAAATTGCATCTGTACCTTTAAAGAGCACTTTTTAAAGAGTTCTGAGCAAAAAACCAGGTGTCTGTGCCTTTTTCCTAGGCTCAAGAATGGATTAAACGGTTTCCCATTCATTCCTATGGGAAACTGCGTTTCGGATAACGACGTGTTTCGGATAACAACTAAACTCGGAGAATGAATTACTGTCATTATCCGAGGCACCACTGTAT
Organism: Phrynocephalus guinanensis; assembly: GCA_037367245.1. Classification (NCBI taxonomy): domain Eukaryota; kingdom Metazoa; phylum Chordata; class Lepidosauria; order Squamata; family Agamidae; genus Phrynocephalus; species Phrynocephalus guinanensis. The sequence continues at coordinate 99,830,668 of CM074740.1, read as the reverse complement.
TTTAAAAAATTCATACCCTTCTCTATTTATAATCTTGAGTTGATAGATCTCTAGGCATGTGAACAGGTTCTAGTTGCTGTGAATGTTTTGCCGTCATTATTTTGCCCTTGCAGTAATGGGGTTTATGTTGCATCTCATGGGAATTGTGCTTCCCCCCCTTCTTCCAGCTGTAGAAAATTACTTTACCTTGGTGGGCTTTCCCCCTCCTTGACAGCTTCCAATAGATTCTGGAAGGCAGTTAGACAAAACTACAAATCAGTTGCTAGTAAACCTCACGCTCATTGGCTCCATGGAGGCCAGCAGCATGTGCTGGATTTCAAGAAAACTGTACCCTCTTATTTGGTATTGGTGTATTTTTTTTAAAGTCTAGACATATGGCCTGTCCACAAAGTGAAATTTGGTGCCATTCGGCCAGTGCATAAAAGGTCCTCAACTGCAATGCAATCTATTATAATTCTTTGTTACCTGTGGGCAAAGACTGAAAAACGTGTTACAGTAGGACCCGGTATCTGCTGGGGATTGGTTCAAGGCCTACCCATGGATAATGAAATCCGTGGATAAGAGAGAACGCCAAAACCTCCTCCACAACTGCCATTTCATGACAGTAGCTTGCTTTCTAGCTGCAGCTTTGAGACAGTAGCTTGCTTTCTGGCTGCTGCTTGTGACAGTAGCTTGCTTTACACTGCTATTTTATGAGAGCAGTTTGCTTTACAGCTGCTGTCTGTGACAGTAGCTTGCTTTGTGGCTGCTGAATTATTTTTATTTCTGCAAACTGTGGGTAACTGAATCAGTGGACAATGAATCAGTGGATATGGGGGTCCTACTGTATTCTGCATTTCAATGGATCGTCCCAAAAAGACTGCATGCCTATATCTGTCCTGGTGCCAGAAAGATATGGACCAATTCATAAAGGAGAAGGATGGGTCATCAATCCCCTTTATGAGCACAACTGGTACACAACTGGACAAGGTATTTTGTTTTCTGTGCCATACAGTGCTACTAGGGAATCACATACTATGACAATATGCCAGTGTGGACAGATTCTGAGACACACATTAAGATGTGTTGTGCTTCAATTGCTTATTTACTGCAACTCTTTGTCATTCCAGCTTTCAAAACATAATAGTCTCATCTTTCCTCATCAGGCAGAGCCCCAGTCTGGTTGATGAAGGTTATGAGTGCATCAGACCTGTAAATTTATATATTCCTTTCTTCCATTCATCCTCCTAGGAATAGTTTTCTCTCCCTCCCTCCCTCACTCCCTCCCTCCTTTCCTTCCTTCCACCAATGCAGCTCGACTTGGTATTTTTTAGAAGAGTGACACAGCTGGGACAGAGTGCTGGCCACTTTCATATCTATTTTCCCCTCCATTTTGATCTGCTTCTCCGATGGCCTCCCAGAGAGCCTCCATGCTCTGCCTTGCCTGCAAGGAGAGCACTCTCAACTAGAGATGGGCACAAAATGCCAAAATGGCGTTTTGTGGTCATTATTCGGGCCCTGGGGTCCTCTTTGTTCCATTTCCATTTTTGGGGCCCCAGGGCCTGCTTCATTTCTGTTTCTTCATTTTTCAGGTGCGGCAAGCTGCGGCCGCAGGGAGCCCTGCCAGGGCCGGGCGCCACCGGAGCCGGTGGCAAGCCTGACGGGGGAGCGATCCCATGGCCACGGGGAGTCCTCCCGGAGCCGGGCGCTGCTCTGATCACCACCCCCAACAGGCCGCCACCCATGGAGCACCGCCAAGTGCCACCCTCCTTTGGACCCCCTCCCCAAGGACTGATCCACCGCACCACCCCCATCGGGTCGCTACCCCCGGAGCTCCACGCAGCACCGCCCTAACTGGGGCCCTTCTCCCCGGGAACCACTCTGCCTCGGGAGCCACCGCACCCCCCCGGCCTAGACCCGGGAAACCTGTGGGGGGTTTGCCGCTTCACTCCCCCCCCATGCTCCAACGACACCCTCCGCTCCAGCTTCCGAGCCGGCTGCACCGTCGCCACTTCGCCACGTGGCCGAGATCCCGGAGCCCAGCCCATAAGGCAAAGTCTCGCATTGGCTCCGGCGGGGAGGGGGCAAAGAGGCTCTACCAGGCCCAGCCCCCTCTCGCCGCCGTCCGCTGCTCCATTTTTGATTGTGTGAGCGGCGCAACGCCAGTAACAGAAATGAACAGAACTGAAACAAAATTTCTTGGTTCTGTTCGGTTCGAGCCTGCCCCATCGCAACAGTCGTTATTCGGACCATTACGGAGAACAGTAACGAAAAAATGGTCATTTCATGCCCATCTCTACTCTCAACACATAACAATACCTCCACCTTCAGCTCCTCATCTAACCAACGAATTACTTAATGACCTATTCGTAGGAACATAACTACGTCGGTAAGTGAGGGGTGCCTGTAGTAATGTCTCCTTGCCAAGACTTGGAAGCTATGCAATCACTTGTGCAATAGACTTATGAACAAGAGGAAGAAATTGGATTCTTCCCATTACCACAAACACTTCACATAATATATTCAAATATGAAGATCCACACACTCCAATCTTTGTTGAAAACAACTCTACATTAATTAATATTTGGATAAACTGAACAATCAAGTGCTGAATGGACTCTTACGCCAGCATCATCTCAGCCAATGCAATGGGAACAGAAATGCAGCTAGCAGCAGATTGGTGTTAATTAAAACAAAACATTCTGGATGTAATTTTGGATGCGTGCAACTCTGTATCACACCACACACACACAACTAAATCAAGAACAGAAGTGTTTGACCAATTGTAATCTCTTGGTGACCTCCATGCTCTTGCACTATTGGATCTCCTCCAGAGGATACTGGCTTTAAATCTGGAGATGTGGATTAGGAAAGGCTAATATCAGGGTCTCTTGTTCAAAAAGAGACCCGTCAGGTTAGACGTCTTGGCAAATGTTGAACTATTGTCAGTAGTACAGCATTGATTTAGGGCTACAGCACTCACATAAGCATATTCATGTTAGATCAATAATACCTTAACTATGTTTATCATGGTTGTAGAGTGGAAAATAAGATGACTTATTTTCTGTAGCCAGTTGTTGCATCAAAAATATCAAACCACAGGCCATGGAAATAAAGTTAGATCATTATCAGCTGAAACACACCAGGACTATAAAAAAGAGCCTGAAGCGGGCAGGGGAAAATAATTGCTCTGGGGAGAGAATCAAGGATGGTGAAGTTATCTGTTTTTAAATACTGGTAGTCTTCCTTTAAAGTTTGAAAAATGGTAGATTTTCCTTTTTAAAAAATGTAGATGTCTTTCCCCCATGGTTACATTTGGGTTGGCGTTCTACATCGTCAGGGGACCTTCTTGTTGTCCTAAACATAAAGGCTCCTTTCTCCTCATTTTAGTCTCATATTTCATCTTAATGATCCTTTTTTGATAAACATCTTCAAAGACCTTGCTTTTTTGAAGATGAGAGATGAAAATGCAGAAGGCACGCAGCCTGTGAACTCCCTGGCATCCTCCGACAACTAAACACGTGTGTGTGTGTGTGTGTGTGTGTGTGTGTGTGTGTGTGTGTGTGTGTGTGAGAGAGAGAGAGAGAGAGAGAGAGAGAGAGAGAGAGAGAGAGAGAGAGAGAGAGAGAGAGAGAGAGAGAGAGGTGGTGGTAGAGAGACCTGGCTTTGATTTCAGTAGATTGCCTTTACCAACAACAATGGCAAATAACAGCAACCATTTCCTCCTCTCCTCTCGGTTGATACATACACACATGTTGTTTGTATGAACACATAGGGACATGTCCAAAGGCATAAACAAATTGTGTGTGGGGGGGGTTCCCAGTGGGAGAATCAAACACTGCCTTGGTTTGATGTGTACATACTTGCTAACTCATACACATTAATTCATCCACCTAAGGCAGGGGTGTCCAAACTTCAGCCCCCCAGATGTTTTAGACCACAACTCCCAGAATTCCAAGCCTGTATTGCCAGTGACAGAGGGCTGTAGGAGTTGTGGTCCAGAACATCTGGAGGGCTGAAGTTTAGACACCACTGACCTAAGGGATGTGAGCTATTTTTTTAACAGACCACCTTATGAGGGCTACAGCCCATGCTATGTTAGGGATTCAGGACCTAGTGGGCCAAACTTTCCCAATTTCTGCTCATAATTCACCATAGAATCACAGAATCATGAAGCTGGAAGGGACCTACATGGCCATCAAGTCCAAACCCCTGCTCAAGGCATGAATATCTGCAAGTTGGTTGTCTACATTTCTCTTGAATGACTCCAGCGTTGGAGCACTCACTACCTCCCAAGGTCATGGGTTTCTTTGACGTACTGCTCGTACAGTTAGGAAGTTTTTCCTGACATCCTGCTCCATGAATCCCGGTATTTCTCCTATGCAGCTAGAGGAATTTAACCAATATTCAAAAGTTGGCAACATGAGATTCCTACCACAGGTACCAAAAGTTGTACTTTGTTTCTTCCCTCTACTTACCTCCATGGCTGTTGCATGCATTTGCCTTGTATGCAATGATGTGTGTGTGTTGTGTTGTGTTGTGTTGTGTTGTGTTGTGTTGTGTTGTGTTGTGTTGTTACACTCATGACCGACTCTTCGTGACCCCATGTTCATGGATTTCCCTTGGCAGGAACACTGGAGTGGCTTTGCCAGTTCCTACTCCAGGCACCTACATCACCTGGTATTCCCTGGTGGTCACTCATCCAAGTACTAACCAGGGCCAACCCTGCTTAGCTTCTGAAATCAGGCGAGATCAGATTTGCTTAGGGCATCTAGGCAGCTTTGTATGCAACGTTATACATTCCCAAACTTTGACATTTCAACAATGCATGGATGCTTGTGTGTAGAGATGGGCACGACTCGGGAAAATGATGTTTTCGAGTTGTCGTGTGTCGGAGGCAGTCCGTTTCGGCTCGTTTCCGTTTTTCGCGAAATTTCGCAAAAATTAGTCGGTTCATTTTTTTGTATTTTCGTTTTCATTAGTACTGGTTTGGGGGGTAGCGGGCTCCTGGAGGGAGCTGCAGGAGTCAGCCAGAGCCACAAGTGATGGACTGGCAGACTCTTTGCACCCACTGTGTCTCACGTACTTGCATGTAGTGCAATGCAAGTAGATCTGGCTTAGGGTTAAGACGGGTTAGCGCAAGGGCTAGGGTTAGGCTAGTTACGGGTGAGGTTAGGGTGAGTATTGGGGTACATCTGGGTGCCTCTCTGACCCACTTAGAAGGACAGTGTACTGGCGTATGGGTTAGGCTTAGGGTTCGGGTTTGGGCTACGATTAGTGGGCTGTTTATGCCCGATTGGCACATCCCAGAAGTCTCTGTGGTCAACCTGGCCAAGTGGCCATGTGATTGGTGGAAAATTTGCATGGGCCACTCCCATGGGCGACCCCATCATTGCGAATGTGCAGGTGTAATAAAATAAAATAAAATAAAATAAAATAAAATCAACTGAGACTTTTTTTTGCAAGAAAAACCCACTGCTGCTACTGTAAAAATTCAAGCATTTAAAATAGCTAATTTTCGCATGTTTCTGTGGTGCTTTGGTGGGGTTTTGGGCAACGATTTCAAAAAAAATATTGCAGTCGCCATTTTGGATCCCCCCCCACCGCATGGCAAATGGATGCGCCCTCCCAGCCTGGTACAGTCAGCAAAACCTGGCCATACGATTGGTGGAATGGCTCCAAAACCTTGCATGGTCCACTCCCATGGGCGAGCCCATCATTGCGAATGCGCAGGTGTAAAAAAATAAAATAAAATAAAATAAAATAAAATCAACGGAGACTTTTTTTTGCAAGAAAAACCCACTGCTGCTACTGTAAAAATTCAAGCATTTAAAATAGCTAATTTTTGCATGTTTCTGTGGTGCTTTGGTGGGGTTTTGGGCAACGATTTCAAAAAAAAATATTGTGGTCGCCATTTTGGATCCCTCGCACTGCATGGCAAATGGATGCGCCCTCCCAGCCTGGTACCAGCAGCGCAGCAGTAGCAATAGCCAAGGAGAGGGGGCGGGGAAACCCCTCCCAAATAAAAAACACCCTTCTGGCCTGGTAGGTGCCCTCAGACAGTTTTCGCCTACTTTTAGGGCCGGGAATCAGGGTTTTTTTTAACTTTTAAAAACTTTTTTTCTGTGCCGCTTGGCATTGCGCGATCGCTGCGATGCAAGTAACGAGCACGACAAATCAGACCAAATTGTTCGTTCGTCGGTTCGAGCTCGAAGTCTGGCAGAGTAATTCCCGTTACCGTTTCCGTAGAGTAACGGAAACGAGTAATGGAAACGGAAATGGGAATACCGCTAAATCGTGCCCATCTCTACTTGTGTGCACATTTCAGCTGAAGGAAGCAAGACTCCAATGACTGCAAACTCTCAGATTAACCTCCATAGATGAGCCTTTGTAATGGACATTTTCCATAAGAATTCTGAACCAAAGTAAACTGTTTGCCATCGCTACTACGACACAGCACATCTGAGCACACAGTTTTAGGCTTAATCCAATTACCCCAAATCTCAGAGTTCAAGAGGAAACCTATTTTCAAATCTACCCCTTCAGTCCTCCTTTGACCCCCACACTGCCACTTGGCTTCATGTGAAACTTTTAATTGCCTTGTTAAAGACACGACAACAGCTGACAATTGTTTGATCCAGAATTATGGAGCCGCTAATGTTTCTGCCACTAAATGGAGGCCATTAATGATTTGAGCAGGGATATTTCTTTGTGCTTGCCTGTAGAGACCGTGTTCTGTGGTGCTGTCATGTCTGTTTGGGGGCAGTGGGAGATAAACGAAAGGAGGGAAGTGAGGCAGACATGGTCCTCTGTTTGTGGTAGGTATCATTATAAAGCAGGTAATTATATACGGATGTCCCCCACAATCTCTGTTTTGCTCAACTGTCGGAAAGCAGCTTTGAAGGACCATGTCTTAAAATATTCTCTCTCCAGCTTTTTCTCTTGGCCCCTAAGGGCTGGATTCAATAATGTATCCTCCCCATTCCAGTATTCCTAAGAAGACAGAGGCATGTCTTTAGGTGATATATTGATGGATGCAAACACTTAGGATGTGCTTTGCAGGTAACAAGAGCACTCCCCCAAGCTTCTTCCTTTCCTCTCATTCCACATCATCCTCTGACTTTTTTTAAGTCATATGTCTCAGTGATAGGTGATGCCTTGGCATTAGAAGAAGCACAAACAAACAAAAAAGATGAAAAGAAAGTTGTTTGAAATGTATCTGTAGTCAAGGAGCTCTGCAAAGCACCATAAAAGGATAGGAGAGGCAGGACCAGAGGAAGGAAGGAAGGAAGGAAGGAAGGAAGGAAGGAAGGAAGGAAGGAAGGAAGGAAGGAAGGAAGGAAGGAAGGAAATATAAAATGGAGGGGCAAGGCTGCATAAAAAACAATATGAATAGGGAATTTATAAATCTATCCTCAGCCTTTGTGTCAACTGTTTGCAATTTGAAACTTAATCATGTCCACAAATCAAATTGCAGCAAAACCAAATCCTTCCGATTCATTTTTCCAATGTAGCCACACCCTGAGTTTCACACTGCTTGTTCTGAGCCCTCTCAACTTTCTTCTTGCCCTGTGAGATTTCACATGACCTTATTGTGCTAGCTGTGTTGCAGGAAAGATAAAACTGCTAATCCATTCATCTTCTGTCCAGGGACAGATTACAACAGGCATGTCCAAAGTCAGGCCCAGGGGCCAAATGTGGCCCGTTTTCAAATTTCGAGTGGTCCGCAACCTCTTCTCCCCACCGGCTCAGCCTGTCATGCATCCCTGCCAGCTGGCCCCTCCCCATACCAGATGGAGATGTCAGCTTGCAGTTTTACAGTTTGCCTGCCCTCCCTGCCTCTGTCCATCCCCCCACCACCTGCCTAGCCAATCTGCCCCTGGCTCCATTGCTGCAGCATCCTCCCCACCTCCTTGCATGTTATAGAGACATGTCCAAAGTCCAGCCTGGGGGGGCCAATTTGGCTGAATGGTCAGCTCCCACATATTTTCACTTCACCCAATCTGGCCCTCCTTGCAAAAAGTTTGGACACCCCTGGGTTACAGTCTTTGGGTCAGCCATTTCTTCAGCCTAGAGCAGGCATGTCCAAACTTCGGCCTTCCATATGTTTTGGACCACAACTCCCACAGTCCTTTGCCATTGGCAATCTAAGCTTAGAATTCTAGGAGTTGTAGTCCAAAACATTATGAAGGCCGAAGTTTGGACATGCCTGGCCTAGAGCTTCTCACACTGGCTGGCTGCCTCCATTTTCCCACCTCATAGCTGCGTTCTTACAAGAAACCAAGATAAAGGACTGAATATATTCCATCTTGAATGAGTCTGTCTTGCAAAGAAGTCACCTACTCCATGTATGGTGAACTCATTGCATGAGTTCATGGATTTTGTTTATTAATTGTTGCTTTTAGATGTTTTATTCTATACTTTAACAATTTTTTTAAATGTTGTTGCTTTGTTCCTAGCGGCTTTGTTAGCCACCTTGAGCACCATTGGCCATCGATGGAGTGGTCAGCCACCTTTAGCGACATCAGTAGGAGATGTATTTGTGAAATGAAGAAAAAAAATGAGTCAAGAAAATATTTCCCAATGATCTGGAAGGTGAGTCATGGCTACTGGACTTCTTTTTGAGAGATAGAAACGTTTCGCTGTTCATCCAAACAGCTTCATCGGTCTGAATGCAGCTGGTGCAAACCCTGACTCTTATAGGCAGCTTTGACCTCTAGTCACCCTGGCCTCAATTAGGCTCATCAGATGAACTAAATAGGCTCGTTAGGGAGACAATGGTATCCTTAGCCTTGAGGTGAACCATGGCTTAAGGTGCTAAAACCTATCAAGAAAGGGTCGTTAATGGGTCGTTAGCTATGGCCTTGGTGGTAAAGGCTTTTTGATTTGTCTTGGTAGTGTGGAAAGCACAGCTTGATAAGTAGCAGATAAACTATGCCGGAGGCCACCACCTCTGTTGAGGGAGGGATTTTCAATGCTCACATGAATGGCCTCCCTTACTCCTCTTTCAAACCACCTCTCTTCTTTGTCTAATATGTGTACATCCTCATCTTTGAAAGAGTGCCCTTTCTCCTTCAAATGGAGGTGTACTGCTGATTCTGGACCTGAGCTGTTACCCCTCCTATGTTGGGCCATCCTTCTGTTTAATGGCTGTTTGGTTTCCCCAATGTAGAGGTCTGAACACTCCTCACTGCATTGGACCGCATATACTATATTGCTCCTTTTATGGTTGGGTACCGGATCCTTTGGGTGGACAAGTCTCTGCCTTAGTGTGTTTGTGGGTTTGAAATAAACAGGGATGTGGTGTTTGCCAAAAATCCTTTTAAGCTTCTCTGACACTCCAGCCATGTAAGGAATGACCAGGTTCTTCCGCTGGGTCTGGGTCTCAGACTGATCCCTTGTTCTTCTGGGATGGCCCACTGCTTTGTTGAAGGCCCACTTTGGATATCCACAGGCCTTAAGTGCTGTCTTCAGGTGCCTGTCTTCCTTCTTCTTGGCTTCTGTGGAGGTGGGGATGCTCTCTGCTCTGTGGCTTAGGGTCCTGATGACTCCTAGTTTGTGCTGTAATGGATGGTGGGAGTCGAACAGTAAGTATTGATCTGTGTGGGTGGGTTTCCTGTAAACGTCTACTTCCAGGCCACGGTCAGGTCTGATGATGAGTGCACAATCCAGGAAAGCCAGCCTGTTGTCTTGGGTGTCTTCTCTAGTGAACCTAATATTAGGGTCCACTGCATTGATGTGGTCTGTAAAGGCCTGTACTTCCCGAGTCTTGATTTTCACCCAGGTATCATCTACATACCTGAACCAGTGAGATGGTGTTGTCCCTGGGAAGGTGTTGAGTGCCTTCTTCTCCACTTCTTCCATGTATAGGTTTGCAACAATTGGTGACACTGGAGAACCCATGGCACAACCATGCTTCTGTCTGTAGAAGTCCCCTCTGTACATGAAATATGTGGTATTCAGACACAGGTCCAGGAGCAGGCATATCTGGTCTGGGTTGAGTCGGCATCTGGAGGTGAGGGTGCTGTCTTCTCTTAGTCTTCTCTTTACCATCGTTAGGGCATCAGTGGTGGGGATGCTTGTAAAGAGCGATGTGACATCAAAGGATACCATAATTGACAGGGTGACCTACCACCAGTTATATCCCGGAGAGACCGTCCCCTGTTTTTATGGACTTCCAAAGATCCACAAGCAAGGAATCCCCCTCAGACCAATTGTCAGCAGTATAAATTCAGTGACGTACAAGATTGCAAAATACCTGGCAACTATCCTAGCCCCACTGGTTGGACTCACGGACCACCACGTACACAATTCAGAGGAGTTTGTTTCTAAAGTCAGGGAGCTGAAACTAGATACAGATGAAACCATGGTATCCTTTGATGTCACATCGCTCTTTACAAGCATCCCCACCACTGATGCCCTAACGATGGTAAAGAGAAGACTAAGAGAAGACAGCACCCTCACCTCCAGATGCCGACTCAACCCAGACCAGATATGCCTGCTCCTGGACCTGTGTCTGAATACCACATATTTCATGTACAGAGGGGACTTCTACAGACAGAAGCATGGTTGTGCCATGGGTTCTCCAGTGTCACCAATTGTTGCAAACCTATACATGGAAGAAGTGGAGAAGAAGGCACTCAACACCTTCCCAGGGACAACACCATCTCACTGGTTCAGGTATGTAGATGATACCTGGGTGAAAATCAAGACTCGGGAAGTACAGGCCTTTACAGACCACATCAATGCAGTGGACCCTAATATTAGGTTCACTAGAGAAGACACCCAAGACAACAGGCTGGCTTTCCTGGATTGTGCACTCATCATCAGACCTGACCGTGGCCTGGAAGTAGACGTTTACAGGAAACCCACCCACACAGATCAATACTTACTGTTCGACTCCCACCATCCATTACAGCACAAACTAGGAGTCATCAGGACCCTAAGCCACAGAGCAGAGAGCATCCCCACCTCCTCAGAAGCCAAGAAGAAGGAAGACAGGCACCTGAAGACAGCACTTAAGGCCTGTGGATATCCAAGGTGGGCCTTCAACAAAGCAGTGGGCCATCCCAGAAGAACAAGGGATCAGTCTGAGACCCAGACCCAGCGGAAGAACCTGGTCATTCCTTACATGGCTGGAGTGTCAGAGAAGCTTAAAAGGATTTTGGCAAACACCACATCCCTGTTTATTTCAAACCCACAAACACACTAAAGCAGAGACTTGTCCACCCAAAGGATCCGGTACCCAACCATAAAAGGAGCAATATAGTATATGCGGTCCAATGCAGTGAGGAGTGTTCAGACCTCTACATTGGGGAAACCAAACAGCCATTAAACAGAAGGATGGCCCAACATAGGAGGGGTAACAGCTCAGGTCCAGAATCAGCAGTACACCTGCATTTGAAGGAGAAAGGGCACTCTTTCAAAGATGAGGATGTACACATATTAGACAAAGAAGAGAGGTGGTTTGAAAGAGGAGTAAGGGAGGCCATTCATGTGAGCATTGAAAATCCCTCCCTCAACAGAGGTGGTGGCCTCCGGCATAGTTTATCTGCTACTTATCAAGCTGTGCTTTCCACACTACCAAGACAAATCAAAAAGCCTTTACCACCAAGGCCATAGCTAACGACCCATTAACGACCCTTTCTTGATAGGTTTCAGCACCTTAAGCCATGGTTCACCTCAAGGCTAAGGATACCATTGTCTCCCTAACGAGCCTATTTAGTTCATCTGATGAGCCTAATTGAGGCCAGGGTGACTAGAGGTCAAAGCTGCCTATAAGAGTCAGGGTTTGCACCAGCTGCATTCAGACAGATGAAGCTGTTTGGATGAACAGCGAAACGTTTCTATCTCTCAAAAAGAAGTCCAGTAGCCATGACTCAACTTCCAGATAAACTCACCTGGATGACTGAGAATCTTCACAGACATTTCCCAATGAATGTGAATCTGGATTGAATCCAACCACCTTGTTTCCATGAGTCTCCCCAAAACCCTGTTCTTCATCATGTCCCTTTTTTTTGCCACTACACCTGGAAAACACTTTTGGTACACATAAAAATTATGCATCTAAACAGAACGTTGATGCATTCAGCAAGATCTAGAGGGAACTTTGTCAGCAGAAGTTGGTTGTTAAGCAACCCAGGCCTGCTGGCTATTTCTGCAACCAGGATGACGCAATGTTGGTAATGGTGGCTTCACGCGGACTTGTTCAGGGCAGGGCTTCTTTGCTCCCCTGATCAGGCTTGGCGCAAAATATTAGCGCCAGTTTTAGAGCCAGCTCAGTGGGGGGAGGGCAGCATATATAAGGGCTGCTCTCGTGGTACTTGATCTCTTTTCTTCTAGAGGCTTTCTTAACACCCCGACCCCACCCTTTTGGTAAGAGAGAACGAGATTGACTGATCGCGTAACGGCTGGATGGGAATTTTTGACTGCCATTCTGATTGGCCATGAATGGTGGTGCTTTTTCGCCCATCCCATTCTCTTTCGATGGTGTGGAAATTCATATACTGTATGTAGGTTATATGAGTCACTTCCATTCCTGGTCAGAGTTTGCCGAGTAGCGCAAGCAGGAAGGGAATTGAGTATGCACCATAGAAAGGTGCCTTTGAGGTGCCAGATAGCTATCTGATAAAATATGGTAGAGTTAGAATTTAGAAATAATAAAATGAAAATTAAGAACACTTGAAGGGATGGAAACGGGAGCTACTTGGGGCTTTATGAGAAATTGATTTTGGAAAGGTGCTCAACAGATGGGCAGCACCTTCACGACGTAGGAAAATCAATTAATTGTGAGATGGGTTGGAAGACACTGGGATTCCAGCTGTTAACCCACTTGCACTACATGCAGGCCCCCTTGGCTTGAGGAAGGTCTAAAAGACGAACAACAAAAATTTATGGTTAATGGAAATGTGTGCCATTTTAAATTCAGCAAAGTTGTCTCGCCTCTTATGGATTGAGAACTGGTTGAGAACTTATGGATTGATAACTGGTTGAGATCCAGGAAACAAAGAGTAGGTGTCAATGGGAAATTTTCACAATGGAGAGAGGTGAAAAGCAGTGTGCCCCAGGGATCTGTCCTGGGTCCGGTGCTTTTCAATCTGTTCATAAATGACCTGGAGACAGGGATAAGCAGTGAGGTGGCCAAGTTTGCAGATAACACAAAACTCTTCCTTGTGGTAAAAAACAGAGAATATTGTTTAGAGCTCCAGAAGGATCTCTCCAAACTGGGGGAGTGGGCTGAGAAATGGCAAATGCGTTTTAATGTAACCAAATGTAAAGTAATGCATATTGGGGCAAAAAATCCAAACTTCATCTATCAACTCATGGGCTCTGAGTTATCCGTGACGGATCAGGAAAGAGATCTTGGTGTGTTGGTGGACAGCTCCATGAAGGTGTCTCCCCAATGTGTGGCAGCAGTGAAGAAGGCCAATTCCATGCTAGGGATTATCAAAAAGGGGATTGAAAATAAAACAGCCAACATTATAATGCCGTTATATAAAACAATAGTAAGGCCCCACCTGGAGTATTGTGTACAATTCTGGTCACCGCATCTCAAGAAAGACATAGTGGAACTGGAAAAGGTGCAGAAGAGAGCGACTAAAATGATTACTGGGCTGGGGCACCTCCCTTATGAAGAAAGGCTAAAACAATTGGGCCTCTTTAGTCTGGAAAAAAGGCGCTTGAGGGGGGATATGATTGAGACATACAAAATAATGCAGGGTATGAGTAAAGTGGATAGAGGGAAGCTCTTCTCCCTCTCTCAGAATACCAGAACTAGGGGACATACACTCAAATTGAGTGCCGGGAGAGTAAGAACTGACAAAAGAAAATATTTTTTCACCCAGCGTGTTGTAAGTCTATGGAACTCCCTGCCACAGGATGTGGTGATGGCATCTGGCCTGGATGCCTTCAAAAGGGGATTGGACAGATTCCTAGAGGAAAAGTCCATCACGGGTTACAAACCATGATGGAGATGTGTAATCTCTAGGCTTTAAACCAGGGTACTTCAAGGGCCAGATGCAGGGGAGTGGTATCAGGAGACAGATATCTAGTCTCATGCGCTCCCAAACGCATCTGGTGGGGCCGCTGTGAGATATAGGAAGCTGGACTAGATGGGCCTTTGGCCTGATCCAGCATGGCTCTTCTTATGTTCTTATGTTCTTATGACTGGGGCACCTTCCTTATGAGGAAAGGCTAAAACATTTGTGGTTGTTTAGTCTGGAAAAGAGGTGCCTGAGAGGGGATATGATTGAGACGTACAAAATAATGCAGAGCATGAGTAAAGTGGATAGAGGGAAGCTCTTCTCCCTCTCACAAAATACCAGAACTAGGGGACATACACTCAAATTGTGGGCTGGGAGAGTAAGAACAGACAAAAGAAAATATTTTTTCACCCAGCGCGTTGTTAGTCTGTGGAACTCCCTGCCACAGGATGTGGTTATGGCATCTGGCCTGGATGCCTTCAAAAGGGGATTGGGCAGTTTCCTGGAGGAAAAGTCCATCACAGGTTACAAACAATGATGGAGATGTGTAATCTCCAGGCTTAAAACCGGGGTACTTCAAGGGCCAGATGCAGAGGAGTGGTATCAGGAGACAGATATCTAGTCTCATGCACTCCCAGATGCATCTGGTGGGGCCACTGTGAGAGACAGGAAGCTGGACTAGATGGGCCTTTGGCCTGATCCAGCATGGCTCTTCTTATGTTCTTATGTTCTATGTTCTCTTTATTATGATCTGGGGGTGGGGGTGGGGGGGAGACAAAGGGACAAAGTAGTAGAAGATTTTTTTAAAAATGAAAACAAAGGATCCTTAGGCTTGGGTGGACAGAATGTGGCCCTTCAGATGTCATTGGACTGCACCTCCTAGGATTCCTTGTTATTAGTCCCCCTGGGTAGGACAGAAGGGAGTTCTAGTCAACCTCTGGAGGCCCACACGTGGTACACTTCATCCTGACGTAAAAGATTTTCCAGTGTGATGTACTTGTCATGGTTATTGCAACAATTAATGAGGTGGTGGAAGATAACTCTTGTTAGATCCCCACTGTTTCTCATATACAGAGTTTCATTATCTCAGTGAGCATGGCTGTTTCTCCAAGTTTCAAATAAACGTATCGTGAACATAAGGCTGCTCCTGAAACCTTTCTTGTCAAACGTAACTTTGCCACTTCCAAGAGATCCAATTGCAAGAAGCAATTTCCATTCTGAATGCCCCCCTTCCAGCATTTATACATCTTACCCAAGAAACACGAAAGCTTTGTTTCAAGGCAGTCACATAGCCTTCTTGCGCTGTTATCTTATCCCCTCTATTTGCCTTTCTGTCTTTCTCTGGAGATAATACATGGCAGATCTTTTGTTCAACTTGATTCCAGGCCTTCTTTCAACATCCCACTCTTTTAAAAACTTTAACCAAATGGAAAGCAATTTTTTTTAAAATGAAGTCTTTGACTTTTTGTGGGTGGGTACTTCCTCAGAAATCCAATTTCAGACTTGAAATAAAATCATATTCCAACCACCACAGTAACTGCACAATATGCCTCAATATCATTTTATAAATCTTCTTCTTCATTATTATTTTTGAATTATCACAGGACTTTGCAATGTTTTCCTTTTTCTGTGGCTTAATCTCAATGTGTTAAAGATTTTGGACACTAATTGGTAACTCTTTCAAATCTGTGCTTATTCCCTCCTATACAGAACTGAGTCACACACTGGGCACAGCTGTCCTCCCGATTTTGTAGTGCAGTGGCATGATAAATGACACCATTCTTAGTACCCTGAGTCTTCAGCAAATAATTAGGTAAGGAGGTGTTCAAAAGGATCTTAAGAACATTGGGAGATACTGTTGGAATGTTTGCAACCTTGCATGCTGCCTCTAGTAGATATGGGTGGGAGTATCCTTTCCAGGTTTTGGTGACTGTCAATTGGTAACAGCACTAATCAATCGTTCCTGCCTTGCCTCTGATTCAAAGAGTGCCCACCTTCTTCCCTGACCCATTCCCTCTCTGACAGTCAGTGAGTCTGTTGGAGCCTGTGGCTGAAAGCAGTCAGTCATATTTGTTACCTTGCTGTTATCTGTCCATTGCAGGTAAATGAAATCTTTCATCTTTTCTACTAGTACTAATGTCTCAGAGAGAATTACTGAGACTGTAAGAGCCAGTTAGTGAGAAAAGAGGGTGGACTCCCTGCGACAGATACTTTACTGAATTAAACTGGTTCTAGGTAGGACAGTCTGAGAAAGTGTGACTGGCACACAAATTACCTTCAAGAAAGTGGAAAACCCAATCCCTACCGTATTCCTTTTAATCTTCACAGATTATCAGTGCTGCAAACCGAACTCAATCATTTTCAAAATTCTGGCAAAAATCAAAGAAAAATGAAACAAAACAAAACAAAATTATATAATTATATAATTATATAAAACATGTGGCACCTTAAAGACTAACATTCATATTTTAATGTGACGTTTTGTGCACATGTGCACTTCTTCAGACATATATAGCAGCAGAATGAGGTGTGAGATATAATATGAGATGAGATATACATTTCATACCAGATATTCTTGGGATGTAGCCTAGGTATCATTGGCTGTAGCATATAGAGTTGGGGGGGGGGGTAGATGGGGGGAGGGGGAGGAGGGGGGAGAAGAGGAGGGAGAGTTAATTAGTAGAAATGGTGAGAACATTAAATGGTGAGAAGACTGAGTTAGAGCTGTATAGTTTTATGGTTTTATGGCTCACACCAGCCTCTGTTTATGTTTAAAGTATGGGAAGTAAATTTCTCAAGTGACAGAAACTCTTCCACTTTAAAAAAAGAGAGCTTAAAACACAGACTTGCCCCTTCAAGGAAGAGTGGGAAATTAGTGGTAATTTTTAACCTTGTGTACGTATCCTCGATTTGTGTGCTTGGGGTGAGAAGCTGTGCCTGGAATTCACATATATAAGCCTAACAACCACTTTGCCCTCCACTTCATCCACTGCAGTGCAAAGCAAGCTCTCTCCAGCTCTGTCAAGTTGCTTTCAACATTGCCCTGCTCCTGTTCTGCTGACATACATGGGGGTAACATCCAAAGAGGCTCTTTGCAGGCCGTTCATGTGTATCAGGCCCAGTGCCCTTGCTGTCAGCTTGATAGGTCCACTAAATGGCTGTGCAGTGATCCAGAAGCAGATCTTCTGTGTGCTGTGCAACCCACTAGACACTTTTCAGCATGCCTCCTGGAGCGGTGACAGGTGTATGTCTGCTCTCCCTGTGTGTGTGTGTCTGTCTGTGTGTAGGTGTGTGTGAGAGAGAGCCCACATGAGGCATGCAGTTGTATGGGCATTATATAGATATAAACAAATATTTGCTTATCCTCCCCCAAAAAAGATATCCAATTAAAAACCCACTCCTGAGTTCCCTATTACTCACTTGGAAAAAGTACGGAAGGAAATTGGTACCGGAAGGTTCCCCTCTTGGTTTGGTGATAGATCAGATAAATTTCCCCATGAATATGAAGAAATATGGAGAATTATTTAAAACAATGAAAGTGGCAAGATTAAAAGACTGGATTAAAAAGATGAGAACAAAGCAGGAAATTAAACGCATACTGCAAGATAAGGATTTATCTTGGTTGAATTATACTCAATTAGAAAGTTGGACGAAAGAATGGACAAGGAGAAATATACAACTCAGAGAATATACAAAGTTTGAGCAATTCTTGTTAACATATGAACCAGAGAAAGGAAATACAGAGAAAGGAGCAGTAGGTAAAATATACAAAATAATCCAGGATTCACTTGAGAATAGGGAGCTGGGTACAATAAGAGAGGTTTGGAAACAAGACATAGATAAAGACATAAATAATGATGAATGGAAAAGAATTTGGAATTTCAGGATTTTATGATCATTATCAGTTAGAATAAAAGAAAACTACTTCAAACTAGTTTTAAGATGGTATATGACACCAGTCAGACTGAACAGAATGAACCCAAGATATTCCAAGTTCTGCTGGAAATGTGAAAAAAAGATAGGCACCTATATTCATCTGTGGTGGGAATGTGAAATAGTTCAAAAGTTTTGGCAACAGATTTTCGGTGACTACAAACTGATATTAAATGTGAACCGGAAACTGCATTGTTATCATTACCACCTATTAATGAATATGATATGAAAACAAAAGAATTAATTGCAAATATTATGACAGCAGCAAGATTGATTATAGCTAAAAATTGGAAATTGAAACTAGATCTTAAAATTGCTGACTGGTATAAGGAAGTGTGGGATATAGCTTTAAATGATAAATTATCTTGTAATATAAAAGTTTTGCGAGGGGAAATGAAAAAGGATATTTTTATGATATTTGGGGGAAATTTATAGAGTATGTACTACTAAAAGGGAAAGGGATACAACCGACCTATAATCCATCACAGTTCTGGAGAAAAGGACCTTAAGAAGCTAACCAGAAAAAAAAGAAGATGAAGGAAGAGAAGATTCAAGAATACTGGGTGGTCCCGGGGGGTGGGGGGCACTTTGTAGTGTTCGATGATATTATTGTCTATTATTGTTTATTATTGTTTATTGTATGTCTGTATGTCTGTAATAAATAATAAAAAATAATTAAAAAAGTATGGGCATTATATAAAAAAATACTGTTCTTCTCAGGAATCCTCCCACCTCCCCGCCGCCACCTGAATCAGCCAAGGAGCATCTGACATATCCAAGCCATCCGTGGCAATTGAGACTAAGTGTTTTCATGGATGCAGCAGTTACCTCAGGCAGCAAAAAGCGAGGACGGGATATTTCGTTTGTGCCCAAGGCTCCTCCACCTCAGCCTGTCTGGCACTGGCATTGAATTCAGACACAGCCTGAAGTCCCTCCTACCAGCTACAGATGTAGACAACAAACAGGTTTGGTTTGTGGCAGCTTCCTGAGTGCTGCATTTCAATGTTGACTTTTGTGGAAACAACCATTTCTTTATTTGCTTGTTTGCTTCTTTTTTGGCCCTGTTTCTCCCTGCAAGGGACTAAAAAGACATCTTTAGGTTGCCTTTTTGTTATTTTTTTTTTGGGGGGGGTTGCTTCTACTTCTGTCTGGATATGCTTGCACAGATTAAACCAGCTGTTCTTTGAAAATTGCCTAGGCCACCCCACCACCACCACCACACACTGTAATTATGTTAAACGGATTGATGTTTCTTCTGACAAAAAGAATAACTACAAAAATCCAAGTAACTTTCTGTGATGTGACAGACAGACAGACAGACAGACAGACAGACAGACAGACAGACAGACAGACAGACAGACTAGATGATAGATAGATAGATAGATAGATAGATAGATAGATAGATAGATAGATAGATAGATAGATAGATAGATAGTAGACATGGGCACGACTTGGCAAAATTCTCGTTTCCGTTTCCATTTCTCGTTTCCGTTACGTAACGGAACAAAGAACGACACTTACTCTGCCAGAACTCGAACTCGAACTGACTAAAGAAAAATTGGGTCTGATTTGTCGTTGTCGTTCCTGGCATCGCAGCGATCGCGCGATGCCAAGCGGCACAGAAAAAAAGTTTTAAAAATAAAAAACCCCGATTCCCGGCCAAAAAAGCAGGCGAAAATATGCCTGCCTGAGGGCACCTACCAGAGGGGTGGTTTCTGGGGGGGGGCTCCCCCCCTTTCCTGGGCTGCGCAAAGTGCACATCCTCATCGAGTCGCCAACTCGCCAAGCGGCGCGGCAGAGAAAAAAAGTTTAAAAAAAAAAACCCCGATTCCCGGCCAAAAAAGCAGGCGAAAATATACCTGCCTGAGTGGGGGCACCTACCAGAAGGGTGGTTTCTGGGGGGGTCCCCGGCCTCCCCCCCTCCTCTCCTGGGCTGCGCATCCTCGTCATCTCGCCAACTCGCCATGCCATGCGGTGCGGGCGGGGGATCCCAAATGGGGCGACCGCAATATTTATTTTGAAATCGTGTGGTCCAAAAACACACCAAAGCACCACAGAAACATGCGAAAATATCTATTTTAAAACTGCCTGAATTTTTTCAGTAGCAGCAGTGGGTTTTTCTTGCAACAAAACATCTCCATTTATTTTATTTTATTTTATTTTATTTTATTTTTTTTACACCTGCGCAATGATGGGCTGCCCATGGGAGTGGACCATGCAAATTTTTGGAGCCATTCCACCAATTGCATGGCCACTTGGCCAGGTTTTGACTGAGACTTCTGGGATGTGCCAGTCGGCCATAAAAAGCCACTATCCCTAGCCCGAACCCGAACCCGAACCCTAACCCTAACCCATACGCCAGTACACTGTCCTTCTTAGTGGGTCAGAGAGGCACCCAGAGGTGCACCCCAATAACTCACACTAACCCTAAGCCTAGCCCTTGCACTAACCCCTAACCACTAAGCCAGATGTGTACTCGCATTGCACTACAGCAAGTACACTTCCCTTCTTAGTGAGTCACAGGGCGCCTGTAGGGGTCCTCTCTCACTTCGTTCCCCAGCCCAAGTGCACCGCAGGCAGTGAGTCACAGAGGTACCCGAAAGAGAGGTGCCTCGGCCAGAGGAGGCACCCACCCCAGAGAGGTGCCTCCAGGAGCCCGCTTTCCCTTCGTGGCGGGCCAGAGGAGGCACCCACCCCAGAGAGGTGCCTCCAGGAGCCCCCCCAAAAAAAACCAGTACTAACAACAGATGAAAAACCGACAAACGAAATGACAATGTTTTGGAAATTTTCGTGAAAAACGGAAACGAGCCGAAACGGGCCGGCTCCGACACACAAGAACTCGAAACGTAATTTTTCCTGGTCGTGCCCATCTCTAATTGAGAGATAGATAGATAGATAGATAGATAGATAGATAGATAGATAGATAGATAGATAGATAGATAGATAGATATTGATTGATTGATTGATTGATTGATTGATTGATTGATTGATTGATTGATTGATTGATTGATTGATTGATTGATTCACTCACTCACTCACTCACTCACTGGCTGATTGAATGACTGACTGACTGATTGACTGGTTGGTTGCTTCGTATCAGGAACTTTGACTCTCATCTTCCACAGGCAACCTTTTTTAAAAAAATCACTGACCAAAACTTTGCCTCTGTTTCATTGGTTACTTATATATTTAGATTTTATATATTTATGTTATCAGTTAATTCTGTAATAGACACTTTCAACCCTGACCTGAAAGAAAGGTGCAAAACAGGTTTCCTGAGCTGGGAAAACTGGCATACATCAAACCTAGGAATGGATGTAGATCCACATGACATGCAGAAGAGAGGCAGGCATCACAGTCAAAGACTCAACCGAACAGTTCCCCAAACTTGGAAATGTTAGTTTCTGGAATAACATTTCCTATTGGGATGAGCACCACTGGGTTGATAACTTTTGGATGTCTCATCAGACGTTGTTTGAAATTTCAGATCTTCTCTCACCATACTTGATAAAACAGAACACCGTGAAGAATGAGTCACAATTGGTGTATATTTTCTGGCCAGCAAGTCCTGCTACGATTCCCTCACCCACATTTTCTCCAAGGGGAAGTCCACCATTGCAAATGTGGTTGTGGAGTTCTGCCTAGCATACACTTCTAAGAAAGGAAATGTGGGTCTCTGAATGCAACAAAGTGAGCTGTCCAGTTATTGCAAATAGTTGTTTCTAATACTTCTTATTTTAGGGAGCAGTAATGCACCCTTTACATCTATTCCCTGCACAACTATCAACACCTATACATCACTGCTATATAAATGATGCCTAATTTGTTCCCTTTCTTCTGCAGATGACTTCCTCTTTTCTAAAAATGGAATTTGTCCATTGTGTAGGTATTGTTGATGGAACACATATCCCGATCATGTGTCCGAAACTTCAGGAACCTCAGTACTATAACTGGAGCTATTTTTATTTGGTGTTATTACAGGCAGCCTGCAATGGTGGGGGTGTTTTTCTCAATGCTAGCTGGACATTCAGGCATGCCTCATGATGCCAGTTTTGCTTTGCTGTACAAAAAAATGGAAGAAGGTACATTGATACCAGGGAATCAGACGTTCTTTTTTGCTAGTGTTTTGATTCCACCGATTATTTTGGGTGATGGTGCAAACCCACTTTGCCTCTGGTTAATGAAGCCTTATGCTGTTGCCAGAGAGAGACATTACAATAAGATATTTAACTGTTCCAGAAATGTAGTTGAGCATGCATTCGGCCAGTTAAAGTCAAGATTCCACCACCTGTCTGTTCATACAGAGGGACACATGCAGAACATTAACTCCATTATTACTCCATTATGTTATACTTCCATAATATATGTGTGTGTGAGAGAGAAAAAACCACAACTTTTTCTAAGATGGTGGTTTAAGTTTCATAGAACATGACCTTGGGAGCAGAGGAAATCCAGTAGGAATTAGATAGGCTTACTGAGGAAAGCAGATTGGGGGAGGATGTTAGATTTGCAATTGGAGAGTACCTGTTCACACATATAAAGTGATTTCTGATATCTTTTCTACAACATTAACATCCATGTCTAAAATGCTAACTTTGAACTACTAAAACTCCATTGCCTACTTGTTACAAACCTGTTAGAACCTGCATTACTTGTGGTAACTTTTCTAAATGCAAGGACGTCCTGTTTGACTCCGTGATATAGCAATATTTTAAATTAATGCAACCTAAAGTACTTGATTTATCTATCATTTTACCTACCCTAATGTGATTAACTGTAGTACTAAATGATTTCTTAATAATCAGTTACTCATTAGTACTAAAACATTTCTCTCTGTTTGTCACCACCCTAAACTAATGTTTCAGACAGATACGTCGATACATCCATTATATACTATGGAAAGTGAAGCACCACAAACCAAAGGCAAGTATTCAAATATTAGTACTTTTACACAGCAGTCATTCTAAAGCTGCTACGGTAATTACCTTGACAACATCTACTGCTTAGTACACCTTCAAATGATTGTGTAGCAAATGTAGTGGAGGGAAACAGTACTGATAATGATACTGATGGTGATGACGAATCTTCTTCAGTCTCACTAATACCATTGTCCAAAAATATTGATCTTGATTCTTGCGATGAGACTCAAGTACCTGTTTCTCAGGAAAAGGTGTCTGAGAATTTTTGTCTACTTCTCTTCAAATTCAGAACTGGTTGTCAACTCCTCTGCTGGAGAAATTCCTTGCATAGGTCGCTGTGCCAAGAAGTTTCCTCCCACTAAATTGCTTCCTGAGGGCAGGGAACATAAAGAATTATTATCAGTGCTTTGAAGGTGGCTTCCCCCTCCTTGAAAAAAACATGAACATAGATATACATTGAACATATTGTGTTATTTAATTTAAAAAGCTGTAACAGAAGACAGGTAACGTAAAAATGTTATCAGTGTTGTGAAGCCGACTTATTCCTACTTGGAAAAAAACTGACCGTGGATAGACTATGAACATATTGTGTAATATGGCTGAAGAATTTGTTGCAGTTTTGTTCAAACAGTTGATGGATATGCTGACATTGTACTGAAGGCTATGTGTTAAGAATGCCTTCACTTTGGCAATTTTATTCCAGATAATAAAGCACTACGTGTGCTGTGTTTTTTAAAGTAGCAATAATTTTGGACAAGAAGGGTGATGAGTTTCAAGGTCTCCATCAATAGAACTTCTGGTTTATATAGATACTCCTCAGCCTTTTTTTCCTGATAGATTCTGGTGAATGTGCACACTCCATTCATTTGTGACCTTGAAGAATCACTGTTGTGTTTTATGGTCATATGTTACAACTATAGCCAGGTAGATTCCATGGAATTCCATAACTCTGAATTTCATAGTAGTCCTATAAGGTAAAAATATTACTGGAAAAAGAGGGTTCTTGTTTTCTGTACTGTTATTTAGCAGATAGATTATTATTTACAGAAGAAGTTAGGAAGTGAAATGAGAAAGGTTAAATCACAACATGGGAATAAAAAAACAGAAGCAGATTTGGAAATGCATTGACATTTGTAACATTGCAAAGAGGGGTTGATAGGCAGAGACTTACATAAATTTTATTTAGTAGGGAGGCCAATGAAGCAACAAAGGAAGACAAATAAGGTATTGATTCAGAAAGGTAATGTGGGGCATTCTCTGATACAGCTTTATAAGTGCAATCACATCAGTATTTGTCAAGGGCACGTCCAAACACGGACTGGAGTCTGTAATGTCAGGGATGGGAAGATTGGTAGGGTGGAACCTATTTTTGGCTGGAACAGCACTCAGGAAGTAACTAAGGAGCAGACGGATATTGACAAACCCGGTTTTAAAAATGAAGGCGCTGTCAAGTGTTTTCCCAAGTATTTATAGCATCCCGGTAAAAAACACATCAGCAAGTGCATGCTTCCTGATGAGACCTCATGGACATACAACTATTTACAGCAGTACAGTGCTTGAAAATGGAAATAATTAAAATGGGATAATATTAACAACAGTAAAGAGGACTGATAGATACCGCCGTACTGGTATACCATAGGAAGTACTTCCAAAAAAAAATCATGAGAAAAATCCAAATAGGGAATGGGACAATAAAGCTGTGGATTAAACAATCCCCCACTGGTATAAAATTTGTACAGGAACAGTGAAAGAATTCCACCACTCTGAGGCCAGGTACAGGAAAATGTGCTGAGTCCTGCTTTGGGGGGGTGGGGGTGGCCACACTTTATTTTGCTTAAAGTTCAATGGATGTGAGGAAATGTATTTATGTTCAGCAACAGAGGGCAATTTCTACCGCATCTTAGTGGATGTGGATAAACACCTAAATGAGCCTGGGGGGAAAAAGAGGAATTCACAAATAAAATATTTCCAGGGGAGAAAATGTTTTCCCTACACCCTGAAAAGCAACACTTAAAAATATAAATCCACACATCACTGGAGGAGAACCGGTGGCTAGTATCCTGTTTGCAGGTTCAAAACAGCATTGCTTCTGTTGTTCAGTCCACAAGTACATACCTTTGGAAACAGGAAACAAAGAGAAAAGGGGAAGCCAGCCAGGCTTAAGCAATAATGTCTGCCTGCTTCCTGAATCCAGTTTCCAGGCTTTGCGGTTTGCACATCCCTTTGGTGGTTTTTCTGCTGAAAGCAGTCAAAAACAATTTTGTCTAGCTTATCATCACATTATTGATTCCGTCATTTTTTATGACCTCAGATTGATGTGGATATTGAAAACTGCTGAAAGGCAGTTTAAGAATATGTTATGTTCCATAGAGTTTTTGTAATCTATTGTGCAAAGCCGTGTTTTCTATTACAGCACTTACATTTTTTTTTAAAAAAAAACACTCTCTCACTTTTACAAAAGTAGTGTGTTTGCTATTTTTCAAATGCCCTTTTAGGCTTCTAAGCTGAGATGATTTAATGCAAAGTGAAGAGATGGCAAACATGCACAAACACACAAAACTTTTTAAAAAGACAACCCAGTACACCAGGAAAAAAATCTTATAGCCTTTCAATCATTTATATCTGCAATATGGTTCCTGGCATAAAATAAACTACTTCTCCATAAACAGCTGAAGGATTTATTCCTATTTATTTGAGTTATATTCTTACAAATGAAATGATTTTATGAGCTGAACTTTATTTTTTTAAGGTTTAATGTATTCTCGGATACCTTGTAGATGTGGCCAGGTATATATTGGGACCACAAAGTGCAGCATCCAGACCAGAATCAAAGAGCATGGAAGACACTGCAGATTAAAACAATCTGAAAAAATGGCAGTAGCAGAACACAGCCTGAAATAAACTGGACATGAAATCCTCTTCCTGGACACAGAGGTACTGGACAACAGTACCAATCACTATGTCAGACTACACAGGGAAGCCAATGAAATCCACAAATATAAGCACAGTTTCAACAAAAAGAAGAAAGTCTAAAAATTAACAGACTGGCTTCCAGTACTAAAAGCTGTAGAGTTCAAAAGGTCAAAGCTCAATGATTCCCCATACAGCCACAAAGGTGATCAGTTCACATAATAGAACAGCTAACAACACCCATCTAGGATCCTGGCTACCCCTGATTGTATTGAAACTTCTTAATCCCCTCATCACAATACAGTGACTAACACCTATTTTCCTGCCTAGAACAAGTTCCTCAACCTTAAAAACCCCAGTCTCACTCACTTTATAACCCAAGAGCACAGAGAGAACTAATTCCCTGAGCTCCTTGCCCTCTGAAGATGCCAGCCACAGAGTCTAGCAAAACATCAGGAAGAAAAACGTCCAGAACACGACCAACAGCCCGGAAAACTCACAACAACTAAAAAAGGTTTAATCTGCCATTCACACACACACACACACACACACACACACACAGAGAGAGAGAGAGAGAGAGAGAGAGAGAGAGAGAGAGAGAGAGAGAGAGAGAGAGAGAGAGAGAGAGTTGCATAGATAGATAGATAGATAGATAGATAGATAGATAGATAGATAGATAGATAGATAGATAGATAGATAGATAGATAGATAGATAGATAGATACCACAATTTGTTCCAGTGCTGACCACATGTCCACTGCTGAGAGAGGGAATGTATTCCCAAGTGGGTGTCAAACTGCCCCCTGCTGAGTGAAACTGACCCCCCCCCCCGATTTAAGATGTCCCTCGTTATGTTAAACCATCCTTACTATTTCCCTGTAAGGACATTCAGGACTTGACTATCCATATATTATTGCAAATGGGATGGGATTGTGGGGTGGGGGGAGCAAAGCAAACAGTAATGACTTGCCCCCATTATTCTTGGTAATGGTAATATTTACAGCTGTGACATTCATTCTGACCATATTCTTAAGGAATATCCAGCATTTGCTTTTTTAGAAACAGCACTTAAGTGCAACTGGGGCAGGAAGGAGGGGGGGAGTCCTGGTCAATAGGGATGGGCATGAAATGGAAAAATGGTGTTTCATTTTGTTCTGTTTCGGTAACCTTCCATTTCATTTCATTTCGTGTCATATGATTTTTTTTTAAAGTACAAAATGAAACAGTAATGAAATGATTTGTTACTTTACTCACCTCCTAGTACTACTACTTCTGGGCTCCAGCGGCAACGGTTTCACCGGTGGCAGCTCTGGCAGCGGGCCTAGGCCAGCCTGTTGGGCCCGCTCACCCTCACCAGCTGGCTGGTGGGGTTCCGTCAGTGGCAGCTTTGGCGGCTCTGGCTGCGGCGGCGGTGGCAGCGGCAGCGGCGGCGGAGGAGGAGGAGGAGGAGGAGGGACAGAAGCAGGTAAGGGAGCCGTTTTACAGACAAATGAAATGGTTTGTTTTAAGAACAAAAAACCACCATTTTGTTTGGTCTGTAATGAAATCCTGCTTCATAGTTTTCTTTTGCTTGTGACAAAAAAATAACAAAACAGCATTCCCCCCTCCCCATTTTTGTGCCCATCCCTACTAGTCACTGAAGACTAAGACACCCACCCCAAACAAAATTAGAAGAAATTATTTTTCAGTGGTTCCTAACCTTGCGTAACCGAGGAGTTCATGAACTGCTTATCCCAGAAACCCTAAGCAGCACAATTGACAAGACAAAAGAATGAGCACCATCGGGCCAAAATTAAATTAACTGCATAAGATTTCAGATAAGAGGAGATAAGATAAATCTTTATTAATCCCACAACGGGGGAAATTACTTGTTACACAGATCCCAATATAAAGAACAAGCAAGGTGGGTAAGTGCACAAAAAGGGTAAAGTGAGAAAGCAAAAAAAATAGATAATACAGAGTAAATAAAATAAAGTATACAGATCCAGTATACAAATATACACTATAAAATTTGGATATAAAATCATTGAATGCTTCTGGGAGTTTTAGTCGTAGAACATTTGGCTTACCCAGAGTTAGGATCTTTGGTTCTAATTTATCTCTGCTTAATCTATGGCAAAGACAGACCAATCCACAACTTCACCAGGATGAATGCGTACCAGGCAAAAGAAAAACACATGACAGTCTCATTCACGGAGTTACATAAGTGAATCAGTAGATTAAGAATGATAGCTGTCAGCCATGTCCAATAGCTTGTTAGGTGGCATTGCTTACTGATTTATTTATTTTGTTTATATCCTGACTTTCCTCTGATAAGCTCCAGAAGTGTTTATGGAGCTTCTTTTCTTTTGTACTTTCCCCTCACAACAGCCTTTTCATGTAGGACAGTGTGTGAGAGAATGACTGGCCCCCATGTCATCCCAAAACCTCCTATCTATATCTATATCTATATCTATCTATATCTATCTATATCTATATCTATCTATCTATCTATCTATATCTATATCTATATCTATATCTATATCTATCTATCTATCTATCTATCTATCTATCTATCTATCTATCTATCTACCTATCTATCTATCTATCTATCTATATATATATATATATATATGCATGTTAGGGTGGATTCGGGTTTCTTCCCGTGTAGAAATCTGGTTGTTTTGGCGACGTTTCGACGAGGTCTCACTCGTCATCTTCAGGCTGGTGTTCTGGCTTCTTTCTTCTTGAAGCAAAGCGTGATCTCAGTTGAAGTCCTTCTATAAATACTGCTGGGGGGTGTGGTTTGCTTGCTCTGTTGCTGATTGTAGGTTCGTTTGTTCTTTTGTGATCTGCTGTGTGGCTGAGGCGATCGTTAAGGGCTTAACTGCTGGTGGGTTAGATGGCTGTTTAGAGACATCATGTGTGGGTGAGGTGCTGGATGTGTGTCTATTAGCCTTTTGTTTCTTAACGACCTTGGTGATGGGTGTTCTGGCAGCATCCTGGGCTTTGGTGGAGTGGGGTCCTGTGTCTTGTGAATTCATTTTGGTCTGGCTGCGTGTCTGTGGTCTCCCAATGTTTTTTTTGGCGTGTGTAAGTGTGCTCCATGTGGTGGCTGGAGTGGGGAGTAGCGGTAGATGGTGCAGTCGTGGTTTTGTTATTGAATGGTGGTTTCGTTTCATCTGTGGGAAGGGTCTGGGTTTGTGTTTGGTGTGGATGGAAGGTGGTGGCATCTTGTGTCCTTTTGGACCTGGTGTCAGTCTTTGTGACAGAGGCTCGTCTGTTGACCAGGGCTAGTTTCCAGATGTCAGGCAAGCGGGAGGTGTCATCACGTTTATTCATGTTGTTTGGGTGTTTCTCTATTTCAATGGCTTCCATGATTATTCGACTGTTGAAGTGTTCAGTTTTGGAGATGAGTTTGGTTCTTTTAAAATCAATTTCATGACCTGTTGTTTTTATGTGCTGGAAGAGAGAGGAAGATTTTTCTTCTTTTTTGACTGCGTTCTTGTGTTCTGCGATGCGTGCGCTTATTCTCCTGTTTGTCTGTCCGATGTATGTGGCTGGGCAGACTTTGCATGGTATTTCGTAGACTCCTTGGTTTTCTAGCTCAATCTTGTCTTTGGGGTTTCTTAAAATGTTGGCTATTTTTTGTTCGGTGCAAAAGGCTGTCTTGATATTGTGTTTGTGGAGAATTTTGCTTATTTTGTCTGTGGTGCCTTTGATGTAAGGGAGGAGGGCAGTGCCGTTGTTCTCTTCTGTTTCTTGGTTCTTGGGGGGTGTTTCTTTTTGGATTAGTTTGGTGATGGTGTTTTTTTGGAATCCGTTCGCAATTAAAGTATTCGAGAGAGTGTGTAATTCAGTTTTTAGGTGGTCTTTGTCAGCGAGGCGTTTGGTTCTGGAGATGAGGGTTTTTGCTACGGAGTTGATCTGTGCAGGGTGGTGGTGTGATTGAGCATTTAAGTAGCGGTTTGTATGTGTTTTTTTCCGGTAGATGGTATGTCCTAAGGAGCCGTCGGGTTTTTTGTAGATTAAGACGTCCAGGAAGGGAAGTTGGTTGTTGGCTTCTATTTCCATAGTGAATTGTATTTTGGGGTGTAGGCTGTTGAGATGTGTGAGGAAGTTGTTCAGTTTGTCTTTCCCGTGTGGCCAGATAACAAAGGTGTCGTCTACATATCTGAGCCAGAGTTTGGGTTTATGTTCGGACTTCTGTAACGCGTTGGTTTCAAAGTGTTCCATATATAGGTTTGCGATGACCGGTGAGAGGGGTGATCCCATGGGTGCTCCTTCTATCTGTTTGTATCTTTGTCCATTGTGGATGAAGTATGTGTTGGTTAGGCAGTGGTTGGTGAGATCTAGGATGTGCTTGGGGGGGTTGTATTTGTTGTGGATAGCTGTCAAGGCTTCTTGAATGGGCACTTGTGTGAAGAGCGAAACAACGTCGAAGCTCACGAGTAGGTCATTGGGTTGTAGGTCTTGTTTCTTTATAATTTCTATGAAGTGGAACGAGTTTTGTACGTATGAAGAGATGGATTCTGCATAGGGCTGGAGTTGTTTGGCAAGAAATTTGGCGAGGTTTTGTAGGGGTGAGCCTATGGAGCTGACTATGGGTCTGAGAGGTGTTCCTTCTTTGTGAATCTTGGGGAGGCCGTAGAGCTTGGGGCATCTGGAAGATTTCTCTCTGGGGATGATGCTTGGCTTGATTTCTTCACTTAAGGGTGAGGCTTTTATTTTGGCTTTGGTGGTTTTTTCCAGGTAGGTGGTGGGGTCTGTGTTCAAAGGTATGTAAGCAGGGTCTTGTAGTAGGTTGGATAGTTTGGCTTGGTAGTCAGATGTGTTCATCACCACTGTGGCATTGCCTTTGTCTGCTGGGAGAATGATTATGTTGTTGTCTTTCTTCAGGTTGGTGAGGGCTTTTTGTTCTTCTTTGTGTAAATTGCTTCTGGGTGGTTTGCTGGAGCAGAGGATATTGGTGACTTCGAGTCTGATTTTGTTGGCTTCATCTGGGTTGATTTTGGTTAGGCTGGCTTCCACTCCGCAATGATGTTTTCAGTGGGGATGTGTCTGGGGGCGACTGCAAAGTTGAATCCTTTGGACAGGACTTTGGTCTCTGCGATGGTGAGTGTCCTGTCTGATATGTTGTGAACTGTTTGTTTCATGGGCTGCTGTGGGGGGTTGGGCTTCTGGCGTTTTTCCAGTTTGTGGAGTTTGTTGGTGTGTATGTCTGTCTTGTGGGAGGTCTCTGTTTCAGCTCTCCAGGCAGCGAGTTGCTTGGATTTGTTCCAGAGTGTTGGGTGGATTTTGTTGCTTAGTTTGAGGTGGAGAGTGAGTAGGTCTCTGTTGGTTTGATCTAGTAGGTATCTTTTCTTGTGTAGTTCGTTTCTGATTAGGGCTAGTTCTGTTCTTTTCAGGATCCTTTCGCTGGATGGGGTTTTTGAGTGGAATTTCAGTTGGAAGCTTGTGGGGATCACATTTTTATCTCGGCAGTTGCGTAGGAATGCAATGTCACATAAGATGGTGGCTCTTCGGACTTCTAGTTCTCGTAGGTTCTGGTCAGCTGGAAGGTTTCCTCCCCGTAGAGGTCGGATATTTGTTTTCGTAGATTTTCACGGGTATAGGTATGCATGTTAGGGTGGATTCGGGTTTCTTCCCGTGTAGAAATCTGGTTGTTTTGGCGACGTTTCGACGAGGTCTCACTCGTCATCTTCAGGCTGGTGTTCTGGCTTCTTTCTTCTTGAAGCAAAGCGTGATCTCAGTTGAAGTCCTTCTATAAATACTGCTGGGGGGGTGTGGTTTGCTTGCTCTGTTGCTGATTGTAGGTTCGTTTGTTCTTTTGTGATCTGCTGTGTGGCTGAGGCGATCGTTAAGGGCTTAACTGCTGGTGGGTTAGATGGCTGTTTAGAGACATCATGTGTGGGTGAGGTGCTGGATGTGTGTCTATTAGCCTTTTGTTTCTTAACGACCTTGGTGATGGGTGTTCTGGCAGCATCCTGGGCTTTGGTGGAGTGGGGTCCTGTGTCTTGTGAATTCATTTTGGCCTGGCTGCGTGTCTGTGGTCTCCCAATGTTTTTTTGGCGTGTGTAAGTGTGCTCCATGTGGTGGCTGGAGTGGGGAGTAGCGGTAGATGGTGCAGTTGTGGTTTTGTTATTGAATGGTGGTTTCGTTTCATCTGTGGGAAGGGTCTGGGTTTGTGTTTGGTGTGGATGGAAGGTGGTGGCATCTTGTGTCTTTTTGGACCTGGTGTCAGTCTTTGTGACAGAGGCTCGTCTGTTGACCAGGGCTAGTTTCCAGATGTCAGGCAAGCGGGAGGTGTCATCACGTTTATTCATGTTGTTTGGGTGTTTCTCTATTTCAATGGCTTCCATGATTATTCGACTGTTGAAGTGTTCAGTTTTGGAGATGAGTTTGGTTCTTTTAAAATCAATTTCATGACCTGTTGTTTTTATGTGCTGGAAGAGAGAGGAAGATTTTTCTTCTTTTTTGACTGCGTTCTTGTGTTCTGCGATGCGTGCGCTTATTCTCCTGTTTGTCTGTCCGATGTATGTGGCTGGGCAGACTTTGCATGGTATTTCGTAGACTCCTTGGTTTTCTAGCTCAATCTTGTCTTTGGGGTTTCTTAAAATGTTGGCTATTTTTTGTTCGGTGCAAAAGGCTGTCTTGATATTGTGTTTGTGGAGAATTTTGCTTATTTTGTCTGTGGTGCCTTTGATGTAAGGGAGGAGGGCAGTGCCGTTGTTCTCTTCTGTTTCTTGGTTCTTGGGGGTGTTTCTTTTTGGATTAGTTTGGTGATGGTGTTTTTTTGGAATCCGTTCGCAATTAAAGTATTCGAGAGAGTGTGTAATTCAGTTTTTAGGTGGTCTTTGTCAGCGAGGCGTTTGGTTCTGGAGATGAGGGTTTTTGCTACGGAGTTGATCTGTGCAGGGTGGTGGTGTGATTGAGCATTTAAGTAGCGGTTTGTATGTGTTTTTTTCCGGTAGATGGTATGTCCTAAGGAGCCGTCGGGTTTTTTGTAGATTAAGACGTCCAGGAAGGGAAGTTGGTTGTTGGCTTCTATTTCCATAGTGAATTGTATTTTGGGGTGTAGGCTGTTGAGATGTGTGAGGAAGTTGTTCAGTTTGTCTTTCCCGTGTGGCCAGATAACAAAGGTGTCGTCTACATATCTGAGCCAGAGTTTGGGTTTATGTTCGGACTTCTGTAACGCGTTGGTTTCAAAGTGTTCCATATATAGGTTTGCGATGACCGGTGAGAGGGGTGATCCCATGGGTGCTCCTTCTATCTGTTTGTATCTTTGTCCATTGTGGATGAAGTATGTGTTGGTTAGGCAGTGGTTGGTGAGATCTAGGATGTGCTTGGGGGGGTTGTATTTGTTGTGGATAGCTGTCAAGGCTTCTTGAATGGGCACTTGTGTGAAGAGCGAAACAACGTCGAAGCTCACGAGTAGGTCATTGGGTTGTAGGTCTTGTTTCTTTATAATTTCTATGAAGTGGAACGAGTTTTGTACGTATGAAGAGATGGATTCTGCATAGGGCTGGAGTTGTTTGGCAAGAAATTTGGCGAGGTTTTGTAGGGGTGAGCCTATGGAGCTGACTATGGGTCTGAGAGGTGTTCCTTCTTTGTGAATCTTGGGGAGGCCGTAGAGCTTGGGGCATCTGGAAGATTTCTCTCTGGGGATGATGCTTGGCTTGATTTCTTCACTTAAGGGTGAGGCTTTTATTTTGGCTTTGGTGGTTTTTTCCAGGTAGGTGGTGGGGTCTGTGTTCAAAGGTATGTAAGCAGGGTCTTGTAGTAGGTTGGATAGTTTGGCTTGGTAGTCAGATGTGTTCATCACCACTGTGGCATTGCCTTTGTCTGCTGGGAGAATGATTATGTTGTTGTCTTTCTTCAGGTTGGTGAGGGCTTTTTGTTCTTCTTTGTGTAAATTGCTTCTGGGTGGTTTGCTGGAGCAGAGGATATTGGTGACTTCGAGTCTGATTTTGTTGGCTTCATCTGGGTTGATTTTGGTTAGGCTGGCTTCCACTCCGCATATGATGTTTTCAGTGGGGATGTGTCTGGGGGCGACTGCAAAGTTGAATCCTTTGGACAGGACTTTGGTCTCTGCGATGGTGAGTGTCCTGTCTGATATGTTGTGAACTGTTTGTTTCATGGGCTGCTGTGGGGGGTTGGGCTTCTGGCGTTTTTCCAGTTTGTGGAGTTTGTTGGTGTGTATGTCTGTCTTGTGGGAGGTCTCTGTTTCAGCTCTCCAGGCAGCGAGTTGCTTGGATTTGTTCCAGAGTGTTGGGTGGATTTTGTTGCTTAGTTTGAGGTGGAGAGTGAGTAGGTCTCTGTTGGTTTGATCTAGTAGGTATCTTTTCTTGTGTAGTTCGTTTCTGATTAGGGCTAGTTCTGTTCTTTTCAGGATCCTTTCGCTGGATGGGGTTTTTGAGTGGAATTTCAGTTGGAAGCTTGTGGGGATCACATTTTTATCTCGGCAGTTGCGTAGGAATGCAATGTCACATAAGATGGTGGCTCTTCGGACTTCTAGTTTCTCGTAGGTTCTGGTCAGCTGGAAGGTTTCCTCCCCGTAGAGGTCGGATATTTGTTTTCGTAGATTTTCACGGGTATAGGTATGCATGTTAGGGTGGATTCGGGTTTCTTCCCGTGTAGAAATCTGGTTGTTTTGGCGACGTTTCGACGAGGTCTCACTCGTCATCTTCAGGCTGGTGTTCTGGCTTCTTTCTTCTTGAAGCAAAGCGTGATCTCAGTTGAAGTCCTTCTATAAATACTGCTGGGGGGGTGTGGTTTGCTTGCTCTGTTGCTGATTGTAGGTTCGTTTGTTCTTTTGTGATCTGCTGTGTGGCTGAGGCGATCGTTAAGGGCTTAACTGCTGGTGGGTTAGATGGCTGTTTAGAGACATCATGTGTGGGTGAGGTGCTGGATGTGTGTCTATTAGCCTTTTGTTTCTTAACGACCTTGGTGATGGGTGTTCTGGCAGCATCCTGGGCTTTGGTGGAGTGGGGTCCTGTGTCTTGTGAATTCATTTTGGTCTGGCTGCGTGTCTGTGGTCTCCCAATGTTTTTTTGGCGTGTGTAAGTGTGCTCCATGTGGTGGCTGGAGTGGGGAGTAGCGGTAGATGGTGCAGTTGTGGTTTTGTTATTGAATGGTGGTTTCGTTTCATCTGTGGGAAGGGTCTGGGTTTGTGTTTGGTGTGGATGGAAGGTGGTGGCATCTTGTGTCTTTTTGGACCTGGTGTCAGTCTTTGTGACAGAGGCTCGTCTGTTGACCAGGGCTAGTTTCCAGATGTCAGGCAAGCGGGAGGTGTCATCACGTTTATTCATGTTGTTTGGGTGTTTCTCTATTTCAATGGCTTCCATGATTATTCGACTGTTGAAGTGTTCAGTTTTGGAGATGAGTTTGGTTCTTTTAAAATCAATTTCATGACCTGTTGTTTTTATGTGCTGGAAGAGAGAGGAAGATTTTTCTTCTTTTTTGACTGCGTTCTTGTGTTCTGCGATGCGTGCGCTTATTCTCCTGTTTGTCTGTCCGATGTATGTGGCTGGGCAGACTTTGCATGGTATTTCGTAGACTCCTTGGTTTTCTAGCTCAATCTTGTCTTTGGGGTTTCTTAAAATGTTGGCTATTTTTTGTTCGGTGCAAAAGGCTGTCTTGATATTGTGTTTGTGGAGAATTTTGCTTATTTTGTCTGTGGTGCCTTTGATGTAAGGGAGGAGGGCAGTGCCGTTGTTCTCTTCTGTTTCTTGGTTCTTGGGGGTGTTTCTTTTTGGATTAGTTTGGTGATGGTGTTTTTTTGGAATCCGTTCGCAATTAAAGTATTCGAGAGAGTGTGTAATTCAGTTTTTAGGTGGTCTTTGTCAGCGAGGCGTTTGGTTCTGGAGATGAGGGTTTTTGCTACGGAGTTGATCTGTGCAGGGTGGTGGTGTGATTGAGCATTTAAGTAGCGGTTTGTATGTGTTTTTTTCCGGTAGATGGTATGTCCTAAGGAGCCGTCGGGTTTTTTGTAGATTAAGACGTCCAGGAAGGGAAGTTGGTTGTTGGCTTCTATTTCCATAGTGAATTGTATTTTGGGGTGTAGGCTGTTGAGATGTGTGAGGAAGTTGTTCAGTTTGTCTTTCCCGTGTGGCCAGATAACAAAGGTGTCGTCTACATATCTGAGCCAGAGTTTGGGTTTATGTTCGGACTTCTGTAACGCGTTGGTTTCAAAGTGTTCCATATATAGGTTTGCGATGACCGGTGAGAGGGGTGATCCCATGGGTGCTCCTTCTATCTGTTTGTATCTTTGTCCATTGTGGATGAAGTATGTGTTGGTTAGGCAGTGGTTGGTGAGATCTAGGATGTGCTTGGGGGGGTTGTATTTGTTGTGGATAGCTGTCAAGGCTTCTTGAATGGGCACTTGAATGGGCTATCCACAACAAATACAACCCCCCCAAGCACATCCTAGATCTCACCAACCACTGCCTAACCAACACATACTTCATCCACAATGGACAAAGATACAAACAGATAGAAGGAGCACCCATGGGATCACCCCTCTCACCGGTCATCGCAAACCTATATATGGAACACTTTGAAACCAACGCGTTACAGAAGTCCGAACATAAACCCAAACTCTGGCTCAGATATGTAGACGACACCTTTGTTATCTGGCCACACGGGAAAGACAAACTGAACAACTTCCTCACACATCTCAACAGCCTACACCCCAAAATACAATTCACTATGGAAATAGAAGCCAACAACCAACTTCCCTTCCTGGACGTCTTAATCTACAAAAAACCCGACGGCTCCTTAGGACATACCATCTACCGGAAAAAAACACATACAAACCGCTACTTAAATGCTCAATCACACCACCACCCTGCACAGATCAACTCCGTAGCAAAAACCCTCATCTCCAGAACCAAACGCCTCGCTGACAAAGACCACCTAAAAACTGAATTACACACTCTCTCGAATACTTTAATTGCGAACGGATTCCAAAAAAACACCATCACCAAACTAATCCAAAAAGAAACACCCCCCAAGAACCAAGAAACAGAAGAGAGAACAACGGCACTGCCCTCCTCCCTTACATCAAAGGCACCACAGACAAAATAAGCAAAATTCTCCACAAACACAATATCAAGACAGCCTTTTGCACCGAACAAAAAATAGCCAACATTTTAAGAAACCCCAAAGACAAGATTGAGCTAGAAAACCAAGGAGTCTACGAAATACCATGCAAAGTCTGCCCAGCCACATACATCGGACAGACAAACAGGAGAATAAGCGCACGCATCACAGAACACAAGAACGCAGTCAAAAAAGAAGAAAAATCTTCCTCTCTCTTCCAGCACATAAAAACAACAGGTCATGAAATTGATTTTAAAAGAACCAAACTCATCTCCAAAACTGAACACTTCAACAGTCGAATAATCATGGAAGCCATTGAAATAGAGAAACACCCAAACAACATGAATAAACGTGATGACACCTCCCGCTTGCCTGACATCTGGAAACTAGCCCTGGTCAACAGACGAGCCTCTGTCACAAAGACTGACACCAGGTCCAAAAGGACACAAGATGCCACCACCTTCCATCCACACCAAACACAAACCCAGACCCTTCCCACAGATGAAACGAAACCACCATTCAATAACAAAACCACGACTGCACCATCTACCGCTACTCCCCACTCCAGCCACCACATGGAGCACACTTACACACGCCAAAAAAACATTGGGAGACCACAGACACGCAGCCAGACCAAAATGAATTCACAAGACACAGGACCCCACTCCACCAAAGCCCAGGATGCTGCCAGAACACCCATCACCAAGGTCGTTAAGAAACAAAAGGCTAATAGACACACATCCAGCACCTCACCCACACATGATGTCTCTAAACAGCCATCTAACCCACCAGCAGTTAAGCCCTTAACGATCGCCTCAGCCACACAGCAGATCACAAAAGAACAAACGAACCTACAATCAGCAACAGAGCAAGCAAACCACACCCCCCCAGCAGTATTTATAGAAGGACTTCAACTGAGATCACGCTTTGCTTCAAGAAGAAAGAAGCCAGAACACCAGCCTGAAGATGACGAGTGAGACCTCGTCGAAACGTCGCCAAAACAACCAGATTTCTACACGGGAAGAAACCCGAATCCACCCTAACATGCATACCTATACCCGTGAAAATCTACGAAAACAAATATATATATATATATATATATATATATATATATATATATATATATATATATATATATATATATATATATATATATATATATATATATATATATATATATATATATATATATATATATATATATATATATGCATGTTAGGGTGGATTCGGGTTTCTTCCCGTGTAGAAATCTGGTTGTTTTGGCGACGTTTCGAAGAGGTCTCACTCGTCATCTTCAGGCTGGTGTTCTGGCTTCTTTCTTCTTGAAGCAAAGCGTGATCTCAGTTGAAGTCCTTCTATAAATACTGCTGGGGGTGTGTGGTTTGCTTGCTCTGTTGCTGATTGTAGGTTCGTTTGTTCTTTTGTGATCTGCTGTGTGGCTGAGGCGATCGTTAAGGGCTTAACTGCTGGTGGGTTAGATGGCTGTTTAGAGACATCATGTGTGGGTGAGGTGCTGGATGTGTGAATTACACACTCTCTCGAATGCTTTAATTGCGAACGGATTCCAAAAAAACACCATCACCAAACTAATCCAAAAAGAAACACCCCCCAAGAACCAAGAAACAGAAGAGAACAACGGCACTGCCCTCCTCCCTTACATCAAAGGCACCACAGACAAAATAAGCAAAATTCTCCACAAACACAATATCAAGACAGCCTTTTGCACCGAACAAAAAATAGCCAACATTTTAAGAAACCCCAAAGACAAGATTGAGCTAGAAAACCAAGGAGTCTACGAAATACCATGCAAAGTCTGCCCAGCCACATACATCGGACAGACAAACAGGAGAATAAGCGCACGCATCGCAGAACACAAGAACGCAGTCAAAAAAGAAGAAAAATCTTCCTCTCTCTTCCAGCACATAAAAACAACAGGTCATGAAATTGATTTTAAAAGAACCAAACTCATCTCCAAAACTGAACACTTCAACAGTCGAATAATCATGGAAGCCATTGAAATAGAGAAACACCCAAACAACATGAATAAACGTGATGACACCTCCCGCTTGCCTGACATCTGGAAACTAGCCCTGGTCAACAGACGAGCCTCTGTCACAAAGACTGACACCAGGTCCAAAAGGACACAAGATGCCACCACCTTCCATCCACACCAAACACAAACCCAGACCCTTCCCACAGATGAAACGAAACCACCATCCAATAACAAAACCACGACTGCACCATCTACCGCTACTCCCCACTCCAGCCACCACATGGAGCACACTTACACACGCCATTGGGAGACCACAGACACGCAGCCAGACCAAAATGAATTCACAAGACACAGGACCCCACTCCACCAAAGCCCAGGATGCTGCCAGAACACCCATCACCAAGGTCGTTAAGAAACAAAAGGCTAATAGACACACATCCAGCACCTCATCCACACATGATGTCTCTAAACAGCCATCTAACCCACCAGCAGTTAAGCCCTTAACGATCGCCTCAGCCACACAGCAGATCACAAAAGAACAAACGAACCTACAATCAGCAACAGAGCAAGCAAACCACACCCCCCCAGCAGTATTTATAGAAGGACTTCAACTGAGATCACGCTTTGCTCCAAGAAGAAAGAAGCCAGAACACCAGCCTGAAGATGACGAGTGAGACCTCGTCGAAACGTCGCCAAAACAACCAGATTTCTACACGGGAAGAAACCCGAATCCACCCTAACATGCATACCTATACCCGTGAAAATCTAAAGAGAGAGAGAGAGAGAGAGAGAGAGAGAGAGAGAGAGAGAGAGAGAGAGAGAGAGAGAGAGAGAGAGAGAGAGAGAGAGAGAGAGTATTTTTACTCCACCTTTCTCCTTGGAAAAGGGTCCAAGACAGCTTACAGTAATGAGGAATAATATGCAGTCCAGTACAATTAAGATATATTTGAGTTTGAGAACAGGTAATTGTTGACTACTCCAGCTTGTACAGCATGGAATTATGTCAAAAGAATTAGTAGATGACATTACATTTTATAGGTTCTTGGATTCCAGATAGCAGCTACGATAAGGCAGCCATATTCAGTATCCACTGCTAGAAAATATTAAATAAAATTATCCAGAAATGCACATTTCCAAGGTGTATTACTAGAGGTGGCCACTAGAGGGAACCAGAGTCCATGCTATATATAGGGTATTTATAGCTGCAATTTCTATAATGGGTCTTAGAAATGATTGCCCACAGATACCATACTCCCATTGTATTGCAATTGTTTTTGAAATTGGTAACCAATGGTTTTAGAAGAAGGATTACTTGATCCAGTTTCCATGCTCTTGCCACAATGTTATTGGCATCAATACATTTCTTACTAGAAAACACATCTCATCACACAAGTATTGTACTTTCTATTTATGGCACCCATAATAATGCTTTCAAAGTATGCCTTACTTTCAAGGCATGCATTTACTATTGCCACTGGCCCATGAATTTTCATCACTGAGCATGAATTTGAACCCAAGTCTCTCGAGTCTGACACACCTCCCACAACTGACCACAATGACTCTCTGATCCAACAAGATAGTGTGGCATTTTGTGGGGCTCCTGACAACACAAAAGAATGAGCACCATCGGGACAAAATTAAATTAACGGCATAAGATTTCAGATAAGAGGAGATAAGATAAATCTTTATTAATCCCACAACGGGGGAAATTACTTGTTACACAAATCCCAGTATAAAGAACAGGCAAGAAGGGTAAGTGCACAAAAAGTATAAAGTGAGAAAGGAAAAAAATAGATAATACAGAGTAAATAAAATAAAGTATCCAGATCCAGTATACAAATATACACTATAAAATTTGGATATAAAATCATTTCTATGGAAATGATTTTGCTAGGTGGACTTTCAAATATGAAAACTGCCAGAAAGGTTCTTTTCCTTTTTAACTTGTAGGCCTGCTCTTCA
Organism: Phrynocephalus guinanensis; assembly: GCA_037367245.1. NCBI lineage: Eukaryota > Metazoa > Chordata > Lepidosauria > Squamata > Agamidae > Phrynocephalus > Phrynocephalus guinanensis. The sequence continues at coordinate 99,789,909 of CM074740.1, read as the reverse complement.
GGTCTTCTTGCTTTGTGTTCTTTGCTTCATAAAGAGAAAGATTCCTGAACTACCTAAGATGAAGCTACAAGGGTCTTGGTGTCTTCACCAAACCAAAATGCACAGGATTTGTTTCTGGAGAACCTTGAACAGTTACACCAGTCTGGAGTCCATCACACAAATGTGCCCCACCATGCCCAATTTTATTTTGAGTTGCTCTACAAAGCTTTAATTGGCTTGTATTTCTCCACAGAAACGATGTTCTTTGCAACTTCTGGTGCCTACACATCTCTGACAGCTAAATGGTTACCTTTAAGTTACCAAATTATGCAGACATTGCCTCAGGAACTCACTCTATGTCGTATCTACAATTTGTGTGTATCTAAGAGCTATCTTCTTCCTATTCGGCTATTTTAAAAGGCATGGCTTTATTTACCTGCACGTTTGCTACATACAGCAGTTCTTGAACAGAGAGTAGAAAATATTTATTTATTTATTTATTTATTTATTTATTTATTTATTTATTTATTTGAGTATTTTTACCCTGCCTTTTTCCTTGGAAAAGGACCCAAGGCAGCTTACAGTAATGAGGGACAATATACAGTCCAGTAGAATTAAGACATATTCAAGTTTCTTCTCGACTATCACTGATAAGAATATAAGAACATAAGAAGAGCCATGCTGGATCAGGCCAATGGCCCATCTAATCCAGCTTCCTGTATCTCACAGTGGCCCCACTAGATGCTTTTGGGAGCGCATGAGACTAGATATCTGTCTCCTGATAGCACTCCCCTGCATCTGGCCCTTGAAGTACCCCGGTTTTAAGCCTGGAGATAACACATCTCCCTCATGGTTTGTAACTTGTGAGGGACTTTTCCTCCAGCAATCTGTCCGATCCCCTTTTGAAGGCATCCAGGCCGGATGCCATCACCAGATCCTGTGGCAGGGAGTACCACAGACTAACAATGCACTGGGTGAATTTTTCTTTCTTTTGTCTGTTCTTTCTATCCCAGCCCACAATGATGCACTTGATCACTTAAATTAATTTTTTAAAAATATATACTTTCTTTGCCTTGTCTGAAGTGCCAACTGAGAAACCACTGGCTGCCACAACAGCAAAAATGAAGGGGCAGAGGAAGCATTTAATTTGCTGATATGCCAAAGTCACTCACTTCCGAAGCCATTTCATGATAATGGATACTGAGAGTGGGAAAAGCCCTGACAGCTTAAGGCAGTGTTGGCGAACCTATGGCATGGGTGCCAAAGGTGGCACTTGGAGCCCTTTCCATGGGCACCTGGCATTGCCCCTTTACAGCCACCTGTATTCAGGTTAAATTGCTGTATTGGCACTTTGCGAATAATTGGTGGGTTTTGAATCGCAATTTGGGCACTCAGTCTCTAAAAGGTTCACCGTCACTTGCTTAAGGGTTCCTTCTTGGTTTGTTCCCAGCAATGAGATGCATTAGAAACAAACCAAACTGGAGCAAATCTACCCACACCCAAAACAGAAGGAGTGTGTACTTAGCTCTGTGGACCAATGGTTCACTAGCGATTGTCCAAAAATGCAGGACAAATGCCCATCTGATTGAGCCCTAGAAAGTATACTGGTTGCCTGGAATTTGAGATCTGTTGTGTATTTATTTATTTATTTATTTATTTTCATACTTGTATACTGCACCCATTTCCCTGTGGGAACTCTGGGCAGTTTACACAAAATTAAAAATAATAGCATCCATAACAAACAAAACAATATTGGCAAGAGGCAGGGAAAATGCCTTCATATATGAAGCACATGTCTTTATATATGAAATTTTGCAATCATTTTGTCCTAAAATGGTATATTATTCACTAATACAGTATACATTTTATATAATATCCACATATTATGGATATATTTTGATAATTTTGTTTCATCTCCTGACCTGAAGAGGCCAATGTTATTGAGAGGGTTTTTTCCCCTAGAGGAGCACCTTTACTATCTAACTCCACACCAAGAGAATACAGGCTTACTCCTTTCCTACTGAGCTTCTCCCAGGCAGCCAACATTGGTCTGATTTAAAAGCCCTTTAGTCTTTAACATCGGCTTTGGGGACTATTAAAATATGCATTTCAATTTTTTTAATCTACCTGTAGCTCACTTAGAAGAAAAGCAGGACATAAATGTAACAACTGAAAAAGAAATAAGCAATAATGATTTATCTACTGTATACTGCCTTGGAAGCTCTGATCACTAGAGGAATAAATATGAAATGTTTGGAAAAATAATAATAAAGAATGGATCACTGGGGTTCAACAGAGGTGAAATGTAGGGTGGCGCATCCATGTAAAAAGAATGAATTGTACAGCTATAGGATGAAAGACACCTGGCTGGAAAATAGTACCTGTGAAAAGGATCTGGGAGTCTTGGTGGACCACAAATTGAACAAGAGTCAGCAGTGTGATGCAGCGGTCAAGAAAGCCAACACAATTCTTGGTTGCATCAACAGAAGCGTAATGTCTAGATCAAGGGAAGTGATAGTACCATTCTATTCTGTTCTGGTCAGACCCCACCTGGAGTACAGTGACCAATTCTGTGCACCTCAATTTAAAAAGGATATTGACAACCTTGAGTGGGTCCAGAGGAGGATAACCAAGATAATAGAGGGTCTGGAAGAAATGTCTTACGAGGAGTGGCTTAGGGAGCTGGGAATGTCTAGCCTTTCAAAAAGAAGGCTGAGAGGGGATATGATAGCTATGTTTCAATATTTGAAAGGATGTCATATTGAAGAGGGAACAGGTTTGTTTTCCATGGCTTCAGAGACTAGGACTCGGGGCAATGGTTTCAAACTACAGGAAAAGAGATTCCATTTAAACATGAGGAAGAACTGCATGACAGTTAGAGGTGTTCGGCAGTGGAATATGCTGCCACAAAGGGTGGTGGAGTCTTCTTCTTTGGAGGTTTTTAAGCAGAGGCTGGATGGCCTTCTGTCGGAAATACTGTGATGGGGGTTCCTGCATGGCAGGGGGTTGGACTGGATGGCCCTTGAAGTCTCTTGCAACTCTACGATTCTATGATTCTATGATTCATTCTGTGCCTTTCATTGTGGTTCTTATATCCGTTTGCAGGAAAAAGTTGTCTTCACCAGTCTAATGACTGGGGTCAGGTTTCTGACTTTCATTTCCCCCTTCCCATTATATGGAAAGGTACAGTATATTGACATCTAAAACCAGTGAAGCATCTCATAAAAAGGTTTTAAAGATTCTCATAAAAAATGTTCATAAAAGGGACATCCAGGGAAATTTGTTTCTGCTCAACAACTTAATTAAAGGCATCTTTTCCTTGGAATTCCAGACAGAAAACGGTCCATGCCTTCATCCATCCTTGAAGGGCTATTTCAAAATGAACTCTCTCTCTCTCTCTCTCTCTCTCTCTCTCTCTCTCTCTCTCTCTCTCTCACACACACACACACACACACACACACACACACACACACAAATGACTGCAGCCTTTGCTTTAGTAAACTTTCTGTGTTCTTGTTTTCTAAAGGAAAGATGAAAAAGGGATATGATCAAGACAAGAGCACTAGTGCACAGCTTTTAGGTTATTATTATTTTAAGACAAAAGTATTTCTTTGTTAAGCCGTTAACTTCAAGGAAATAGGAGCCTTGCCTTTAGTTAGGCTGTGTATAAAACAGTATCAGAAAGAGGGGAACTGACCTCAGAGTTAACTTCTGAATTTTCTTTTTTTCTGGATAATCAGAAGCAAAATCTGTAACAAAACGTTGTTCACATCCTTTTGTCTATCTCTTCCTGATCAACTCTCAGAAATAGTTCTGCTATTGTTTGACTGTTCAAAAAAGCCAGCTTTTCACATCAGTTGAAGATGGTGGCGGCTGGAAGACAGGTTGATGTCAGGGAAAAGAAAGGTTGCTAAGAAACTTCACAGGCAGTTCCAGGTATATAATTATCAACTTTACAGGGAATGGGGTGCTTGTAATTAAACAAAACGTGCATGGAGGGCAAGAATGTCTTCCTCTTGTATAAAAAAAAATCTCAACGAAATGAGCAGGGGAGACTAAGATTATCATGGTTCCATCATGGCCATAGATTACACAAATGTAAAAGTAGTAATGTCTGGAAGTTGAGTCATGGCAACTGGACTTCTTTTCTTGAGAGACTGAAACATTTCACTGCTCATACAAGCAGCTTCACCAGTCTGAGGAAGGTTAGTGGCGAGGCCTCTATTTTAGAGTTCACGTTGATTTCACATCACCCTGGTCTTAAATAGGCTTGAGATGAACAATGGCCTGAATAGGCTTGTTAGGTCAGAAATAGCCTGAATAGGTTCATAGGTGGTCCATGATCTGAATAGGCTCATTAGGTGGATAATGCCCTAGGGCAATGGTGGCAAACCTTTTAGAGACCGAGTGCCCCAACTGTGCCCCAACTGCAATTCAAAGCCCACTATTTATTTATTTTTTGCAAAGTACCTATACAGCAATTTAACCTGAATGCAGATGGCTGTGAAGGGGCGATGTCAGGTGCCCACAGAAAGGGTTCCGAGTGCCACCTTTGGCACCTGTGCCATAGGTTTGCCAACACTGCCCTAGGGTATGAAAGTCCCACCTATGCACCAACACCCATTAAGTATGGGTCATTAGTTATGGCCTTGCTGATGGAAGTGTGAAGTGCTTTTGATTTGTCTGAGGATTGAGGAAAGGGCTGCTTGATAAGTAGCAGATAGATTGTGTCTGAGTCCCCCACTGATGTTGAGAGAAGGGTTTTCAAAACACACATGAATAGCTTCCCTGTACTCTCTCTCTCAAACCTAATTTCCCCAGTGCCACCAATTGTTGCCAACCTATACATGGAAGAAGTGGAGAAGAAGGCACTCAACACTAGAGATGGGCACGACTTGAAAAAAAATTTTTCGAGTTGTCGTTAGTCGGGCCAGTCCCATTTCGGGTCGTTTCCAGTTTTCGCGAAAATTTGCAAAAATTAGTTGGTTTGTTTTTTCGTTTTTTCGTTGTCGTTAGTACTGGTTTTTTTGGGGGGGGGAGCGGGCTCCTGGAGGCACCTCTGTGGGGTGGGTGCCTCCTCTGGCCCGCTATAAAGGGAAAGTGGGCTCCTGGAGGCATCCGTGGGTGCCTCCTGCCACTAGGAAGGGGAAGCAGGCTCCAAGAGAGACCCCTCTACATGGGGGTCTCCCTTCCTCACCTGCTGCTGCTGCAAAATGCTATGCAATAGCCATATGGATATTGCATAACATAATGTGCAGACAGTGAGACCAGTGAGAGTGATAGCGTCATGCCCGCCCTGCACAAGGCTCTGGCACCACCATGTCTCACACAGAAGGGAATTGTACTTGCTGCGTGTAGTGCAATGCAAGCAAGTAGATCTGGCTTTAAGGTGGCTTAGTGCAAGAGCTAGGGTTAGGCTAGTGACGGGTAAGGTTACGGTGGGCTAGTGGGTTGCACCTCTGGGTGCCTCTCTGACCCACTAAGAAGACAGTCTGTGACGTATGGGTACGGAGTCAAGGGTTAGGGTTAGGGCTAGGGCAGGTTTTAGGGGGCTTTTTGGCACATCCCAGAAGTCTCCATGGCCAAGTGGCCATGCGACTGGTGGGATGGCTCCAAAAATTTGCATGGTTGTCCACTCCCACATGGCTGGCCACTCGGCCAGCCCATCATTGCGCAGGTGTAAAACAAATAAAATAAAATAAAATAAATGGAGGACAGAGGAGGAGAGGAGAGACATTTTGTTGCAAGAAAAAACCCACTGCTACTGTGAAAAATCTGGCAGTTTATAAATTTTCGCGTGTTTCTGTTGTGCTTGTGTGTTTTTGGACCACGATTTCAAAAACAATATTGCGTTCGCCACCCCATTTTGGATCCCCCGCCCGCACCGCATGGCATGGCGATGGCGACTCGCGAGTCCGGCTGCCCAGGACGGGGGGGAGGCGGGACCCCCCCTCCAGAAACCACCCCTCCGGTAGGTGCCCTGCGCCCTTAGTCAAGCAGGCATTTTTCCGCCTGCTTTTTTGGCCCGGGAATGGGTGGGGGGAGAGTTTAAAAAAGTTTTTCCTGTGCCGTCCGTGCCGCTTGCTTGCGCTTTAATTGCGGCGGCCGGCGGCGAGACTGGGCTTTTTGCTGGCTGCGAGCCTGCGGCGAGTCCCACCAGAGCAGCCCAGGACGGGGGATGAGGGGGGAGGCCGGGGACCTCCAGAAACAACCCCTCTGGTAGGTGCCCTGAGGCACGGCAGGCATTTTCCCGCCTGCTTTTTGGCTGGGAACCGGGTTTTTTTAACTTTTAAAAACTTTTTTTCTGTGCCGCGTGTGGCATCGCGCGATCTCGCGATGCAAGGAATGAGCACGACAAATCAGACCAAAATTGTTCGTTCGTCGGTTCGAGCTCGAAGTCTGGGGGAGTAATTCCCGTTACCGTTTCCGTAGAGTAACGGAACCGAGTAACGGAAACGGAAACGGAAATACCGCTAAGTCGTGCCCATCTCTACTCAACACCTTCCCAGGGACAACACCATCCCACTGGTTCAGGTATGTAGATGATACCTGGGTGAACATCAAGACTCAGGAAATAGGCCTTTACAGATGATATCAATGCGGTGGACCCTAATATTAAGTTCACTAGGGAAGACACCCAAGACAACAGGCTGGCTTTCCTGGACTGTGCAGTCATCGTCAGACCTGACCGTGACCTGGGAATAGAGGTTTGTAGGAAACCCACCCACACAGATCAGTACTTAACTCTTTGACTCCCACCATCCATTACAGCACAAATTAGGAGTAGAGGTGGGCACGAAACAGAAAACCCATGGTTTCGGTTCGTCTTTTTCGGGCCCACCCTTGGTTCGGTTTGGTTCGGGTTCATACAATTTAAAAAAAATTGTACGAACCCAAACCGACCCAAACTGGTTTGGGTCAACTTACCGGGCAGCATCGGCGTTGGCAGCGATCACATCGGTGGTGGCGGGGCAATCCTGGCCTCAAGCCAGCACCTCTTTTTTTCTTTAAGTGCCGACTGTGCTCCTTTTTTATTTTTATTTTTTGTTTTGCAGCACCAATCACACGGCTCCTGGGGCCCGGATAGTGCTTTTGTTGTTGTTGTTGTTGTTGTTGTTGTTGTTGTTGTTGTTGTTGTTGTTGTTGTTGTTGTTGTTTATTTTACAGCGCCAACCCAGCCAACCCTGGGGCTGGGTCAGCACTCCTTTTTAATTTTTAATTTTTAATTTTATTTTATTTGGGGGGGGTTGTTAAAAGTCCCCAGTAGGGGCTTTTGAGGCACTGGCTTGGAGCCAGCACCTCGGGGTTGTTGTTTTTTCTGCACTGGCAATGGGGCCATTTTCAGAGGGATCCTGCCAACCTGTCATAGGCTGGACCCCTTTAAAATGGCCCAGTTGGCACTGGGGAGAATCCCTGGTGGCAACTGGGCTATTTTTAAAGGGGTCCAGCCTATGACAGGTTGACAGAACCCATCTGAAAATCCTAGGAAGGGCATCCCAATCGCCTGCAACAGCCCTCCCTAGCATTTTCACAGGACTCCTGCCGGGCTGTCAGTCACAGCACTGCTTTAAACCTGGCCCAGTCGGTACCAGGAGGACTCCATGGTACCGACTGAGCCAGGTTTAAAGGGGTCCAGCGATTGACAGCTCAGCAGGAGCCCTCAGAGGACAGTGCGATCACTGCAACTTCCCTCCCAACCTGTTTTCTGAAGGCTCCTGCCAGGCTGTCAATTGCTGGGCCACTTTTAACCTGGCCCAGTCTGTACCAGGGGAAGCCCCTCGTACCGACTGGGCCAGGTTTAAAGGGGTCCAGCCATTGACAGTTAGGCAGGAGCCCTCAGAAAATGGTGGAAGAAAGGTTGGGCTTTTAAAATCCCTTTCCCGTCAAAGCCAGCGCTACAGCTGATCGGCAGCGCTGGCTTCTGGAGGAAAAAAACCCGTCCACCCAAAGGATCCGATACCAAAACAAAAAAGGAGCAATATAGTATATGCGGTCCAATGCGGTCCAATGAGGAGTATGCAGAACTCTACATTGGAGAAATTAAACAGCCATTAAAAAGAAGGATGGCCCAACATAGGAGGGGTAACAGCTCAGGACCAAAATCAGCAGTACAACTCCATTTGAAGGACAAAGGGCACTCATTCAAAGATGAAGATGTACACATAGTAGACAGAGAATATAGGTGGTTTGAGAGAGGAGTAAGGGAAGCCATTCATGTGAACATTGAAACCCCCTCTCTCAATAGAGGTGGGGGCCTCAGGGATAGTCTATCTGCTACTTATCAGGGTGTGCTTTCAACAATACCCAGACAAATCAAAAAGCCTTTACCACCAAGGCCATAGCTAAGGACCCATACTTTATAAGTTTCAGCACCTTAGGCCATTGTTCACCTTAAGGCTATAGATACTATTGTCTACCTAATGAGCCTATTCAGGTCATTATTCATCTTATGAGCCTATTTCATACCAGGGTGGCAAGAGGTCAAAGGTGACTATAAGATGGAGGACTTGCACTCAGACTGATGAAACTATTTGGATGAGCAGCGAAACATTTCTATCTCTCAGGAAAAAGAAGTCCACCAGCCATGACTCAACTTCCAGATAAACTCACCTGGATGACTGAGAATCTTCACAGACATATTCAGGAGATATCATACATAAAGCTTAGCAGCAACATAAAGAAGTCTAATGGGTCTATATTTAAGAGAATATGTTGGATCACCTTTCCTAAGAATAGGGAAAATAATACTGGTTCTCCAACCTGACGGGATATTTCCTGTGCAATTAATATGGCTGAATAAATTGGCTAAAATGGGTGACCACCAGCCTATATCAAAGGCAAACATGTCAGCAGGGATCATGTCATGCCTTCTCCAGGGGCCTTGCCATTGTGAAGAGTGGAGATCAAGTCCCTACTTTCTGCTCAAGAAACGGGGGCCAAACTAAGAGATTATCTGAAACTCCATTTATAGTTTGCAAATGATGACTACTTCCAAAAATATGGCTAAAATGGAAAACCCATACTTTCAGGTGTGATTGGATTGGCAATTTCAGGGGCTTTCTCTGAGAAACCTCTCTCTATCAATCTCCAGAATTTACTGTCGTTTTCTTCAGCTCAGAGATTTCCAACTGTTAGTAAAAAAAAAAAGGCTTTCCTTTTCTCCCTTAAAAATTGTTTATATGCCCTCCTGTATCGCTATAAGTGAGTGGTGGCTTCAGATGTTTAAACAAAGGTGTTGTTTTTTTTGCTGATCTTGTCATATCACTGAGCTGTTTTTTCTTAAACTGGCAATCCTTATCAAACCATGATATTTGGGATCCTTGATCTTTTTTCTGAGTAGGTTGTGGTTAAAAGGGGCCTGAGAGCATTTATTATATCCTGATATGGTCCACAAATGTTCTGGGACCCTTGGATGGCATGCTAAGACAGCACTTGAAGTTGATCTGTTCTCAGCAACTGCCTTATATTAGTATCTATTTGGAGGGACCTTCTGAGCCGTTTCTCTCCTTGTATATGACCCACTGTTTTATTATCAGTTATGGTACCAGACTGCATCTGATGAGATCTTATAGTTACTCTAAGAGGGAGATGGTCACTGTCTGATCTATCATCAGTTTCCAAAGACTGCACAAGAGGTAGCATGGCAAGTGACCCCAACACATAGTCAACTACACTGGCTCCCCTATCGGTCAAGTATGTGAAGTATCCCTTAAAGTGGGCCAAATGAGAACTGCTTAAATAAGCTGATATTTATGAATCAGCTGGAAAAGGAAATGACCATGTTTGCTAGTGATCTTATCATGGGAAATTCTATTGATGTTAATACCACCTTCTAGTTCAACAGACCGATGAAGCTGTTTGGATGAACAGCGAAATGTTTCTATCTCTCAAAAAAGAAGTCCAGTAGCCATGACTCAACTCCGAGTTTCTAGTTCAACACTTTTCCCATAAATTTAAAGTTGTTTCCCATTCTGGCATTAAAATCACCAAACATTAAAAGATGATCATTAGAATACTCAGAGAGTAAGGTGTGAAATGAGTCCTCCAGTTTAGCCCAGCCAGCCATCTGTTAAAGAACCCAGAGAACCCGTGGGGGAAACAGACATTAACACAGATCAAAGGTCCAAAATTACAGCACTGTATACTCAGTACCTGCCAGTTATTAGAATTTAAGCTATCCATCTCAATCACCTTCAACCCTAAAATGGAGGAGATTGATCTAGCCAGACCAACACTACCATGATCTGAGGAATATATATATGTCCCATGTATATCCCATGTCCATGAATATATATCCCATGTCCTAGAGCCCTGGAGGCTTAGGGAATTTTTCTCCATGATACAGGTCTCTCGAAGGCAAATTATACCAAAAGTCTGGAGATATTGGGTAAACTCAGGGTCAGCCAATTTATTTTTTTCCAACCCGCAAAGTTCCTAGATAAAAGTTTCACTAGTTGGCTTGCTTTCTTGCCTGCCTTTAGTCAGTTCTGAGGGTGAGTTGCCAAGGGGGCATACCTAATGCCCAGGTGCCACTCAGAGGTCCATTCAGAAGTAGTTCCACTTGCGCAGGGTAGAAGATTCTTTACTTTAGTTGAATTAGTATGTGTTCCCCCATTTGAATGATACTGCTGTGCCTTTGAATTTATCTAACAGGCTCCAGAAGTAATTGGCCTTCTTACTCTCTGTAAATGTCAAAAGCACCCTACCTCTTGACATCCTAGGCTTAGTGGGATATGTACAAACACATTTTATAATCATTTGGGGATCCCAGTCCTCACTCAGTGTATCTAAAACACCCCACATTACTTTTAAATTAGAAGCCCAAGCATTGTTTAATTTTAACAGCCAATTATAGATGGTGACATGGCACTCAGAATTGGCTGGTAGGATTTCAGCCAAGGATGGATCTTTGGTGTCAGTAGTAGCTAGCTTTAAAAAGTTACTTGGGAATTTTCTTTCTCTCTGTTTTTCTATGTGCTGCCACTCAGGTAAAAAACTTGGATTGGGAGTCTTTCAACATATCTTCCTGCCATTCATTTGTAATTATTAAATCTGGACTTGAGAACATTAGAAATCAAGAACATAAGAACAGCCTAGCTGGAATAGGTCACAGACCATCCAGTCCAGCATTCTGTCTCTCACTGTGGCTCACCATTCTTCTTCTTCTTGTTGTTGTTGTTGTTGTTGTTGTTGAATGCTGAGAGATCCTCAGATCCGTTGAAAGAACTGGAACGTCAGAGTTGAACACATGTATAGCAAACATGTATTGAGGAGGGGCGATCCCTCAAAAATGGTCTACTCACAAATTGAGATTGAGGCCTACTTGGGTGCCCATTTTTTTAAATCTTAAGAAGGCACGGTGCAGAATTGAACTCCCAATCTCTGGCTCTGCACTCAGATGCCTAAATCACCGAGCTGTACAGCAGTTCTGCATTCACTAATTTATTTATTTCTCAGACTAGGCCATGAAAATGGCAGCTGATATGTCAGCAGCTGAATTTCAGAGGCTAGTTCACTTCTAAAAGTGAATCAAACTTTTTTTATGGGCCTGTAATTTACCCAATGATGACTTGACTCTTTGACTCTCGGGGGTAGAATATGCATGACTTAGGTTGCATTTACATGACCCCTAAAATCCGATGCAAAGGGCTCCCAGATGCAGAGCTTAAAATTGTTTTCCCACCAGCTGTGGACTTTAAAAAAAAATTAAGTACGACCACACCCAACGAAGCACGCCCCAGCACATTTTACAAGTACCTGGTCTCTGGAGGTAAAAAAATTTCCGATGCAGATTGTAAAGCTCTGGATGCCTGGCTCTCCTTGCCTTCTATTTGTTTTTGCTGTCCCCGCCGCCCCTTTAACAGACAGGAATCCCTACGGGGCTGCTCCAATGCAGACAGCGGTGAGCCTGCATTTTTCTTCTCCCTTTTTTCTCCCTCCCCTCACTGCAGACAGGAGCAATGGAGTGCGTAAGGATGGGAACACAGGAAGCAGAACAAAACCCTACAATCTCTGGTCCGAATTTAAGTTGCCAGCGGATTTTAGAGGTCATGTAAAAGCGCCCTTACTTGACTTACTTAACAAACCACAGAAGTCTGACTATTAGGGGAAACCATGGCTTCGCAATCTTGGGTGGTGTTGAAAGCAGAGAATCAGCACATGGAAACTTTCTTTCTTTCTTTCTTTCTTTCTTTCTTTCTTTCTTTCTTTCTTTCTTTCTTTCTTTCTTTCTTTCTTTCTTTCTTTCTTTCTTTCATTTCTTTGCTTTTTTTATTTTTGAGGTCTAGTGGGATTTGAATGCCCAGTCTGTGGCTTGGTCGCTGGGGCTTCCAATCCACTGAGCTATACCATTTCTTGGAGTACCTTTTAAAAATGAGTAAAGTTGTGTGGTCCAATAAAGGTGTCCCTTGCCCTTTCTACCCAATCCTTCTGTTTGGCTTAGGAGCCAATTAAGAGCCTTTGGGACCCGCACAGGTGGGACCCACACTCATTCCATGCTTTTTGCTTCTTGCTATGAGTATTTTATTTAGTTCTGCATGGATTCTGAACATGGAAGAAATGCTTACATACCATGACTAATATAGCATGGGGAAGGGACAAGTGTGTTGTCTGGTTGCCTAGGCAACAGGGAACACTTCTGCGGAAATCCTTAAGCTGCAGTGTGAGGAGGAACAAAGAAGAAAATGATACATGGGTTAACTTGAGAATTCTTGGAAAAAGAAAACAAAGGTTGCCCCGCTTAGACTGATAGTCAGAAAGTTCAGTGGGGTGTGGTGAATGCATGGTTGAATTCTTTGGTTCTTTAAATGTCACATGACCCACCAGGAAAATCCCCCCCCCATCCAACCAAGAAACCGGAGAACCTGTCAATTTTTTTTCAATCAAGAAAACAAGCAAAGGTATTTAGAAATATGCAGAGTCAATCTCAGACTCAAAACAGAAAAACTGTGTGTTGTCTCTTTAGCGATACTGGCTTACACATGAGGCAGAATGGACCAAAAGACTGGATTTATATTCCTGTCCTGAAGAGACCAAGACGGGAGTTTGATGCAAATCCCATTCCCAAAAGGCAGAGGAGAATCTTCCTGAAGTTTTCAAACAACAAATCTCATCATCCACCTTTCTTACCTACCGTGACTAATTGTTGCTGGCACATGGAATAGGTTGCATGTTTCCTACCCCTCCTACAAAGTCTGGAGCCTGGCATCAGAAGGATGGTTTTCACACATGAGGAGGAGCCTTGTGGAGCTGTGGTTAAGTGGCAGGACTGCAGTCGAGCCTTTACTTACAACCTGAGTTCAATCCCAACAGGCTCAGGTAGCCAGCTCAAATTTGACTCCACCTTCCATCCCCCTGGTTTTGGACAATGGAGTATCCAGTTCACTGGGGAGGTGGGCAAAAATGTTGTTTGCATCATTAAATTGTAAACAGCCCAGAGAGTGCTGTAAGTACTGTGGGCTAGTATACAAGCAGCACAGTTTGCTTTTGTTTTACCGTACTAAGCGGCAGAAATGCTTTGAGCACTCGGAAGGGAAAATTTAATGGAATTATGAAAACTGCAACTGCATGTTTTATCCAAATGACTGCCTACGGATGCAAGGACAATAGATGACAGCTCTGAAGTATACTCCTCTACAAGCACAGCCGGCAGAATGAGCCATCAGCACCAGAGACAGAGAGGCAACTGGCAATTTGCACAATAGACCAGGTGATTTTTTAAAATTCTTGCTGGCCTGTTGTTGGGAGTTGCTCTTTGTGAGTGAGTTTAGTAGCTTTCTGAAGGTTAAATCAAATAAGAGCTTGGGGAGGGAGAACAAAATATGAGGCGGAAGAAGAAGAAGAAGAAGAAGAAGAAGAAGAAGAAGAAGAAGAAGAAGAAGAAGAAGAAGAAGAAGAAGAAGAAGAAGAAGAAGAAGAAGAAGAAGAAACAGTCACTAAATCAATAGTTACATGCCATGGAGCAATGCATACTGCGGACAAATGAACAGAGCAGATAAAATCTGCTTTCACAGAATAATTGAGTTGGATGGGGCCTACAAAACCAATGAGTCCAACCCCCTTTCTCAAGGCAGGAATACAAATCAAAGGATATCTGCCTGGTTGTTGTCTAAATTTATCCCAGATTCCTCTAGTGTTGTAGCACTCACCACCTCTTGAGGTCAGTGGTTCTGTTGCCATACTGCTCTAACAGTGTAGGGAAATTAGCATGATGTGACATAGTGTTAATTGCTAAGATGAATATTAAGACCACATTTTGGTATGTATTAGACCTTATCTGAGGAATGTAGAGGAACAGACATAACAAGCTAGCAGCACGAAAAATGGTCAGCTACTATTGGTCAATTATGTCATGTGACATCTAGAAGCTGTGAGAAGAAGATGAGTAGACAGAGAGAAGCCATTATTATTCTGATGATTATGCTGATGATTATGCTGAGGATCTTAGGATCGCTATGAGCAATGGAGCTCACTGCAGTTAGGTAGAATAGGAAAAGTTAGCTTAGAAGAAACCTTGAACATAATCAGTTAGTCAAGATGACTTAGATTTTATTATTTTTAGGGAAATAAGACTATGATTGAGATTTGTTAAGTTCTGCTATTTTTGAAACTTTTTGAATTCTTATGTTTGCATTTAAAGAATAGAAAATAAAATACTATTTTTGGAAAGTAGTGAGGCCTCTTGTTTTGAAAAAGAACCCAGAGTAAATCAGAAGGTGGAGATGTTTTGGAGTATTTTTGCTTCATAGAAAAGGAATTCTCTTTACTTTTGAACTTGGTCAGTGCAACCACGTTTTGATTTACCATGCAAACAGTCAGGAAGTTTTCCATTATATTCAATCAAAATCTGGCTTCCTGGCTCATTGTTGTGTGTCCTGCTCTCCAGGATTGTTGAAAAGAGATCCATACCCTCCTTTATATATGACTACTTTTCAGGTATTTCCATGCCCTTCTCTACCACTTCCTCCTCTAGGTAGACCATGATGTGCCTGCAAAAGGAGACATTCCTGCTTATGTTTAGGCTTTCTAGGCATGCACTCCAAAATTTTAAGAGC
Organism: Phrynocephalus guinanensis; assembly: GCA_037367245.1. NCBI lineage: Eukaryota > Metazoa > Chordata > Lepidosauria > Squamata > Agamidae > Phrynocephalus > Phrynocephalus guinanensis. Next base: position 99,774,877 of record CM074740.1, on the reverse strand, counting down.
CCCCTTTTATGGAGATACATTGCCCTCCATGTAGACCATGAGATCCACAGTGCTGTAGTAGATAGAGCATCGGACTGGGTACTCCCTTCTAAGCACATTGGAGACACCCTGATAAAGGATGACTGAATAGGGCTTTCGTTGAGAGACACTGTCATTTTGGAGCAAAACAGTAACACGGTTGCTCTTCTGAAACTGTCTGGTGGTCTGTGTGGGAAGCTGACCTGGACTTGGAACTGAGAAATGTTAGCCAGTAGAGATGGGCACGACTTGAAAAAAAAAATTTCGAGTTGTCGTTAGTCGGGCCGGTTCCATTTCGGCTCGTTTCCGTTTTTCGCGAAAATTTGCAAAAATTAGTCAGTTTGTTTTTTCGTTTTTTCGTTGTCGTTAGTACTGGTTTGGGGAGGGGGTAGCGGGCTCCTGGAGGGAGCTGCAGGAGTCAGCCAGAGCAACAAGTGACGGACTGGCAGACTCTTTGTACCCGCTGTGTCTCACATACTTGCATGTAGTGCAATGCAAGTAGATCTGGCTTATTAGGGTTAAGACAGGTTAGCGCAACGGCTAGAGTTAGGCTAGTTACGGGTGAGGTTAGGGTGAGTATTGGGGTGCACCTCTGGGTGCCTCTCTGACCCACTTAGAAGGACAGTGTACTGGCGTATGGGTTAGGCTTAGGGTTTGGGTTTGGGCCACGATTAGTGGGCTGTTTATGCCCGATTGGCACATCCCAGAAGTCTCTGTGGTCAACCTGACCAAGTGGCCATGGGATTGGTGGAAAATTTGCATGGTCTACTCCCATGGGCGAGCCCATCATTGCAAATGTGCAGGTGTAAAAAAATAAAATAAAATAAAATAAAATAAAATCAACGGAGACTTTTTTTTTGCAAGAAAAACCCACTGCTGCTACTGTAAAAATTCAAGCATTTAAAATAGCTAATTTTCGCATGTTTCTGTGGTGCTTTGGTGGGGTTTTGGGCAATGATTTCAAAAAAAATATTGCAGTCGCCATTTTGGATCCCCCCCACCGCATGGCAAATGGATGCGCCCTCCCAGCCTGGTACAGTCAGCAAAACCTGGCCATGCGATTGGTGGAATGGCTCCAAAACTTTGCATGGTCCACTCCCATGGGCGAGCCCATCATTGCGAATGCGCAGGTGTAAAAAAATAAAATAAAATAAAATAAAATAAAATAAAATAAAATCAATGGAGACTTTTTTGCAAGAAAAACCCACTGCTGCTCCTGTAAAAATTCAAGCATTTAAAATAGCTAATTTTCGCATGTTTCTGTGGTGCTTTGGTGGGGTTTTGGGCAACGATTTTAAAAAAAATATTGCGGTCGCCATTTTGGATCCCCCCCCACCGCATGGCAAATGGATGCGCCCTCCCAGCCTGGTACCAGCAGCGCAGCAGTAGCAATAGCCAAGGAGAGGGGGGCGGGGAAACCCCCCCCCAAAATAAAACACACTTCTGGCCTGGTAGGTGCCCTCAGACAGTTTTCGCCTACTTTTAGGGCCGGGAATCGGTTTTTTTTTTAACTTTTAAAAACTTTTTTTCTGTGCCACTTGGCATTGCGCGATGCAAGGAACGAGCACGACAAATCAGACCAAATTGTTCGTTCGTCGGTTCGAGCTCGAAGTCTGGCGGAGTAATTCCCGTTTCCGTTTCCGTAGAGTAACGGATACGAGTAACAGAAACGGAAACGGGAATACCACTAAGTCGTGCCCATCTCTATTAGCCAGAATGGCATACACTGAGATCAAGCTAAACAACTTAAATTGTGGTGATGACTTGACACCAGCTTAGGAGTCAATGCTCACATTTCTTGTTACCAACAAATGCTCAAGTTTGGTGTGTGACCAGGGAAATAAGGGTCAACTAAATGAGTAGCAGTTTACCACTGACCTAAGTTCTGGACAATTTATGCCATGCATTGCTCAACCATCAATGCCATTTTGCACCCTCCAGAAGCACAATGCTTTAAACCTCCCTTGTATAGCAAGGAGTAGAACAAATCTCAATAAAAACTGAAGCATGTTTCTGCCAGCTGTTTTTTTTAAGGTAATTGTAAACCACGTCCTACATTGTAGCATGTAATGGGATTGGGTTTTGTGCTCTGTAAGCACTGGACATTTGTAGGTTCATGGAATGGGTTGTAATATTCTGTTACTTTTAAATAGGTTTTAGGTATCAATTTTATTGTCTTTTTAATATAATGTTTAACATAACTCTCCTTCGGCAACTGCAGCGGGTCCAAAATGCGGCAGCCAGACTGGTGGAGGGTGTGCCTCGGTTTGACCACATCACCCCAGTCCTAGCCCGCCTGCATTGGTTGCCCGTTGCGGCCCAAATCAGATTCAAGGTCCTGGTTTTGATTTACAAAACCCTCCATGGCCTAGGACCTGACTTCATGACAGAGCGGATCGACCAGCGGTTAACATCGGCCCATCCGACTAGGTTGTCGCGGGCGCACATGCTGCATGTGGCCATGCCCAGGGAGGCTCGGAGAACATCCACCCGTACCCGAGCCTTTTCTGTGGCTGGCCCCACCATGTGGAATCATCTTCCAACAGAAGTGCACCTAGCAGAGTCCCTGCCAGCCTTCCAGAAGGCTTTGAAAACTCTCCTCTTCCGGGAGGCGTTTGGTTGATCCAACTAAAGTTTTTTTTTCCTTGCCCCGCCATCTGCAACTCTGATTTTTATTGTTCTGTTAGCTGGTTAACTCTGTGTTATTTTAACCGTTACTTTGTTATATTGTTTGTTGTAAACCGCCCGGAGTTCCTTCGGGAAGACGGGCAGTATATAAGATAGATAGATAGATAAATAAATAAATAAATAAATAAATAAATAAATAAATAAATAAATAAATAAATAAGAACAGGATTGCTGGATCAGGCCACAGCCCATCCTATCCAGCATTGCCCTCCCACGGCGGAATGACCACGCGAGACAGGGTATTGGGTTCAACTCTGGGCCACTTTATTAACATATAAAGTCAGCCGGTCCCCTTTCCCCATCCGGCCTGCCCAGGCCCATCCTTTGTGCCTGTCAGTCCAGTGGGCCCTCCAGGTACATCCATCCCCCCCGGCTTTGTGATCTCCGATCTGCAACGCCGTGAGAGCAGACAGTCCCTTCAGGAAATTGAGACCTGACTCCCTACTGCCTCTCCATACCCGCACTACCGCCCTCCAGTGGCCATAACAATCCCCTACGGGGATACCCACCCCGCCGCAGCAGTATGGGATAGGCGAAAAATCCCCAGGTGCTAGTTGCCAATTGTGCACCCGGGTCAAAAATTCCTATCCGGCCCCGAAGCGACCAGATGAACTCATACTACTGCTTAAAAGGGCGGGTGGGCGGGCAACACCACTTGCCTCACGCAGAGGCTGCGGTCCACGTGGCGAGCCCCTTTAAGGGCTCGGATCTTCTGCCAACGCGAGCCAGGTAGGTCTCGCGAGGCTTCCTCCGTGGATGGGGCAAGGGAGCTCTGCGCTTGCCCAGTCGCGCTGCGGAGCCGGGCATTGCCCCCCCACGGCGGAATGACCACGCGAGACAGGGTATTGGGTTCAACTCCGGGCCACTTTATTAACATATCAAACCACGCAACACAAGTTAACTTCAACCGGGGCCTGCTGCAGTGCGGGGTGGAATTGTTCCTCTGGGTCTCCTGGGACCCCCTCAGCAGGCAGCCTCTCTGGGCGAGTCGCTAGCCCCGAGGACGCCCTGCCCGTGAGCAGGGCGGCCTCAGTCAGCCGGTCCCCTTTCCCCATCCGGCCTGCCCAGGCCCATCCTTTGTGCCTGTCAGTCCAGTGGGCCCTCCAGGTACATCCATCCCCCCCGGCTTTGTGATCTCCGATCTGCAACGCCGTGAGAGTGGACGGTCCCTTCAGGAAATTGAGACCTGACTCCCTACTGCCTCTCCATACCCGCACTACCACCACGGTAGGGGTCTGGCCTTGCCACGTCCCCTACCCCACCCCACCAGCTGTGCACCACTTCCAGCAGGCCCCTCTTTAGGTCCGACAAAAACAACTCCATGCCCAGGTCAGATAGGTGGACCCCGTCCTCCCGATATAACTCTGGGGTAGCGGCCACAAGCCGCGGGTGCCCCACAACAGAACCCAATCGTTGCCTCACTGCCCTGCAAACATCCCTGTTGACACCCCTGCGAACCGTGTTCATCACCTGTGGTGCGCACTGTGCCCTCCACTGGCGCCGGGGCACTATGTTAGACCACACCAACCTTGCCCGGGGGAAGGCCTCTTTCCACGCTGTCAGGTCCCTGACAATATCCTGGGCTAGCGATTTCCCCGTCTGGGAACCCACGTCATTGCCACCCAAGTGCACCACCATCACATCAGGAGGGCAGCTTCCGGCCTCCGACCTTGCCCTCCCCTCAAACTGGCACCAGCGCATGCCTCTGTAACCCTTCCATTCGATAACGGCTATCCCCCCCATGCCCAAATTAACTCCCCAGGCCGTCCTCGCCGCATACATGGCCGCCCAATAAACATAACTATGGCCCAGAATGAGAACGCAGCATCTGGAGCGTCGTGGCCCGGGTCCTGTAAGAAAACAAAACCGAACAATTAACATGGAGGGAGGGGGCGCACATAGGTTTTGAAGCGTGCTGACGTCCACCGTCCCAGGGACTTTATCTCCTGCGGCCCGTACCCCAAAGCCGCCGCCGTGGACGCAGCGCCAATTCTGAATGAGTGGGTCCCAAACCTCATTCCTTCCAAGCCCAGCGCTTCCAAGGCCCGCTGCGTCAGTTTCCAAAATTGGAATTTAGTCAGAGGGTTGCCCTCCTTATGCCGAAACAAGGGACCCTCCCCCTCCCCTCGCAGGGCTACATATTCAGTCATGGCCCTCAGGGGACAAACATCCTCCCTCGAGCAGGCCGCCAGCTCCACCCTCTGCCCCCGGGCCCGTTGATCCGTCTTGGATCGACGCACCAGGAAGACTGCCTTGCCTTGCCCCTGGTGGAAGTCAGCCCACTGCAGCGCCCGCCGGGATGCGTCCCGCTTGCCAGCCGCTACCAGCTCGCTAACGCAGAAGGCCCCCAAAAAGGCCACCAGTGCCGCCGCCCTCATCAATGCAGCCTCATAATCGTCCCTACACAGGCGCGCCCATTGCTTACCCATCAGGGCCAAGATGTTCGGAGTCAGGGGAAACCGTGTATCGACCCTCCTGCCCCCTTCTCTGGCCCAGCCTTCCAGCATCTTCCTGACCTGGAAGTCCTGGGTCAAGTCCTCGCACCCAAATGCCTTGACGTGGAACGCCAAGGCTGCCAACCTACCCTGCATCGTGCCCGGCGTAAGGCCCCACCGGTGTAAGTACACCAAATATTGGCGAATGTGATCTACTGGGGCAGGCCAGTTCACCGGCAGTTCCATCAGGTCCCTGAAATTACCAAAATCTCTGATCACGGCCTCGTATCCTCGCCGTGTCCGCGGTGCCAGCGCAAGGTCCAGGGCCCCGTCCGCCTCCTCCCGCCAATCTGCCATACTTCGTCTGGCAGCTGCTCTGGAAGCTCTGCCGCCTCCGGTGCCAGCACCCTGAAGCGCTCGAGCTGCTGGTGGTAAAGAGCGTCCGCGATGGAATTATCCAGCCCCGGGACGAGGCGCGCGCGCGCACCACGATGTTATATTGTAGCGCCCGCAGTGTCAGGGCCCGTACCAACTCCATGACCCATTCTGATTTGGATGTTAGATCGTTAATGGTGTACACAACAGCCATGTTGTCGCACCAGAATCGGACCACAGAGTTGGCCCAGTCTCCTGACCAAAGCCACAGGGCCCCCACTATCGGGAACAGCTCCAGGAATGTCAAATCCCGGGTGATCCCCGCTGCCGCCCACTCCCGTGGCCAAGTGCCATGGCACCACTTACCTTTCCAGTAGATGCCATAACCCTGGGAACCCGCAGCGTCGGTCTGCACCTGGAAATCCGCCCCCAACCTCAGCTCATCCCGCCAGAAGGATACCCCGTTAAACCCCTGCAGGAATTCTAACCACATCCTGAGGTCTTCCCTCATACCGCCTGTGATTTTAGTTCTGTGGGCCGGCTTCCTGAGACCCCGCATTGCGTCACAGAAGCGCCGTATGAACAGCCGTCCGGGCGCCACCACGTGGCAGGCGAAGTTCAAGTGACCCACCAGCTCCTGTAGGTCCCTCAGGGTGGCGCTCTTGCGCCGTAGGAGGGTAGCCACCCTCACCTTAAGGTCTTCCAACTTCTCCCCCGGCAATCTACAGGATTGGTTCCAGGTGTCCAACTCCACCCCGAGGAAGGTTAGGCAAGTTGTTGGGCCCTCAGTTTTATCCCCCGCCAGGGGGAGACCTAATTCTTCAGCCAGGGCCTGGAACGAACGGAGCAAAAACCTGCATACCCCCGAGTCTCTCCGCCCACAAAAAATATAATCGTCCAGGTAATGGGCAGTGCTGCCCAACCCGGTGACGTGGCGCAACTGCCACTCAACGAAAGAACTGAACCGTTCGAAAACTGCACATGATATCGAACAGCCAAATGGCAACGCCCTGTCCAGGTAAAATTTTCCGTTGAACTGGAAGCCTAACAAGTCAAGATCATCAGGGTGAACTGGTAATAGCCGGAACGCAAACTGGATATCACATTTGGCCATTTCTGCTCCTACCCCACAAGACCGGACCATGGCCACCGCTGCGTCGAAGGAAGTATACTGAGCAGAGCTCCTGTGGGATCCCGTCGTTTACTGACGCCCCCTCCGGGAATGACAAGTGATGAATAAGTCGATATTCACCCGGTGCCTTCTTTGGCACCAACCCCAGGGGGGACACCCTGAAGTTAGGCATCGGGGGGTCAACAAATGGCCCCAGGACCTTACCTTTCGTTACCTCCCTCTGGATCTTTTCTTCGGCCACCAGTTCCATACCCGTCAATGACTTCAAATTTGGTGCTGTAAACGCGCACCGAACCCCTTCGAACTGAATCCGGAACCCCCATGCGAACCCCTCGGCCAGGAATTGGGCCCCTTCCCTGTCTGGGTATAAGGCCAGCCACCGCTCCAACACTCTACGGTTGATTGGGCTGGGGCCCTTTTGGCGGATTAGTTCCTCCCACTTGCGGGGGCTTCCTCTGCTGCCCCCCGTTGCCCTGTCTGCCAAAGGTCCCCTTCGCCCTGGCACAGTTGACTGCTGCGTGCACAGCCCCGCAGACCGAACATTCGTGTCTGAAACGCCACTGCGCCCGGTTACAGGTGCCCTGGCCGTTGAAGTCCCAGCAGACCAGCCGGGGTTGAACCTGCTGGCCCACCCCCTGGCGGGTACCTGCTGCCTGGGCCAGGCGCCTAATAATGTGTCCGCTATCAAAGCGGTCTCCCAACGCCGGGCATACAGGCGTCATATATTGCAGCCACAGCGGGGGGTATGGTTCGTCCCACCTCAAATGGGACTGCGTGGCCGCCTTCATATGAAACCGCTCATCATACGTCAGCCAGGCGTACCCCGGGAAGTCCACAAAGGCCCTATATATCATATCCTGGTATTTAATGAGGCACTGGGCACGCCACGGATGGGCATGAAGGACCATGGACATATAAATGTTGTAAGCCAGCAACCAGTTGGCCCAGTTGCGTTCCGGCTTGCGCCTCAATCGGCGCTCTTTATCTTTTGCGTCCTCCTTTTCCAGCTCCTTCAACTCCAGCTCCCTGTTAAGGAGACTGAATAAGTCTACGTAGCCCCCCCGCCAGATCCGCTCCTTCGTGGCTTGGGCCAGGTGGTCCCCTAAGGGTGAAGCGTAATCTGCGTAGGGTAGAGTGGTGTACGGGACCCCGGCGTAAACTGGGCTTGTTGCCCATCCCTGTGGGCCCGCCGGGGGACCGCCAACCCCAGGCGGTGCACCGGGTTGAGGGAGCGGGTTCCACTGCCCGGCTACACCCATACTTACCCCCCCTTGCGGCCCCCATGGCCCTTGCCATACTGGGAATGGGAGTGTGTGCAGGGGCACCCCGTGGCTGCTCCCCACTGCATTCTGACCTGGGCTTACATGTTGGGCGTACGCCCCAGGGCCTCCTGGCAGTGCGCTGGCGTTCGCGCCTCCTGTGCTCGACCCCCCAGACCAGCTTAAGTTTGGAACTTGATGGGTACCCCCTGTCTGGCCCACACACACCCCCATGCACCTGCTGGAGTCTGCCCACTGGCCCCCAAGGCCACGCTTCCTGAGGTGTGGTGTCCGGTGCACTAGCCAACTCACTGTTTTCAAACGACGAAGGGCCCGGCTCGCTCCCGGGATGCGGGGCGGGGGCCCCGGCGGCTGCTGCCGCCATGTGGCCTGGTGCTGTGCTCGCCCCCGCTGCCGCCTCGTCCTGGACGCCTGCCGGAGTCATCTCACCCACCGCCGGGCGTGGGGCCGCGGGTGCGCGGGCCGCAGGCCCCATCTGAACCGCATCAGGCCGGGGCGCTGGCGTGGTCCCCTGTGCGATATATCAAAACGTTCCGTTAGCCTCCTGACCAGCTGCCTTCTGCACGCCCGCCTCCTGGCCTTGGACAGCCTGTCCATGGGACGGCCCGCTGAGGTGCCCTCCCCCGCCTGTTGGTCCCTAGCGGGGGCCCCCTCCCAGGCGTCCATCCGGGCCTCGAGTTGTGCCCACCGCTGCCAGTCCTCGCCCTCGGAGGAGGATTCATCCTCTGATAGCTCAGGCGCAGGCCGCTTAGCCAGGTGCTTGCCCTTGGGCCCGCCCTTCGGTCTTCTGGGCGCCATACCCACTGGCCAAACAATGTCCCGGCTCCCAGTGGTGGCCTGCTGTGCTCCGCTTCCCTTCCCGGGAGGTGTGTGGTTCCTGCCCCCGGGGCTACCCCCTACGTGGGTCTTCGGGCCCCGCACCCGGCCTCCCCGGCCACCAACCGCTCTGCCGGGCTCAGGTCGGCCTAGCTGCTGCCGTCCGGCCCGCAGGCCTTCGCGACCCAATGGGGCCCGCCTGCCTGCCTCGCCGTCCCGGGCCTCCCCGCCGCTGTTGCAGGGTCCGACGAGGCCTCAGAGCTGGGTAGATTCCCGAAAGGGCCCTCCCGGCCTCCCACCCCTCTTGGACCTACCCTTCGGCGCCACTCCCCCACGGACCCGGGGCTACTCCCGCCACCCCGCTGGTCCCTGCGTTTCGCCAGGCCTCTAGGCCCTGCAGGGGGGTCGCGGCCGCGGCCGAGCCCAGGCCGAGGGGGACGTGAAAGTAAAGTCAGGTGAGAGGGGGTCCCGTCCCCGGGCCGCCCGCCCACGCCGCCTAATCCCGCTCGGGCCCGCAAGGTCCGACAGGCCGCAGGCGGCCGCCGGGGAAAAGCTCCCGGACGCCCGTGCCGCGGCCCGCTGGGCTGCCAACCTGGGGGAAGGCGCTGCCACGCCTCCCCACGCCGATCTCCGGCCGCCGCTGCCGAGGCCTCCTCCGCTCGCCGCCGCTCCGCCGCGGCACCCGCCGACCGGAACGCCGCTCCTCGGATTTCCGGGTAGCCGAGAAGCGCAGCCACCCGCGGGCTGCGCCCTCAGACAACCCCGCCACCGCAGGCCTCAGTCGTCCTGCTCAGCTCATTGCCGCGCCACCGCGCCGCCACGTGCACAAGATGGCGGCCGCGAGCAGCGCAGCTCCGAGCTCCCTGTTCCAACGCCGCTTGCCTCACGCAGAGGCTGCGGTCCACGTGGCGAGCCCCTTTAAGGGCTCGGATCTTCTACCAACGCGAGCCAGGTAGGTCTCGCAAGGCTTCCGCCGGGGATGGGGCAAGGGAGCTCCGCGCTTGCGCAGTCGCGCTGCGGAGCCGGGCATTCTGTCTCATACAGTGGCTCACAATTTGCTTTAGGGTAATCCCAAGCAGATGTCTTCACCTGCTTATGATTCCCTGCAAATGCCATTGAAAGATATCCTGCCTATCTCTCCAACCTGGAGTTGTCCTTAGGCATCCATAATGGTAGCCATTGATACCCTTGTTCTCCATGAACTTGTCTAATCCTTTCTTAAACTGTCAAGGCTGACAGCTGTCACCACTTCTTCTGGAAGGGAATTCCATGGACCAGTGATCCTTTGGGTGAAAAAGTACTTTTTCTTATTTGTTTGAGATCTAGCACCCAAAGGTTTCATGGAGTGCCCCCTAGTTCTAGTGGTGTGTGATAGGGAAAACAGCTTTTCCTTATCTACTTTGTCCAAACCGTGTATTGATTAATATTTTTTTAAAATATTGTTTAATATTTTACACATTTGTATACCCACTGTTCTTAACTTTTAAATATTGTCTTTTTAATGATGTAAGCTGCCTTTGGTTCTTGAAAGCAGACAGGCAGGGTAAAAATATTTTTAAAATAAATGTTTATCTAATAAATAAATAATTAGATTCTGTCTGCCTCCCCAGCAATCTCCTCCAGGAGACATGGGATCTTTCTTTCTGTTAACATTTAAGCTTTACCTCCATTTACGCAGCGGACAGGAATGTTATACCATCATTACAGAAGAAAGTGTAAGTTTGTGTATGATCGTACAAGATCAATGAAAAAGACTCAGAAGGGTCTTCAAACACACAGCTTTAATGAATGCACAAAGGGCGAGGCAACGGCCAGGAATAATTCTCTACCCAACCTCTGTTTGACATTAGGGAAACTCTAGTTAAATGTGAGCCTTTTGCCATTAGCTGTGTTGCAAATTATCATGTTGGGCAATGGACAAATTTGCACCAGGCAGGCAGCTTGTAAAAATGAAGAGTGATTTAACTAAGTCATTTATCGATCCCTATGTTTGTTAAAGTGGATTTCAGGGTGCAGAACGCTAACTGAACTGAATCAATATGCTCTTTTTCCACGGCAGAGTTTGTCCTTTAAGATTACACCGCTGCTCGGAAGATCCGTGCTCCATCTCGAGGCATACTCTATGCAGATTCTGCCTTCGTTAAGGGTGCAAAAATTAATGTCAGGCAATTGTAGCAGGACAAAAAAATATCCCAGCTTGCTGTTAAGATGTGCAAATCCTCTGCCGTGAATTTATTAGCATCACGGTGACATATTAAAAGTTGCCAAAGATATGAGGGGGGAACACACCTTTTTCTTCCAGGAACAAGCCATGGGGCTTAGGGATGGGCACAAAATGGGAAATTTGTGTTTCATTTCATTTCGTTTCATTGACCCCCATGATTCATTTTTTTTACTACTAACAGTTTTTGAAAAATTTGTATGAAATGAATAAGAAAAAAAAAGATTCATTTCTCTATAAAAAGGGCTCCCAGGGTCCTAGAGGCACCAAATTTGGTGAGAACCATCCTGCGGACTCTCCACTTGAAGCCCTCCAGATTTGGAGTGATTTGGAGTTAGTGGGGCTGAATTATTAAAGTTCAAAGTGGGTGCCTCCAGAAAAAAAACATTTCTAAGTGTAATTTTCTGTGCTAGAAAATAGTGTTCCCAGGCAGCTAGCAGCATGAAAATTGGTGTTGAGCTTCCTCAAGCTCTCCCCTTGAAGCACTCCCAATCTGGAGCACAGGGAGAGGGAAAGACGACACATCAGAGGCTGTTTCCTGGTTGGAGTTTGAAGGTAAGATGGTGGATGATTTTGTTCTGGAGGGTGGGACTGCGCTCTGAACACCAGCTGTGCTGGCATGTTTCATTTTGGATCCAGTCCCCTTCCAAAATGAAACACCCTTCTCTAATTCTGAATCACCCCTTAAACACATTGGTAAGGGGGGGAGCGTGTGTCCCATTGAGAAGTTTAGGGGATGATGGTGTCCCGCCACCTTACTCAAGGGAGGATCCATAGTCTGGAGGACGCATTTTGCAGAAGGTATTGTACCCACCTGCCTGCTTTTCCTCTGTGCCTGCATTCTGATTGGCTGCCACTCCTGCACAGACTCCACCCCCTACCTTTGCAGCAAATGGAACTCTTCCCCACCCTCAGCATTCCTGCCCAGCATGTGACAGAAGCACTTGTGAGGAAGCACATGTGACAGAAGCAAGTGTGAGGCACTTTTCTATGTCCATCTTTCTTACACTGCATGTGAGGGTATGAAGGGCACATCTTCCTAAAAGGAGTAGGTGAGGAAGCAGAAACTTTCATCCTGAGGGGTCATGGCCTCCTTCCCACCCATAGGCTTTTCCAATGGACCAGTTCTATGAGAATGGACAAAAAGCCTAAAAATTAACGAAGACGAGGGGGTGGGGAGAAGAGGAAGAAAGGAAGAGAGCAAGTGCAGAAAAGGACATGTTCCCCACATTCCTCTTGCAAGAAATAAGCAGAACTGGCCCACCTGATCCTCCGTGGCTCCTCTTGCTCTGGGTGGCTACCCCTAGGGAGGCCCGTAAGGTTGCAACACACAATTGGGCCTTCTTAGTGGTCAGCCTAGCTCTCTGGAACAAACTACTGAGCGAGATACACCAGGCTCCTTCCCTGACATCATTAAAAAAAACTGTTAAAACCTGGCTGTTTAGGGATGCCTTCGGCAATCGCTAGGGTGTGCATTATTCTTCCCCGTCTTGAGATTTGTGCCTGTTATCAGTTGTCCTATGCCTCTTTCCAATTACTTGTTTGTTGTTGTGTATTTTCCCCTTTAATTTTATTATTATTATTATTTTATTTATCATTATTATTCTTGGATTTCTTATGTATTTTATGTTTACCGCCCAGAGTTCCCTCTTGTGAAATCAGCGCAGTATACAAATAAATAAATAAATAAATATGACATTGGCATCCTTCAGTCTCGAAAGACTATGGTATCATGCCTGGAGTAGAGATCCTAAAAACAGCACCTAGTGTGACTAAATAGACCAATTCGGGAATGGCAGTCTCTACCACACTGGGGGCAGATGTATTCTGTTTCCTGCCTGGTCCTTGAGTTTCGTTCTTTCCGTGCCTGCCTCTTTTCCTCTGCCTGTTGGACAAATGCCTCTTCAAATTTATGTAGACCATGCTGTATCTCTTGCCTCCAGACAGTGCGATCAGAGGTCAGGGTTTCCAAGCTGTTGAGGTCCATTCCCAAGGCCTTCAGGTCCCTCTTACAGATATCCTTATGCCGCAGCTGTGGTCTCCCTCTGGGGCGCTTTCCCTTCATTAGTTCTCCATATAGAAGATCTTTTGGGATCCGACTGTCATCCATTCTCACAACGTGTCCAAGCCAGTGTAAAATAAATAAATAAATAAATAAATAAGGATTGCACATGTTACCAGAGATGTTGGTAAGTGTTTGGCTCCAGGTCCAAGTCCCAGTCTTCTGTACCAAGACTTGAATCAAGTCCCAAGTCTTTGGTCCCAAGTCCAAGTCCCAAGTCTCAGACATTGCTGGGAGTGGACTTGTGCCTATGTAGAAGCAGCAACTTGCCTTGCTTTCCAAGAGCTGGCCCCCGCCTCTGCACATGCTCAGTTGCAATGGGCATGGCTCTGCCCCTGCCTTCCTGCTGCCGACCTGTGCCCGCCACTTCGCATCACCGTCATCAGAAACAAGGAGCAGGCTTGTTTTATTTTAAAGGGTTGTTTCTCATTATAGTGCCTCACATTTTATTCTGTGCACTTCTCTATATAACGAACACATAGCGATTGCTTCATATGACAGCTTGCTTCACCTTAATTTCCATGAGCCAAAAAATGGGTGGAATTTTGTTGTTGCTTTCAACAACACCAATATTCCCATGAGTGCAGAGGCCTATGCATCATCACGGCCCTTTTGACTGTGTGTTTGACTCCTCTAAATAACATTCAATATGGTGTCTCAGCTTGATCATCCAAATAATTCCTTCTGTTCCTGAATGCTTTCTCCCCTTGATTGAGTGATAAACAATAACCTCTTTAAAATGAGGTGGGCATATTTTAGCTTCTTGCATTTTGTGTGTTTAATGGCTTGAAACCTCTTTTGTTGGTCAACTTCGTCATCCAAAAATGGTTAATGTACTTCAATGAATCCACTTTTCATTTTTTTTTTTTTAAAAACTAATATCTTGTGTTAAGGACCGAGTTCCATGCCATACAGTAGAAATGAGAACATGCCACACAAAACTGAGAAGGCATCAAATACAATTGACACGACTCTGTTTTAATGCACCCCAAACACTGGCAGGTTTATACAAATCTGAAATAGAGGCATAATTATCAAATTATGAAATTTTGCTATCCAGCTCAGAAATTCTAATTTAATGTGTGTGTGTGTGTGTGTGTGTGTGTGTGTGTGTGTGTGTGTGTGTGTGTTGTCTAGATCATGTAGCCCCATTTGCAACTCAGTGTGGTGTGGCAGGTAATGTTTGTTAGAGACATTAATGCTGAAAGACTTTCTGAAACAATCTTTATGGTGAGGACACATTCTTTGTTAACAAGGCATTGCTGTATGCTGAAAACCAGGGTGACTGATGCTTGACAATGAGCACTCGCTTCATTTCAGATGGAAATGCTAGCAAATATCGATTTTGTTTGTTTGTTCTTTTTCTTCTTTTCATTCATTGCAGTCGGAATTTTTTTAAGCATGCTAGACAATCAGGAAAGAGAGACATTAACCAGGAAAACATGAATTGGTTCAGGAAAGCACTAAGGACTATGAGACTTCAAAGGCTGACAAATATAATCATTAAATAAATATTAGGCCAAGGAGAAAGTCTGCTGCAAGAGACAGGAAAACACAATAGTCTGAGATTTGTACATGTGAGGAGAATGTACAACTAGGGATGGGGGAATTTATTGCAAGGCTTACATACAGGACATTTACTAGAAATAAACTGTGCACAGAACAATGCACACCATTTGAAATGTGAATGGCTGAACTATGCCGAATTTGAAAAATATTCAGAAACATGCTTCTGTCAATGGGATAAACATTTAGACGAAGGAGATGGCGGGCGGTAGCAGCTTTCTGGCGTTTCTGCGTCCCAGCCTTCTATTTTCTTTTTCTATTTTATTGCTGCGCCGCTGGTTTTTTATTTTTATTTAATTTTTGGGGCTGCCAGGAGCACCTTGGGGGTGTTTGAACTTGGGGGGGGGCTTCGCTGAGGCCTCGGAGGCTCTTTCCGAATATTTGAGCCCGGACGCCGACGAGGACGAGGCGCGCGGATATGGTATGCTGCCTCGGTTGGGCGTCCCTTTGAATGCGCTGCCTCCCGCACTACCCCTCCTCTCTCCCCCCTTCTTCTTTTAACTTTCAGCGCCTTTCCTGGCAAGTTCCCCGTCTTTTGCCCACCCTTGTGGGGAGTCCTGGGTGAGTGGTCGGTCTGGTAGATCTGAGGACCGAGACGGCGACCGCCATTTCGGGTTCTCTCCCATCGGTCGGAGCTGACTTTTCTGCCGGGAATTGGTTGCCATTCTCCCCGGGGCTGCCTGTACTACCTTGCCAGCTGCTTCGTTTGCCCGGGTGGTTAGCCCGCCACCAGAACGGTTGCCTGCTTGTCCGCTCGGAAGCCCCAGCAGGTTTCCCTTGGCGTTGCTGTTGCTGGTGGTTCTCGGGCGGCAGTTTGGTTGTTGGCGCGCCCCTCGCTCCGGGAACTCGGGCGGTAAGTCGACCGCCGGTGCTGCCTTACTAATTGCTAGGTAGCCTAGCCGTTTTCCTCCCCGGTTGTTCCCGGTGGGTCTCCGGTGGGTCTCGGGCGGCTGTTCGGCCGCCGGTGTGCTGTCCCTTCCTTGGGACTCGGGCAGCATGTCGGCTGCCGGTGGTTGCTCTCCATCGCCCGTTGTAGCCCTAGTGGCTGGTGGTTCCCGGGCAGCAGACCGGCTGTCGGTGTCTCAAGGGTCTTGGACTTTTCATCATTGCCGGGACTTGGCCCTAGTATCCTGCATCCATCTACTTCGCCTGGGGCTGCCCTGCCCCTTCTCCATCGGAGACGCTGGAAGCAGCTGGATCTCCTGGCTCCTTCTCCCCTCAAGGATTGGTGTCTATTCCTGGGGGGATTTTTACTTGTTACATCATCTCCCTTCAGTTCATCTGGGGAGGGGAGGGGGACCGGAGTCATCATGGCGAGCCTATAGGTGGAGTCGGGGTATGATGGGGGGGATTCCCTGTTGGGGGCCTGGAACCCGGACCTTGGAGTCAGCGCGCTGCTGTTATTTTCGTGGCAATCGGGTCTGGCACTTTGTCATCTTCAATGCCAAGCGCTTGCACTACAGCAACTTTCCATCAACCATCAGAACTCTGACCTCCAGGCCTCCACCCCCTCTACTCCCAGGTGGTTTACATCTCTCCTGGCGCTTTGCCCGTTTTGTTATTTACTGTTTCAGTTGTTAGTTAAGATTTGTTTTATTCCATTATTATTATTATCACTCACTGATTGTTTATTGTTTGCTAACTGATTGTAACTTATTTATTGTATTATTGTAGACTTTGTGTTTATTCTAACCAGGTTGAATTAGTTTTTTGTTTTTTTTTCCCCTCCCCTTTTCGCCATGTCCGCAGGGACTCATATACCAACTGTGACGGGCCGTGGACGGTACGCTTGTAGTCGGGGGGTTAGTCAGATCAGAAGAACTCGGGTCAGGCATCTCGTGCCTGTCCCGCGTTCTGACCCCCCGACTCCCTGCCACGTGTCCGGGAGTCACTTCCCCAGCACCTCCAGCCTTTCCTGCATTCTGCTGAACGCCAGGTCAGTCCACAATAAAATCCCCATCATACATGATACTATCCAAGATGGGCGGGCTGACCTGGCTCTCATTACCGAGACCTGGGTGGGTGCAGAGGGGGGGGCTTCGCTCTCCCTGCTGTGCCCGCCCGGGTATCTGGTTCAGGGTGTGGGAAGGCTGGAGGGTCAGAAGGGAGGAGGGGTCGCCATCGTCCATCGGGACTCTCTTTATGTTTGCAGGGCCTCGACATTGGTTAGCCAGGGGTTGGAGTGCCTTCACCTGCTGGTGGGACAGCGGGACAGATTTGGCATTGTGCTGGGTTACCGTGCTCCCCGCAACCCAGCACAATCCCTCCCGGAGCTCTCCGAGTTCATCGGGGCTGCACTATTGAAGTCCCCGCGCCTTCTGGTTGCGGGTGACTTCAATGTGCACGCCGGCGGTGAGCTTTCTGGGGCAGCTCTGGAGTTCATGGAATCCATGGCTTCCATGGGTCTGTCCCAGCATGTTGTATGCCCCACTCACAGGTCCGGCCACTCCCTGGATCTGGTTTTTTCCTCCATGTCGGGGATCTCGAGTCTGGAGGTTGGGAGCATTGTCCCCCTTCCTGTGTCATGGTCAGACCATCACCTGCTTACTTTCCCTTTGGCGATCCCGGGCCCCCCTCGCGGGGACCATCGGCCTCCTGTTTTGGCCCGCCCCCGAAGACTCATGGACCCTTCTCGGTTCCAGGAAGTCTTTGGGGCATTTCCTGGAGAACTGAATGCCGGCGCGCCGGCCGAGGTTGTAGCTAACCATTGGTTTGAAACAGCTGCCCAGACCATCGACCGGATCGCCCCTAAGCGTCTTCTCCGGTGCCGAGCCCGGTCCTCGCCGTGGTTTACGACCGAGCTCCGAGCGATGAAGCAGGAGAGGAGAAGACTAGAGCGCAGCTGGAGAAGAACCCGGACGGTTATTAGTAAGGCTGCCGTTGTATCCCAGACTAGACGCTATTCCAACGCGATCAGGGAGGCTCTAAGATCTTTTGTCTCCCTGAGAATTGGTGAGGCCTCGAACCGTCAAGCGGAGCTCTTCCGTGTGGTTCGCGACCTCACCAATCCTAGTCTGGCTGGGCCTCCTCCTACTGAGTTCAGTAGTGAGAATTTCGCAGCCTTTTTTTGTTCTAAAATAGAGGCCATCCGGGCCGGCTTCGACTCTGGTTGCAGTAGTACTGCCCCGGCATCCCCAGATGCTGGGCCGCCTTCGTCGCCTCGGTTGGATGTGCTTGGGCCTGTTTCTGCTGTCGAGGCCTCTAAGGCTATGGCTCACTGTCGACCGGCGTCCACTCCTTTCGATCCCTGCCCAGCCTGGCTTATAAAATCTGCCAGCGGGACTATGGCCGAATGGGCTTCGGCTATTGCCACCGCCTCCTTCAGCGAGGGGGTTTTTTCCCTCTCGTCTGAAGGAGACGGTGGTGAAGCCCATTCTTAAAAAACCTGGCCTCCCTTTGGACGATTTAACCAACTATCGTCCTATTGCCAACGTCCCGTTTATGGGCAAGGTGATCGAGAGGGTGGCGGCGGTTCGGTTGCAGTCATACCTGGAGGATCGGCAGTGCCTCGATCCATGCCAGTCCGGGTTCAGGCCTCGTCGGGGGACCGAAACAGCTTTGGTCGCGCTGCAAGATGACCTAATCCGGGCGGCCGACAGGGGTTGCTCTACCCTGTTGGTTCTCCTGGATTTGTCAGCGGCCTTTGATACCGTCGACCACGGTATCCTGTTGGATCGGCTCTCTGAGGTTGGTATCGGAGGCACTGCTCGCAGTTGGCTCCGATCCTTCCTGGAGGACCGTCCACAGTACGTCCTGCATGGGGGGGGGAGTTGTCGGCTCCTTGGATACTCCCTTGTGGGGTTCCACAGGGGTCGTCGCTGTCCCCTATGCTGTTTAACATCTACGTAAGGCCGCTGGCTGGGGTCATTAGGAGATTTGGAGTCTGCTGTCACCAGTACGCTGATGACACGCAGCTCTATCTCTCCTTTTCCACCTCTGCAGTGGAAGCTGTGAGGATCCTTGATGGGTGCCTGGACGCCGTACTGACCTGGACCGGGGCGAACAGGCTTAAGCTCAACCCCGAGAAGACGGAGGTTATGTTCTTTGGGAGTTCGCCATCTGGGTACGGTGGCCCTCTTCCGCAGCTGGGGGGGGGTCTCCCTCCGGCCTGTGGAGAGGGTGCGGAATCTGGGTGTGGTCCTGGACCCGGCGCTGACCATGGAGGCTCAGGTGGCGTCGGTGACCAGGGCCGCTTATTTCCATCTTCGCCAGATCACCCAGATCCGCCCGTACCTGGATGTTGACTCTCTGAGAACAGTGGTCCAAGCACTGGTGATCTCGAGGCTGGACTACTGTAACGCACTCTACATGGGGTTGCCCTTGACTCTTCTCCGGCGTCTGCAGCGGGTACAGAATGCGGCAGCCAGGCTGGTGGCTGGTGTGCGTCGTTATGACCACATCACCCCAGTCCTGGCTCGCCTGCATTGGTTGCCCGTTGCAGCCCGGATTAGATTCAAGGTCTTGGTTTTAGTTTATAAAACCCTCCATGGCTTGGGACCGGACTACCTGTCAGAGCGTATCGTCCAGCGATCCACCTCGGCCCGCCCAGTTCGGCAGGTGCGAGCGCACTCGCTCCGGGTTGCCACCCCTCGTGAGGCCCGGAAGACGGTGACCCGGAACCGGGCCTTCTCTGTGGCAGCCCCATCCATATGGAATGCCATCCCTTGCGAAGTGCGCTCTGCAGAGTCCCTGCAGGCCTTTCGAAAATCCTTAAAGACCTTTTTATTTCGAGAGGCCTTTGGCGAATTTTAATTTCTTTTCTTTTTTCTTTTTTTCCTTTCCGCCATCGCTATTATTATTATCATTGTTATTATTATGCCTATGGGTGCCTCCAATTTTATCTGTTAGGACTCACATCTTTGACGTGCTGGGACGCGCGTGGAGGCTTCAGGATTTTAGGATTTTGGGATATCAAGATTAGGGAGGATTACACTGTTTTGTCTTAATTTATTATTCCTGTGATTTGTTCTTTGTTGTACTATGATTTGTTGTTAGCCGCTTAGAGTCCTTGTCGGAGATAAGCGGGATATAAATATAATAAATAATAAATAAATAAATAAATAAATTAAATAAATATACACAATAGGTCAAATGTGTGATAGAATGTGACTCATTTTCTGTCACAAAGGATCACACAACTCACATGGGACAAGGATAGAAAGAATACGAGGTTGGGAGATGGAGAAGCACAAACAGGAACTGTAAGATGTTCATATCTCCGAAGGTGACAGAATCAAGGAGCAGCCAAGAATGCCTGGAAAGAAGGATGACTAAGGAGACAGAAACACACAAGAGTTAAGATCTTGTTCTGGAAGTCCACTCCACAGGATAGGAAGCCCAGATATATTTATTCCTCTCCAGGACTGGACAAAATCAGTTGGGGGTTTCACCAACCTGTAGTTCACCTGTAGTTCACCTACTCAACATATAAGGCAGCAGTGTACCACAGCCTAGAACTCAAGGCAGGTCTTCAAAAGAGGAGTAAGGCAGAAAATGTCCAGTTTGAATAATCCACACTGGTGGACTCAGGGAGAGAGAGAGAGAGAGAGAGAGAGAGAGAGAGAGAGAGAGAGAGAGAGAGAGAGAGAGAGAAATCGGTGATTTTGGTGCCTCCAGGTGCAATAGCAGCATTTTATGGGAGAGATGAACCAACAAATCAATTTGGCAGTTTCTCAAAAACAAAACAAAACACACTTTTGTGATTTGTGATTCATCAACATTGAAGAATTGTCAATAGAGATGGGCACGAATAAAAAATGGCATTTCATTTGTCGTTTGTCATTGAGAGGTCCATTTCGTTTCGTTTCCATTTGTCATGAATTTTTTGGAAAAATTTCATTTCCGTTTTTCGCTTTTTCGTTTGTCATTTCTACCCGCTTTTTGCGCGATTTTTAAAAGCATTTCCGTGCGTGGGCGTCCCCCAACGCCCCAGACCAGAGGGAAAACACTAAAAAAAATTGATGCTGGCAGAGACACAGTATAGACTAGGTTCGCAGGGAGGCTGCAAAGGCAGTGGCAGGCGTTGCCCAGGGTGCAAGGCAGCTGCAGAGTGACTGCACTGCGGGGCAGGGCAGGGTACTCACTGAGAGATTACGCACACACACACACACACACACACAGGGAGGCTGCAGGACTGAAGCTAGAGTCGCAGAGAGAGCAATCCCACCCTAACTCCCACCGGGGACTGCAAGGAGGACGGGGGCTACCAGAGCTTTTTATGCCCTCTGTGGCTGCCAGACCTGCCCAGTCTGCAACCTGGGCATGCTATTGGTTAAACATGATCCCATCACATGGCTTTCCTCCATTTTGTGGCTGGTGGCGACATCCATTTTAAAGGGAAAAGAAAAATACATCGTGATGGGAGAAGACAAAAACAAACATTTTAAGGACCCCTACCCCCTGGTAGGTAATAATTTCAAATAATTATTGCATTATCGCTGCATTTTTACGGATGTCCAGGGCATTTTAATACCCAAGAAATCAATATTAGGCATCTGGGAGCCATTTTGGGTCGATGTCCCCTAACTCCCCTTAAAGGAAAAAAATACAGCAATCTGAGAAAAGACATAAATGCACGTTTTAAGGACCCCACCCCCGGTAGGTATTATCAGACAGTATAAATAATTATCGCTGCATTTTTATGGATGTCCAGGGCGTTTTTTAACATTTAAAACAGCTCATTTCATTGCACGCCGCCAGTAACGGAAACGGAATGTAACAAACAAAATTTTTGTGGTTCTGTTCATTTCGTTTCATTTTCATCACAATTTTCGTTTGTCATTTTGTTACGTAACAAAACGACAAACAAATAACGAAAACGAAAATTGTTCATTCCGTGCCCATCTCTAATTGTCAATGGCAACAAATCACAGTATTTGCAGTTTATACCCATCTCTATCCAGGATCAATTGCAGATCCTGGAAGAGCTTGCTTGATCAATAATAATTTTAAAAATCCAAGTATGAGGATGAATGCAATTAAATAAATATCATGAGCTTCAACAAATGAAATATGAAAGAAATGCAACATGCATATTTATAAATCAACTATAAACGTTAGCAATACAATTGTGTGGTTACATGGGATTAAGGAGAATATTCCTGTATACTTCTACATTAAAGTAGATTTCATCTCCTCTTTTTTGGCTGTGCCCAAAGCATATGATTTTTTTTTTTTTAGATTTCCATGATGTTCAGTTTTCGGTTTCTGTAACCTGTTAACTCATGTCACTTAATAGAAAAGTGGATCATAAATCTTTCAAGAAATATACATAAATACTTGCATTTTTACAAAAGGAAATTATAGGAAATACATATCAGTTCCTTTAGTCAGATTATCTGAGGTAAACTATGCTTCAGTCACTGTCCATAACGGGCATCAGTAGCATGTTTTAAGACATATACATGTCCAGATGTATATCCCCAACCAAATATTCAACTTTATCTTGGGAAATTAACAGAACAATCTAATTATGGGGGGATGACTCCTACACATTTCTCCCCCCTCAGACTTTTCTATTTATTTTTCTTTGTGAAGATAGTTCAGTGAGGCATATTTGGATGTTTCCATGTTATTTTGTAAAAGAAGCATGTGATGAAGGCAAAGGAAAGGTATGGCATTTATGTTTGGGTTTCATTTTTTAAAAGAAATAATATTGTCTTTAGTTTAAGGGGAAGGTTTATAGTCAACTGCTTCCAAAGAGTTACAGGAGGTTTGATTTCAAATTTCAAAAGCCATGCTTCAGGATGACGCTGGAAAGAGGGTATTGTTTATTTGTCTGGAATAACTTTATTGGGTTATATTGTGCTAAGAAACAACTGAGTGAATTTGTCTTGTTTTAATATGGGAAGCAAATGAAGTAATTATTTGATAGCTGAACTACTACCAAATACAAATGTATAGTTTATGGAAAGATACTTATGAAACGGCCTATGTGAGGCCTACATATCTAGTACCCATCTTGTGAGCCTTCAGAGATGCTCTGAACTAATTCTTGTGTGAAGGAATGTGAAGGTTTCTTGTTTACAAAATGTTTCTGGATCACAACAAGAAATAGAGTCAATGCTCAATAGACTGCGAATTTTCAGCAATGACATTGCAATGGAATTTGAATTAGACAAGTGTGCAGCAAAGATAATAAAGACTGAGGGAAATGATATGCCTAATAATTTTATAAAAACATTGGACAAAGAAGAATCATATAAGTAGCTTGCAGTACTACAAGCAGATAAGATCAAGCATAAAGAAGTAAAGAATAAAGTTAGTGAAGAATATATCAGAAGAGTTAGAAAGATACTAAAATAAAAATTAAATGGAAAGAATACCATCCAAGCTATAAAAAAATGGCAGGATCCAGGTAGAATTAGAAGCATTAGATTGAAAGACAAGAAAAGCGATGACATTAAGCCATGCACTACATCCACAAAGTGATGTCAGTACGCTCTACTTGCCAAGGAAAATAGGAGGCAGAGGCCTCTTGCAAGTTCATCAAACTGTCAAAGAAGAAAAATGAGGAATATTTCACTATCTTCACCATAGTGAAAATGCTGTGCTTAAGTCAATAGTTACTGAAGGCATAATAAAGGAATATCCAGAAACTTAGCAAGAATTTAAAACTCAACAAATGCAAAGCTGAATAGAGAGCTGGCATAGGGAAGCACTGCGTGGTCAGTTTATATGAGACACCAATGATAAGATCAACCAAGAATAAATACGGCTTTGGCTAAGAAAAGCAACACTGAAGAAAGTGACTGAACGATGAATCATGGCAGCTCAAGATCAGGCTTTAAGAACAAATGCCATAAAGGCAAAATTTGATAAATCATTGAAAGATAGTAAATGTCGATTGTGCAAAAAAAAAAAAAAGGATGAAACTGTAGATCACATCATCAGCTGTTGCCCAAAAATTGTTCAGACGTATTATATATCAATGCTCCACTGGAACATATGTAAAAATTTCAACCGACCATCAAGCAAGAAATGCTGGGAACATCAGCCAGAAAAGGTTACCGAAAATGAAGTCATCAAGGTGCTCTGGGATTTCAGAATCCAATGCGACAGATGCCTTGTCCACAATACTCCAGACATCATGATAGTATACAAGCAAGAAAACAAAGTTCAAATCATCAATGTGGCAATACCAGGAGACATAAGAGTCAGTGGCAAAGAGTCCAAAAACATAAGCAAATATCGGGATTTAAAAATAGAAATCAAAAAGCTATGGCATAAGAAAGCAAGAACACAAATAATAAGAGCCATCTTGGGTGCAATCCCAAAAGACCTGGATCAACATCTGAAAACCCTGAGCATAATTTGAGAAGATCAACATCGGTCAACTACAAATGGTGACATTATTAGGAACAGCATATATACTACGAAGATATCTCCAGTCATCCTAGGCTCTTGGGAAGAGCTCAATCATTGGAGAAGGCCAACTCCAGTTTAACATCTGACAGCTGTGTTTACCAGATGATGATGATGATGATGATGATGATGATGATGATGATGATGATGATGATGATGATGATGATGATGATGATGATGATGATGATGCACTCTCTGGGCAGCTTGCAGTTTAATTATGCAGGCTACCCACTGTCCACCAGCAAGTTGAGTATTCAATTTATCAACCCCGGAAGATTGGAAGATTGAGTGTCAGCTTTGCCATGGAAATAAGATTAGGTTTTTTTTGTGTGGATGGGTGTGTGGGTGTGTTAGTGATTTTTTTTTACTATTTTCATAATGGAAAACTTATATAAAACTCCAGTTTCTGGGTGAAACTAGAATTCCCCCCCTTTGCTGAAAAATCAGAAAACACACGGATGTACACAAAACAGAACAGGGTTAGCAGAAGGATGATAAAGAAGAAACAAAACAACCCAGCCAACACTAGAATTCTGTGTTTTTCCCCGTCAGCTCATACCTCAAGGTGACAGTTGTATTTTTCAATACGGCACATTTTCCATAAATGTTCAGAAAATGTTTGTAAAAAACAGGCGAATGTTCTCCAATACCAGCCCCTCACCCCGCAAATTCCTGTTGTCCTTTGGTGCCTCCTGTTAAGGAGAACAGTTTGGAGTTTCTTTCCTGCATGAGAGTAAATCAGGTGAGGATTTATATACCTCATTTAACTTTAGTTTGGAGCGATTTCCAGTTTTCTTCAATGGAGCTCAGTTCTCTTCTGCGCCAACGCAGAGCAAACTAAAGCCGAGAACAGGCACTCATGTCTTTAACTCTTGCCTCAATGGAACCTGCCATGCCCAGGAATGAATGCAAATGGTTTGCAAAGCTATTCATGTTCAAAACATATTTGTCAGGTCGCACTATGGTCTCTTCAACTTCTACACCCCTTAGTTGCATAATCACCCTTAATTTTAAAAGCTCCAGTTCGGGGTTTTTTTTTAAAGAACGAAAAGAAAAGAAAAAAAGAAAGTAACATAATAAAATAAAATAAAATGCAATTAGCAGTCCAATTGACTAAAGTGTTAAAATATTACCCTGTTGAAAACCGCCTGGCATGGGCTGTACCTTCCACTATAGAACCATTGTCATCCCGGAGACAACCTGTAGTTTTAAATGACTAGGCTGTCAGTTCGACAGATCACTGCCGTTGCTTTTTCTGCCTTATTGAACAGTAACAATACACACGGCAAACAGCTTGTTATTTCCAACGCGTTCTCTTTCTGTACAGAAAAAGAAAGCGTTGAACTTGCATCTTGTATTGAGTCCCACAATTAGATTTTCATGCGGATTTTTAAATTATGTCACTCAGCTTTGAGCGGTGCCTCACGCTCTGGCGTCATGTTTTGCACATGATGGAGAAAAGACATTTATTCGTGTTTCATGGTGTGTGTGTGGGGGGGCTTTCTCAGGTTATAGATTCTGTAAGCTTTTTATAGGAGTTTCTTTCTGGGGCGAGGGGAGGGTCTCTAGAATGGTGTTTTAATTTTCTTCATAAAATAATTTAATATCATGTTGGTTGCAGGTAGTAGAGAGGGAAGGTCAAAATATGTCTAGCGTAGTGGCGGAGCCTGGAAGGCAACTCCTTTAGATATTCAGAAGGAGCTCACATGAGATCCTGGGAGGTTTATTCATGTTTCAGGAAATGGCCAGACACCATGTGCTTGCAGTGCTATGCCACCTCAACAGGGATGAAGCCCATTGTTGGCAGCAGATTATTGGTAATTGAAGAGTTCCTTTTTAAAATCTCTTTAATTTGGTGTGTGTGAGAGAGAGAGACTCAAACACGAGAGGTTCATGTATGTCAATCTGCTGCTCGCAGTGATGTCATCCTCTCTGCGCTGATGGAGCTCCATCAAATGATGCTGGCCCCTGATTCCCACTGCAGTCCACAATGTGCATTCATAAGGTCCCCCTCACCTTCAAGGATGTTCATTTTAAAAATTGTTTTGTTATGTGCTTCCGATTTATGGTGACCCATATGAATGAACGATTGCCAAAATGTCTTGTCCTGAATAGTTCTATCTAAAAATACAGCTGCCTGCATTTTTAATTCTCTATACAGTAATTCCCCACCTATCGCAGGGGTTAGGGACCTGACCCGACCCATGATGATGGAAAATCTTCGATATGCAGATGCTGGGTTGGGTTGGGACTGGGGGCCCTATCTGATGCCTCCTACACTTATCTAATGCATGGCGCTGCCCCAAACGGACCTCCAATGGGCTTCTCAAGCCCACTGGAGGCCCCAGAAGTGGTTTTCAGTGATCCGGAAGTCACTTCCAGTTTTCCGAAAGTCACTTCTGATTCCCTGGAAACCACTTCTGGGGCCTCCGACAAGCCCTAGAAGCCCATCGGAGGCCCAGACCTGGGGTAAGTGGAGGAGGCCTCAAGTGGGCCCATGCAGCTTGTCCCAGGAGCCCTTTGTTTCATATACCAAGATCCCGCAATATAACGGGACCACAATATATAAAATGCAAAATGGTGGGAGATGACTATATTACAAAACAGACTGGGCATCATTGTAAGCTTCTTCTCATCCAGATTTTATAGTACACCACTGTTAATAGGACACGGAACATTGTAAAATTCATGATCAGTGATCCATCTGACAAAACTGTTTTAACCTGACTAGCAGCATGTCTCAAGGGCCATTATTTTAAAATTTAGATTTTAAATTTAAAAAAAAATGAATAAAATGGGAGGGGAACCCTTTAGATAGCTTTCTTTTCAGCCCTTTCCAATAGGAGTCCTGAAAGATTAATCATCCAGTAATTAACTAGTGTGACTAAACTAGCCTTCATTTTTAAGACAAAATTTGGTGGGCTTTTCCTTAAAGTCTTTCACCTCACACTCTGTGTGTAGTATTTAAAGAAGAGAGAAAGAAATGAAAAAGAAAGTACCCTAGCACTTCCATCTAAGCTTTGATGAACCTTGCATAACTCTGTTCATTATAAGTTAAGTGTGCTCGCTAATTAGCATTTCTGTATTTAGAAGCAGAGCCCATATTACCTTAACACTTTGTGATGGTGGTTGCCTAGCAACGAAACTTCCACCCTTCAATTTTAAAAGGCTGTTCCTCAGTATAGTGCCTCAAATTTTATTATGTGCACTTCTCAATATAAAGAACTTACAGGAATTGTTTCCTTTGGCAGCTTACCTCACCTTACTTTACATGAGGTGGGAAAAGGTGGAATTTTGTTATCAACACAAATATTTCCATGTGTGCAGAGGCCCACGCAAGTGCTGGGAGCAAACATTGGATTAACACACAAACACACACACACACAGAGAGAGACACAGAGACACAGACACACACACACACACACACACACACACACAAGTAAAGCAACAATGCCAAGCAAGACATCCCATCTCCAAAATTCTTACAACTTCAAAAATTAGTCATATGAATGGTCTCACAAGAAGAGAGGGTGATTTCTTTATCAACAAGTTTTATATACTATCTTTTGAAAAAGGAAGGAAGGAAGGAAGGAAGGAAGTTTATGTCCACAACTATAGCAAGTAATAGTAGTAGTAGTTTTTTGGTGGAGTTTGGGAACTCCATTCAAAACCTCAGCTGACACATATACATTACATATACATATACATATACATATATACATATACATATACATATATACATATACATATACATATGCATATACATATTTCTGGCAATTAGATAAGCTTGACTTAACAAGTCTGTTGACGCAACCACTCAAATCCTTGTGCACAATTACATTGCACTTGCTAGATGGGCAGTAAAATAGTTCAATTAATTAATTAATTAATTAATTAATTAATTAATTAATTAATTACACAAAAATTAAAGATTAACAAACCTCTAGAGACATTTTCTGTTGTACACCAAGTCCTGGGATGTTTCTTCACTGAGGCCATTTGCTTCTAAAAGCTTATGTGTCTGTGCAAGGGGATTGTAGCCCATGTGTTTACTTCTGGGATTAAGTTATCTGATCTTGTCTATTTCATTTCCTATTTTGCTATCTACCTTCATGTTGTAGGTAGATAATTGAATCCTATTCAGACGATCAGATAAGCACAATCTTCAGGCATTTGAAAATGTGAACAACAGGGAGAGTTCAAGGCCTATCTGTCACTTTCTTAGTGTCAGGAGCAGGCAACTGATTACATAGCATAATTATATAAGAAGGGCCCTTCTGGATCAGGCCAAGAGCCCATCTAGTCCAGCTTCCTGTACCTCACAATGGCTCCACTAGATGCCTCTGGGAACCCATGAGACCACTAGATACCTGTCTCCTGATACCACTCCCCTGAATCTGGCACTTTGAGGTACCCTCTAGGTACACTTGGAGACAAAACATATCCCCATCATGGTTTGTAAATGAAGAGCAAAGCTTCTGCTGAATGGTGTGGAGAAACTCCATGTCTAGCAGATTGTCTCCTCTTCAGACTCTTTGTCATGTGGAGACCTTTTAACGTTTGAACAGAAGGGCTGGAAGGGAGCCAGTGGATCATCAAGTCCAGTTGCTCCTCTTTCTTACCTTTATATTTGGCTATATAGAAAAATCAGACTTGAGCATTTTACGAGGAACTTTCACACTCTGCTCTGGACTTGTTTCAGTTAAAGAATGGACAAAGGACCTGGGTACTAGTCCACTCATCCTGGTTTTTAATCAACCCTTTGATTGATTGAACAAATGGGTGGGTTTTTGTCCTTTAATTTGGATTAACTTGCATAAATGTTTTATCTGTATTTATTATTATTATTATTATTATTATTATTATTATTATTATTATTATTATTATTATTATTATTATTATTATTATTATTATTATTATCACACAGCAGACTATGCTGGATTTTGTATTACCAATCACTAGTCAAACACTTCCCAAGCATTTAGGACTATGTGATGTATTGGCGGAATATGCGAGCAGATCCCAGTAAGGCGGCTTTCTGCAGCTGACTGATGGTGACTTTGTCAACTCCAATTTCTTCTAAATACTTGCTTAGCTCTTTAGGCACTGCACCCAGCATGCCGATTACCACTAGGACCACCTGTACTGGTTTATGCCAGAGTCTCTGAAGTTCAATTGTCAGATCCTGAAATCGGGTAATTTTTTTCAAGTTGTTTCTCAGTGACTCTACTATCACCTGGTATAGCAAGATCAATGATCCACACTTTTTTCTTCTCCACAATCACAATATCTGGGGTATTATGCTCCAAAACCCTGTCTGTCTGTAAGTCCCAAAGTTATTTTGCGAGCTATTATTAATTATTATTATTATTATTATTATTATTATTATTATTATTATTATTATTATTATTATTATTATTATTATTATTATTATTATTATTATTATTATTATTAGTCCTGCTTGCTTGCAACTGATTTTTGGTGATGGATTCTTTTAAATCCCATTTTGCTCATGATATTTGTTGATATGTCGCTAGATCACCCTTCCGCACTATCTCCAGCTTTGAAGCCATCCATCTGCTTGGTGAAACAGATGCTGTTTATCATTTTTCCGTGCTTTTCCCCAGCTGCTATTAGTTTTCCCAGTCAATGAGGGACATTAGTTATAAAAGGTAGAAACCTTGTTCAAACTGGCATGGCAAAAGAAGACATCAAAACCTTTCAGGAGTGGAGCAAAATGCATTCTTCTGTTGGCGAGCATGCTGATCTCCGACAGAGAACAGCTGTATTTATGCATGTTCCTTGTTTGTTGCTTTAGAAATCTATTTCTTATATCTGTATCTGTCAGCTTTACAAATGTTTTAACCAATATGCCAAGAGCTGGAGAGGTAATATACGAGAAATTTAGTGGCTGATGCTTCAAAATAGCTGATGAGCAAGTTACTAACCATTTCTTTTTTAATTCAAAATGTAGGATTCAAGGGAAACATGGAGATTCACAGGAAGAGGTCCAGTAACTAAGCCAGTGGTGGCCAAACTTCAGCCCTCCAGATGTTTTAGACCACAACTCCCACAGTCCTTTGTCATTGACAATACAGGCTTGGAATCCTGGGAGTTGTGGTCCAAAACATCTGGAGGGCCGAAGTTTGGCCACCACTGAACTAAACCATGATGCCCAGAAGAACTTAAGAATGAACTGGACAAACTGTTTCCCTCATACGTACCCTTTTAAGCAACAGTGGTTTACTCCTTCATTAAGTTGATGTGTAAAATCAGCTGAGATTCAAACCTGAACTGTACAATGAGTCATGTCAGGCTACAAAAAGGACAAGTACGATAGAATTGTGGAGTTGAAAGAAAAGTGCTTCGAGGCTCATGTAGTTAAAACCCTGAGGACAATTTGCAGTTAAACCATCCCAGGCAGTTAAACCATCCCAGCTGATGGTCATAGAATCATAGAATAGTGAATTTGGAAGGGACCTATAAGGTCAGCAGGTCCAACCTGATGCAGGGTCCAAGCATCTTCCACTATCTGAAGGACATTTGTCCCACTATTTACTAGTTCTCACCATCAGGATGTTCTTGCTAATGTTTTACTGGAATCTCTGTCCTTGTAATTAGAATCCAATGCTTTCAGGCCTACTTTTAAGACAATCAGATGCCCATCATCTCCATGACGAATCTTCACTTTTTTTTTTACTATTTATTTATTTATTAGAGTTCTATACCGCGGCCATCTAGCCTGGGTGGTGGACATTATCTCTATGGACATTATCTTATCTCTCAAACTTTTATTCTATGATGCTACCTTAGACAGACAGACAGGCAGACGGAAAGATATTAGCATAGCTGTAGTTAGGCAGAATCTGAAAATGCACCATTTTGGGATAGTCATTCCAAGAATTCTGTTGGATGATTTTGCCAGTGGATTCATCCAGCTAGGACCTGTTCTACAGAGCAATCTGTAAGAAGTTATGAAAGAGTATTGAAAAAAAGGAATGATATTAATAGAAATTGAAAAATATGGCAATTATTAAGAGCAACAAGGAACTGAATAGGGCTTATAAAAAGCAATATACTTAAGCAGAGATGTAACAAAGAATGTAAATGGTACTCCTCTCCCCTTCCCCCTCTTTTTTCTGTCTTCTTCCCTCCCATTTGTCTATTTCCTTCCTCTTATTATTGTCCTTTGATTTGATTTAATCCAGTTAGAAAAGAAAGAGAGAAAAGGATTCCTCCAAGCACTGGTTATGCCTCTGCAGGTCACTCAGCCTATGAATATGGAAGGGAAGCCCCTTCCCTTTAATTCTGTACTCCATGTAGAATACCTCTAGATGTCCATGCTTATGGCAAGGTCCTCTAGAGATGGAAAGCCCCTGCGTGGACAGCTACACATGCAGAGGTTTCTGTGCCATTTGGGGTCACCTACTGCTGAGTCCAGTGGAAGCCTTCATGCAAATATAGGTGCAAAGGTGGTTTCCCTCTAAATGTCTACATTTCAAGCATGGTTGCTTACAACTAGGGCTGTTATACAGTACTACAGATTACATCAGTCCTTTAATCTCCTCCACAACTCCCCCTACCTTCTTAGACACACATGCAACTAACTATGCTTCCAGGGTAAGCATGTTCTCTTAGCTCTTTATCTATCCATTGGATTCCCTAAGAAAAAGGTTGGGCATGTATCATGTGGCTTCCTGCTGATCACCTATGAGTGCATGTTGAAAATTCTGCACACACTCCAGACACCTGTGATGATTTCCAAAGGTTCATCCCATGAGAACGCAGCCTCTTCAGTATGTAGGGTGTCAACCGAGATGTCAGGAGTGCAGGAGTGCTTGAGATATATTGGCTTTCCAATTGACGTGTCCATATTAATACTCTAGAAAGCCTGTAGACCTTGTCATTGATGCTTGTTCACTTTGTTTATTCTACCAAAACTATCCATCAATCAAGCCATGTCCTGATAAGAATTCATCCCTCTCTCCTTGTCTTAGAGATTATTCACTTGGAAGAAATGGTGGAGGGGGGGTTAAGGATGCTAAAGCTTCCCAGCTCTTCTGCCCTGATTTCTGCTAGACCTGATT
This sequence comes from Phrynocephalus guinanensis, assembly GCA_037367245.1. Lineage (NCBI taxonomy): Eukaryota > Metazoa > Chordata > Lepidosauria > Squamata > Agamidae > Phrynocephalus > Phrynocephalus guinanensis. The sequence continues at coordinate 99,742,834 of CM074740.1, read as the reverse complement.
TGAGGTGACTTGCCAGTTAGCTGTAGAGGAGAGAAGGTGTATCTTCCTCCTCCTTCCTTGCTCGGTCTAACACACCTATTAGGACCTGTCAATCGGTGTCTTCATGTTGGGTTAAGCCGTCAACGGGCTGTAATAGATGCTTCCATGTAAAAATGGAAAGCTGTGACATTGTTGTCAGATCAAGAGCTTTGGCTTTCATGGGTGATAAATCCAAACGTCAAAATGGGTGACAGGGAGCAAGAAACAGCTTCAGCCACTGGAAAGGCACAATGGCACAGTCTTCCAAGAAAAAAGCAGCACAGGAGGCAACATCACACTTTCGGTGCCGTGAGTGACCTCCCAAGCAGAAAGTATTGATCGTACCATGTCTCAGGGTGAAAGGGCAGCTGCTTTTTGACACAGATGTTGGTGAACGGACCGGCATATTCAGGTATATCTGAGCAGCCAAAATAGATACTGCTACCTACTGGCATGCTATTTAAAGCAGCAGAGTCCAAACTATGTACCAGAGAACTCCGGGATTTATTGGAAGCCTGTGGAGATCTTCAAGGAAATTGATCTTTATATCAGGATGGAAGAAAGAAACATTCTCTGCAGGGCAGGACCTGGCTTTGAGAAAAGCTTAGATGCCCATGAAAGAAAATCTGTTGATGCTTCTTGTGTATCTTCTGTGAACTGCAGTCACACTGTCCTGGAGAATTGCCAAGGGTCTTAAACCAGGTGGCTCCTTGCTCTTGGGGAAGAGTTCCCCTTTTGACTACAACTCTCAAAATCCCAGAAGCTGAGGTCCAAAGCAGTCATATCTTTGCTCCAGCCACAGCATCTTGCTCAGAGAGGGAGCCTTTGGGAGGAGATAGTGGGAGGAGATAGCTAAATTTTTTTGACTGATTGATCGCACCTGGAAGCCTTTCCTTCCCCTCCACTAATCAGATATCTTCAGGTGATGTGGAGGTGGATAGTCTGTTAGAAATGCAAGATCCAACAATAATGCAACTTGGCTATAATTAATGGGGCAGAACATGAGATCAGGACAAAATAGCAAAGCAAAATATTCCAGCAGAAAGAGGAATACTGTAGCTCTTCCAATGGAGCCTCACCCAGGCAATAGCCAGACAGAAGGACTGTAAGTCAAGGGATAAAAACAGCCTTGCTGGAACAGGCCACAGCCCATCCAGTCTAGTATTCTGTCTCACACAGCGCCTCACCATTTGCTTCCGGGTATTCCCAAGCAGATGTCTTCACCTGCTTACGATTCCCTGCAAATGGCATTGAGAGATACCCTGCCTATCTCTCCTACCCAGAGGCTGTCCTTAGGCATCCATATTGATAGGCATTGATACACATGAAGATGTCTAATCCTTTCTTAAAGCTGTCAAGGCAAACAGCTGTCACCACCTCTTCTGGCAAGAAGTTCCAGAGACCAGTGATCCTCTGGGTGATCTGCCACATTCTGGTCAACTAGAATGTCCTCCCTTTCTTCAGACTTGGTTACATTGTCCTATAAACACATCACACGAGAGTTGCCATACGGAACTATTATCATTCCACTAATACATTCCAGACTTTCACCTTTGAGGACCTCTCCAACTGTCTCATCTTAACATCTCTGGCTGCTGCTTATCTGAACCTTGTCCTTGGATCACCCTGTGACACTTCCAGATACATCTCGTGGGAGGAGGGCTTTTATAACTTCCCATTGGCCGGATGGCCAAAGACTGATTAAAAGTGAAATTCAGCAACATGTGACAGACCGCACATCCCCCAACTTTATGTTAAATATATGCCTTTAGTGCTATACAGTTATACCTATGGAAAGACACAGGTAGCAAAAAGCTTTGCACCACATCTAACATGCCATCTCAAGAAACCCCACCCTCAACATCTTTTTTTATAAAGTGAATACTTGCACTGTTCCCTCAAAAATGCTTCAAAAACTCTTGATTTTAGTTGTAATGTTCCTGTTAAGTCATTTATATCACAGAGTTTTTCCTTCTTCTGTTATAGGGCCTTTTTACACGACCCCTAAGATCCACTGGCCCCTTAAATTCGGACCAGAGATCTTGAGGGTTCGTTGCTGTTCCTCCATCCCCACCCGCTCCGCACTTCTTTGTTCTGTCTGCGTGAGGGGAGGGAGGAGAAAAAGCCTTAGACAGAGACAAAAGAATAAAAGGCTTACCTCCATGCCGGGGGAAGTTGCTCCGACCTCCGTTTACTTCCTGGTTCCTCTTTAAGGGGCGGAGGCAAAAGAAAAACAACAGAAAGAAGCGAGGAGAGCTCAGGCACTCTCCGCATCAAATATTATTCACCATCAAAGCGCAGGTACAAGAAAAGTGCTCTGGGTTGCGCTAAAGTGGGCGGGGTCGCACTTAATTGTCTGCAAAGTCCGGAGCTGGTAGGTAAACATTTTTAAGGTCCGGAGCTTGCAGCCATTTGCGGCGGAGCTTAGGGGTTGTGTATAAACGCCCATAGAGGAAGTTTTGTATGTGCCAGTTGTAGGGAGACCCAGAGTAGCATTGCTATAAAGAGAGTTCTTCCATGAGTCCCAAACCCACAACAAGGCATTTCTTATACAATGATTTGCAAAGTTTTTTTGAGCTGTAGCTTTTCTATACCATAAATAGGCATGTTATCCAAAATTCAAGTTAAATCCTTCTAACGATAGTAGTCAATTATCTTCGACTCCACTTGTGTAAGGGACACAGGAAGAATTTGACCATGCTCTGAGGGCCACCATCACGGACAGATTTTAAAAAGCCAAGCATGCTGCTGATATATCAACCCATAGTACTTAAAGTACTCTCTTTGCAGTTTAATTATGCAGGCTGTACATTCCCCAGCCCCCCAGCCCCCGAGTGATGAGCATTCATTTTACTGACCTCTGAAGGATGGAATGCTGAGTCAAGTCTTGAGCTGGTCACCTAGGATTGAACCCTGGGTTGTGAGCACAGTTTTGGCTGAACTTTAGCCGCTGTGCCTCAAGGCACATTGCTATGAGTACCCAACAGCCCTACTTTTTACACACACACATACACATGACCAGTAGATGGAGAAAGAGGGCTTCAGTTTACTTTTTAAATAAAATGTTTTGTTGTTCTTTTTTTAAAAAAATATTTGGTTGGTTGGATTGAATGGTGGTCATAGGAGCAGAGGTGGCCCTCCAAGGTCTAGGGATGGACATGAGTGGTAGCCAGAGGAGGGTAGGAACACTGTGGCTATTTGCAAACTAATGGATTCCAGGTCCCATCCTCCTTCAATATGTGCTACACTCACAGGCAGTGATGGAATCTGGAGTCTAGCAGAAGGCAGTAGAGTTCCCACCCTCACTAAGAAATGTTATCGAAGAGTGGCTGTGATTTCTGAGCCAAGCTCCATCTGTGATCATAGCATATCCATTGTCATTAAGGCATGGTCTTTCTTTCTCCAGCAAAAAGTGATAGCGATGTGCCCTTATTTATTAATTTTGGCAAATATTCCTGTGAGAAGACCTTGGCACAGGCACAAACAAGACATAATTTTTTAAAAAAACAAACAGAATCCCACAACATGATGCATAGTAATGTCTAGTTGAAAAGAAGCTGGTTTGGCATTAACCAGCCTTCCCCACTATGTGGAGAAGATGGAGTGCCATCTGATATAAACCAATTTTAAAAAACACATTTAAAAGACTAAAAGCACTGTTTCTAAGTTAAGAAAAAACTGGCTTTTATTTCCCGGCTAAATAGTACCCAGGCTTGCCTTTCTTTCCTCTAAAGATATAAAGTTCATATTGCTAAAAATAGCTCAGCATCCATTCAGTTCTTTGGCTCAAAGAGGAATTGTTCAGTGTTTCAGCGCCTATCTCTTGTAATGCCGCTTCCCTCTTCTCCCCAACCCCCCACTTTACATGTCAAAAAGCTATGGCTAATTGTTCACCTAGTAAGGATAATAATCCCAATTATGATTTGTTAGACGGGTTGCAAGAGACAAATAATGTTCATGCCAGGCTTAACTATGATGATAGATAAGGGGAAAGGAGAGTCACAAACAGAGGGAGCCGTTCCGTTTGCACACCGACCAAAGAGAGAAAAAGACAGATTGCGTGTCGGCAGAGTGAACTAGGATCATGGGATTTTATGCCACACTTTATAACATCTTTACAAAATGAGGCCTCCATCTTGTGAAGGATTAGGCCAAGGCAAGGGTCTCTTCATGATTTGCTCTTCAGTTGTCCTAAAGGTTTCCTTATACAGTAGACCCTTGTATAACAAACAGCTTGTATAACATAAAATCTGTACAACATAAAAAATTATGGAGATAGGGGAAATTTGCTTAACATAATCGCCTATGGGGAAAATCCGTACAACATAAAAATGAGATTACTCCATTTTCAATGCATTCCTATGGGAATTTGTACAAAGGAAAATTTGCTTAACACAATTTCATTTGGAACGAATTAATTCCTTTATACAAGGTACCACTGTATAGGTTTACTTACCAGACTACAAAAGCCCCATCAGACCGACCCAGGGATATTGGCAAATCTTTGTCTGTGAGTCCAAAGTCTAAGTCTTTTGTACTCTGTCCAAATCCAAGTCTAAGACATTGATACCAAGTCCAGAGTCCCAAGTCTCTGGTCTGAGTCCCTATTAAAAATAAGCATCCCTCCCCTGACACGAAAAAAGAGAGAATTGGGTGGGTTCCAAGTTGTGAGTGAGTCCAAAATAAGTGCAAAATAAGCAAACAAATAAACAATATAAAATTGAGTTGAGTATGAGTCAAGTCATTGATGTGATCTAAGTCCAAACTGACAGGGAGTGACAGCATCTGGAAGATTGTACATTGAAGAAGGGACTGGTTTGTTTTCCATGGCTTCAGAGACTAGGACTCGGAGCGGCACACGACCAATGGCGGCACACCCTTGAGTTTGCAAGACCTGAGCTGGAATGTTAATGATAAGACATTCTGGAGGACATTCATCCATAGAACTGCCATAAGTCAAAACTGCCTTGACTCCACATAACAACAATAATACAGTACTGTATTATATAGCATGAGAAACAGATAAGAAGTCTTGCACTGTAAAAGTAATTATTGCCCACTCACCTGGTCTATCTTCTTCTTCTTCTTCTTCTTCTTCTTCTTCTTCTTCTTCTTCTTCTCCTTCTTCTCCAGTCCTTATAGGCAGTAAAGAGCTGTTGTTTTTTAAATGTATCAACTGGCACAAATCCTGCTGGTGTTTGCATCAAGTTTACATAACATGCCACAGTCAACTGCCTTAGATGAACCAAAGAACCCTGGCTTATTTGTGCGGGGGGGGGGGTTATAATGTTATAGGATTGGTGGTCCAGGGATGTGCACATGAGGTCCTTGAATCTCTAGTAATTCTCTTCTTTTGTTTAGAGCACAGCAGGTTTTGTGCTACAGTTGCCTCCAGGTTAGACCCATCACAACTTGGTGGGAACATGGAAAAGAAGGCTGAAAAAGCAGCATTTTAGGGAACGTGTTAATGAAGGCAGTAGCTCCATAGATCACAATAATTATTCCAAGTTCAAACCCTGGCATCTCCAGGAAGATGCCAGGATGGAACCATGACAGCTTCTAAAATCCATGTAGAGAACACAGAACCAAATAGCCCACTGGTTTGACCTAGTTGAAGGAAGCTTCTTTCATTCCTCATGATGAGACTTGAGAAATTTACCCATCCTTATGTACTCCACTGAAGAGGGTGACAGTTTCTCTGTCATTCCCATTTCATTCTCATGTTCTTCAGAGTATCACTTCAGTTCTCAGTAATATCCCATCAGATTCCAAAGCAGTTGATATTGCTTTCTTGGTGCGTTTACTAGGTATGACAAAACTAGCTCAGAGACACCAGAAAGAAATGTAACAACAACAACAACAATGCAATCAACAGTCCAGCCTTTCGCTGGAATGTCAATGAAGACTACCCTGAGCATTCATGTCACAAAACAAGGCAAACCCAAGGACAGTAATATTTAGCTCGGATGTAAGTGAGCACTCGAACACTCTGAGAAGATTGAATTTCTTCCTCCTGCCACTTGACTTGCAAGCAGAGGACATTTTTGGTTTAATGAGCAGCGAGGTGGCAGACCGACAACTCCAGCCTGGTGCCACATCAACACGTCTACAACATAGCTCTGCAACTCGAAAATATGAAAATGGAGAGATGTTAGGAAGGACATGTGGAACAATAAGAATGAGGTTTTAACTCCGTTGCTGAGGAAAGATCTACCAAACTCAGAATATTAATAAATCGTCACTGTCTCTGGGAATGCCTCCATAGCTGCGATGGCTGCTAGTGAATCCCGTTTCGCAAAATCAGGAATCCACTCCACAATGCAGGTACTGACCGTATTCCCACAAACAGAGTCAGTATCTTAGACAGCCCATTTAAAGTTTAGACTCAATTCCCCGATAGACTCATGAAATGAGTTGTTGTTGTTGTTGTTGTTGTTGTTGTTGTTGTTGTTGTTGTTGTTGTTGTTGTTGTTGTTGTTGTTGTTGTGGTCATCGTCATTTTCATCATCATCATTGTCGTTGTTGTCATAATTGTTGTCATTGTCGTTGTCGTTGTCATCGTCATCGTCATTGTCCTCCTCCTCCTCCTCCTCCTCCTCCTCCTCCTCCTCCTCCTCCTCATAATCATCAATAGCAACCACCACCGCCTTTATTTATTTATTTATTTATTTATTTATTTATTTATTTATATAGCTTGTATGCCACCCACTACCCAAATGTCTCTGGGCGGCTCACAATCAAAATGGACAATTAAAACATCAAAATACAATAAAATTAGAATAATAAGAACATGTAAATGCAATAAATACGATACATTAAAAACACCACTAAAATTGCCATCAGGACCCACAATCATTAGTTAAAAAACTTTTGGAACAGGAAGGTTTTTACCTGGCGCCGAAATGTTAGCAACGTCGGTGCCAGGCGAGTCTCATTTGGGAGGGCATTCCATAGTCTGTGGGCAGTTGCTGAAAAGGCCCTTTTCCTGCAAGCCATCCCCTTCACCTCCTTAAGGGATGGCTCTTTCAGGAGGGCCCCCTGACTAGATCTTAATTGCCGGGTAGGTTCATATGGAAGGAGGCGGTCCTTCAGGTATCTAGGTCCTAAGCCGTTTAGGGCTTTATATGTCAAAATAAGCACTTTGAATTGGGCTCGGGCAGCAACTGGTAACCAATGAAGGTTATATAGAATCGGCGTGATGTGTTCCTTGGTGGCCCTACCACTCACCAGCCGTGCAGCACGATTCTGAACCAGCTGCAATCGACGAACCGTCTTCAAAGGCAGCCCCACATAAAGCGCATTGCAGTAATCAATACGGGATGTTACCAGTGCATGCGTAACTGTCATAAGGCTCCGTTCATCCAGGAGGGGCTCAGCTGATATATATTCCGCAGCTGGAGAAAGGCGCCCCTGGCCACCGAGTCCACCTGGGCTTCCAAAGTTAGACCGGGGTCCAGGAGCACCCCCAAGCTACGGACTCTGTCCCTTAGGGGGAGTGCAACCCCATCCAGGACAGGGAAGTGGCCCTCTAGCCTGGCTGACGAAGCACCCACTAACAGCACTTCCGTCTTGTCTGGATTGAGTTTCAATTTTTTAACCCTCATCCAGTCCATTATCTGGTCCAGACACAAGTTCAGAACAGAAACCGCCTCACCTGGATTGGTGGAGAACGAGAGGTAGAGCTGAGTATCATCAGCATATTGCTGACTCCTCAGCCCAAACCTCCTGATGACCTCTCCCAGCGGTTCCATGTAGATGTTAAACAGCATGGGGGATAGTATTGAGCCCTGTGGAACCCCATGACGTAAACGCCATGGGGCAGAGCTACTATCCCCCAGCACCACCTTCTGGACACGGTCAGCCAGGAAGGATCGGAACCACCACAAAGTGGTGCCTCCAACTCCCAACCTGGCCAGCCTATCCAGAAGGACACCATGGTCGATGGTGTCGAAAGCCGCTGAGAGGTCCAGGAGTATCAATAGGGTTGCACTCCCCCTGTCTCTCTCCTGGCAAAGGTCATCGTACAGGGCAACCAAGGCAGTCTCTGTTCCAAAACCTGGCCTGAAACCAGATTGAAATGGATCCAGAAAATCCGTTTCATCCAGCAGCGCCTGGAGCTGTCCGGCCACCACCCGCTCCAACACCTTGCCCAAATAAGGGAGGTTCGCTACTGGTCGGTAGTTAACCACCAGTCCTGGGTCCAGGTTGGGTTTTTTTAGGACTGGTCTAATTACTGCCTCTTTTAAGGCAGCAGGGACCACTCCCTCTCTTAGAGAGGCATTTACAGCTTCCTGGACCCAGGTGCGAACCCCCCTGGCAGATCTTACAATTAGCCAAGAAGAGCAAGGGTCGAGCAGCGTGGTGGTGGAACGGACAGAGCCAAGCACCCTGTCCACATCCTCGGGTCTCAACAATTGAAACTCATCCAATAACACTGGACCTAAGCCCGGTGCACTGGACACATCCCTTGATACTGTACGAATAGTGGAGTCCAGTTCACTGCGAATCTGAGCAATTTTTCCCTCAAAGTGAACAGCAAACTCCTCACAGCGTGCCGCCGAATGGTCCTGGGCCTCCACCCTATTTCCTGGCTGAAGAAGTTCCCGGACCACCCGAAACAGCTCCGCTGGACGGCACTCTGAGGAAGCTATACGGTTGGCGAAATACTGCCTTTTCGCCAACCGTATAGCCACGGAACAGGCCCGATAGTGGGCTCTAAGCCGTGTTTGGTCAGACACTGCAATATTTTCTCCACTTGCGCTCCAGCCATCTCCCCTCCCGCTTCATTGCCCGCAACTCAGATATATACCAAGGAGCTGTCCGGGCTCTGCGTATGGGGAGAGGGCGCTTAGGTGCGATCATGTCAACTGCCCGTGTCATCTCCCTATTCCATAAGCTGACCTGAGCTTCGACAGGAGCGCCGACCATGTCAGCTGGATAATCCCCCAGAGCTTTCAGGAAACCATCCGGATCCATTAGTCTCTGAGGGCGGATCAACTTAATGGATCCCCCACCCTTGCAGAGGGTTGGAGTAGCTAATAGCCTAAACTTGACCAGGAAGTGGTCTGACCATGACAATGGAGTCAAAGCCAACCCCTCCACATCCAAACCACCATCCCCCAGTCCCGTTGAGAAGACTAGGTCCAGAGTATGGCCCTTCTGGTGTGTTGGGCCGATGACATGTTGAGACAGCCCCATGGTTGTCATGGCGGCCATGAAGTCCTGAGCTGCTCCAGTTAAGGTAGCCTCGGCATGGATGTTGAGATCCCCCAGTACCAATAGTCTGGGGGTCCTCAACACCAGGTCCGAGACCACCTCTGTCAGCTCAGGCAGGGAGACTGTTGGTACGCAGCAGGGTGGGCGGTACACCAACAGAATCCCTAATCTGTCTCGTGAGCCCAACACACAATACAGGCCCTCCAGACCTTTTCCCAAAGAGACAGGAAGCCTGGCCAAGGAGATAGAACTCCAGTAGACTATAGCAACTCCACCTCCCCGGCCCACCGGGTGACACTGGTGCTGGACTGAGTACCCAGGTGGGCATAGCTGGGAAAGGGGAACTCCACCCTCCTCTCCCACCCAGGTCTCAGTAATACATGCCAGGTCAGCACCCTCATCCAAAATAACATCATGGATGAGGGCGGTCTTATTTTGTACTGACCTGGCATTTAACAACAGCACTGTGTGGCTCGTGGGCTCGCTGACATGGTCACCTGATTCCTTCTGGCTAGGAGTGGGACCAGAAGAGGGGATAGATGTAAGATATCTAACCCCTCTTCTCCTACGTGGGCATGTTCCAATCCTACCACCATACCTTCCCCTACCCAGCACAATTTCAATAGCTGCCCCCTCCATTGCCCCCCTTCCTGTTCCCTCAGTTCCATTGTGGGTCCCTACCACCTACACCTAATGGCAAAAAACAAAATTAGCAAACAAAAACAAAAACAAAAGCACCCAACAATTGGACCTCATCAGCCCACCTCTTCCTCCCCCTCAGATCGGCACTGCATCTAAAACTTAAAAAAAAAGGCAGTGAGGCACACTGACAGGACTTGAGGGGACCCAGAAAGGGTTACACCGGCTGGCTCAGAGGGTCCGGGAGGCCAGAAGTTGATGCTGGATTCCAGCCAGTTCAGGAGGCCTCACAGATATTTGTGCTCTCACACAGCCCCTCCCTTTTTGATGCTGCAGACTCTCCCTGTTAAGCTTCTGCCACCAACCCAGCAGAGAGACGCAGGTGGATGTCAGTCTGGAAGGGCTGTGGAGCACACTTGCCGGCACTCACCGGTCTTCAGGGGCCCCAACAAGGGTTACGCCGGCTGACTCAGATGGTCCGGGAGGCCAGATGTTGATGCTGGATTCCAGCCAGTTCAGGAGGCCTCACAGGTATTTGTGCTCTCACACAGCCCCTTCCCTCTTGACGCTGCAGACTCTCCCTGTTGAGCTTCTGCCACCAACCCAGCAGAGAGACTTTGAACTGCAGAGCTGGAAAGGACTTTATGAATCATCAGTCCAGTCCCTCTCAAGGCGGCACAGTAGAGAATTGAACTTCCAACTTCTGACTAAGATGGTTACTTCACATCCTTCCTCGTTCTGAGATTACGTTCGTTTCGTGATAATGTTGTTCGCAGTCGCATGGTCTTGTCCCGGTTCTGTCCCTGTTTCCATTTATCCACGGGTGTGATTGATGGTATCGTGACAACTGTTACTTCACTATACTAAAAGCGTGGTCCAGCAAAGAAAGGCATTTGCAACAGCATGTAAACTGGCACGAGAGAAACACATTGAATACTTTGTGAAGTTTCCAGCTATTTTCTGTATTAGATCTGGTTCCAAACTGCTGCAATTTCACAGCCCTGAAGAAGCTGAGAAGTATGTGTTTCTAACTGGTTAGCCTTGGGCATTCTGCCAAGATGTAATTACGACTGGGAGACAACTTATAACAATGAGATAAAGAAGTGGCAGAAACATTTCTCTTTTCACCCCTTAATAGCTGGATCCAAGCTATTTAAGAACTCATATTGAATTCTAATATTGAGTCTGCTAATATTACTTTTATTATTTACTTAATAGTTCTCACATGTTAAGTACAGCAATTTTTTGATTTATTAATGTGAGGGTTTTTTGTATATTTTATAGATTTATTTAATCCATGGGTATGATTAAAATGCTCACACATGATATATATAGTGTACATAATGGATTAAGAAGCCAATAATGGGGGAGGTTGGGGAGTGCACAGAATGCACTGCCAATTGAAACTGGAAGATCACAATGTTAGTTTGCTGTATTTGTTTTATGCTTTTCTTTTCTTTTCGTTTATTCTGTTTTTCTTTTTTGTTTTATGCTTTCTTTTCTTTTTTGTGTTTTTCTTTTTTTTAGTTTTATGTTTCCTTCTATTTTTAAGTTTACCTGTTTCTGTTCTGGTGAGTATATCTTATTTTTGTATTCATTTTTTGCCTTTTTATGGTCTCTACATTATATCTGAACTTAGTACTACAAAATTAATAATGGGGTGGATTGATATAATTTGTTATAGGTTACAGATATCCATATTGCAATTAGGATCTCTCATATGGAAAATATTTTTGCTTTAATGTTTCTTACTGTTATTGCTGTTGCTGCTGCTGCTGCTGCTTTCTTAGGAATAGTATCATGATGAAGATATTACTAAACTTGTTATGGTGTTAAATATTACCATATGGAATGTTAAAGGATTACGTGAAAAAGGCAAGAAACAACAAGTACTGTATGCGTCAGAGATACTGGGAAAGTGGGGAGAAAGCAGGTAAACTTTTGGCATCTCACTTAAAGCAACAAAAAATCAAAATTACATTCCCACAATAAAAGATCAAAATATATTATACACAACACCTAAAGAAATAAATTTAGAATTTCAGAAATACTACAGCAAATTATATACAAAAAATAGAGGCCCTAGTGGCGATGAAATAGAATCTTTTTTTTCCACATGTGGTCCTTCCAAAGTTAAATTCAGAAGGGAGAGCAGTGCTTTCAAGGCCATTAGAAATAGAAGAGATTAAAAATGTTATCTTGGAAATGAAAGATGGGAAAATGTCGGGGCCTGATGGTTTTCCTAATGAATGGCACAAAACATATTTAGATATTTTAGCTCCTAGACTCCTCTTGGTATATCAGAAAGCCTTTGCATTAGACAAATTACCATGGTCTACGTATGATGCATATATATCAGTTATACCTAAACCTGGCAAAGATCATACAAATTGTGGAAACTATAGACCAATCTCTTTAATGAACACAGATGTTAAAATACTATCTGCAGTTTTGGCTAATAGAATGCAGGCCGTAATTTCAACTATAATACATACAGATAAAGTGGGATTTATTAGGCATAGACAAGGAGCAAATCATTTGCGATTAGTAACAAATTTGGTGGCTCTTAATAGGAAAAGATCAGATCCAGCTGCATTGCTTTCACTGGATGCAGAAAAAGCATTTGATAAAATATCTCGACAATTTATATTAGTAATTTTAGAAAAGTTCAGATTCCCACAAGAATTCATAAAATGGGTTAAAATTCTATATCTTTGTCCTAAGTCACAAATTAGAGTAAATGGACTTCTTTCTGACTCCTTTAATTTGCAGAGGGGTACAAGACAAGGCTGTCCTCTGTCCCCATTGCTATTTGATCTATGTTAGGAACCATTGGCATGCACTATTAGACAAAATAGAATGATACATGGTTTTGTTCATAAACAAGTAGAATTTAAATTAGCTTTATATGCAGATGATTTATTATTATGTATTAGTAAACCAGAAAAATCTATAACAGAATTAATGAGACTAATTAAGCGTTTTGGAACAATTTCAGGATATACGATTAATTGGTCAAAATTTGAACTAATGCCGGTAGGTGATTATAAAGAATTGACATTGTATAATAAATGGCAGTTCTGTCAGTGTCCGGAGGTATTAACTTATTTAGGTATTCTAATCCCAAGGGATATTTCTCAGATGATTAAATTGAACTTAAATAAGTTGATTACCAATATCTCTAATGATTTAGAAAGATGGGAATTACTTAAATTTAGTGTTTGGGGTAAAGTTAACATACTAAAGATGAATATATTGCCACGTATTATATATGTAATACGTGCTATTCCATTGTAGAGATGGGCACGACTTGAAAAAAAATTTTTTCGAGTTGTCGTTAGTCGGGCCGGTTCCGTTTCGGCTCGTTTCCGTTTTTTGCGAAAATTTGCAAAAATTAGTCGGTTTGTTTTTTCGTTTTTTCGTTGTCGTTAGTACTGGTTTGGGGAGGGGGTAGCGGGCTCCTGGAGGGAGCTGCAGGAGTCAGCCAGAGCCACAAGTGACGGACTGGCAGACTCTTTGCACCCGCTGTGTCTCACGTACTTGCATGTAGTGCAATGCAAGTAGATCTGGCTTAGGGTTAAGACGGGTTAGCGGAACGGCTAGGGTTAGGCTAGTTACGGGTGAGGTTAGGGTGAGTATTGGGGTGCATCTCTGGGTGCCTCTCTGACCCACTTAGAAGGACAGTGTACTGGCGTATGGGTTAGGCTTAGGGTTCGGGTTTGGGCTACGATTAGTGGGCTGTTTATGCCCGATTGGCACATCCCAGAAGTCTCTGTGGTCAACCTGGCCAAGTGGCCATGCGATTGGTGGAAAATTTGCATGATCTACTCCCATGGGCGAGCCCATCATTGCAAATGTGCAGGTGTAAAAAAATAAAATAAAATAACATCAACGGAGACTTTTTTTTGCAAGAAAAACCCACTGCTGCTACTGTAAAAATTCAAGCATTTAAAATAGCCAATTTTCGCATGTTTCTGTGGTGCTTTGGTGGGGTTTTGGGCAACGATTTAAAAAAAATATTGCGGTCGCCATTTTGGATCCCCCCCCCACCGCATGGCAAATGGATGCGCCCTCCCAGCCTGGTACAGTCAGCAAAACCTGGCCATGCGATTGGTGGAATGGCTCCAAAACTTTGCATGGTCCACTCCCCTGGGCGAGCCCATCATTGCGAATGCGCAGGTGTAAAAAAATAAAATAAAATAAAATAAAATAAAATCAACGGAGACTTTTTTTGCAAGAAAAACCCACTGCTGCTCCTGTAAAAATTCAAGCATTTAAAATAGCTAATTTTCGCATGTTTCTGTGGTGCTTTGGTGGGGTTTTGGGCAACGATTTCAAAAAAAATATTGCGGTCGCCATTTTGGATCCCCCGCACTGCATGGCAAATGGATGCGCCCTCCCAGCCTGGTACCAGCAGCGCAGCAGTAGCAATAGCCAAGGAGAGGGGGGCGGGGAAACCCCCCCCCAAATAAAACACCCTTCTGGCCTGGTAGGTGCCCTCAGACAGTTTTTGCCTACTTTTAGGGCCGGGAATCGGGTTTTTTTTTAACTTTTAAAAACTTTTTTTCTGTGCCGCTTGGCATTGCGCGATGCAAGTAACGAGCACGACAAATCAGACCAAATTGTTCATTCGTCGGTTCGAGCTCGAAGTCTGGGGCAGTGATTCCCGTTACCGTTTCCGTAGAGTAACGGAAACGAGTAACGGAAACGGAAACGGGAATACCGCTAAGTCGTGCCCATCTCTATTCCATTGTATATTCCTCAATTTTTTTTTTTTTTAAAAATAGATTTTTTCAAAAGTTTATTTGGGTCAATTCTCCACCTCGTATCTCAATTAAAATGCAATTGTCAATATCAGAGGGTGGTTTTAATCTTCCAGATATTAGTGCCTATCATAAAGCATATCTTTTAGCTCAGGTAAATTGTTGGCAAATTCTCATCACACCAAATACTCCAACTTGGGTTAATCTTGAAATGGCTTATTTAAAACCCCTGTATGGATGGTTTGCTTTAGATTCTAAATACACTTTGAGCAAAGGAATTATACCCCCTTCAATTTTAGCTACTAGGGAAACATGGAAAATATTAGCTCGCCAATTACAGTTTGATCCATACGCCCATGCAAAAACAACTATATGGGGAAACCCAATATTAAGAATTGAGAAAAAGCCCTTTATGTGGAAAAAGTGGGCAGAATGTGGTATATTTACCTTAGATCAATTAATAGGCATAGATGATTATTTTCTACCTTTTGCCATTTTACATTCTAAATATAACCTACCTGCAAATACACAATGGCAATATCTTCAGCTTCAACACCTTTTGGTGTCTGTTTTTGGCCCCTCTGCAATGAGTGCTTCAGAACCACCAGGACTTTTAGAGATAATTATTGGACCTAATGAGAAACCTAAACCAATAACTATAATCTATAAATACTTAATAGATTTTTATAAAATAGATATTCTAGAACTTAAAGATGTTTGGAATAGAGAATTGGAAAATGAAATACAAATTAAAAAATGAAAAGTTGTATTGGAATCTATAAAATATGTTTCCTTGGATTTGAAATTGAGACTAATCCAACAAAAAATAATATTCAGAATATATTGGACCCCACAACGACTGTTTAGAAAGAAATAGATAAATTCAGACAGGTGCTGGAGATGCAATAGCATAAATGCTTCCTTAATACATATGCTTTGGAAATGTCCAATAATATACTTATTGTGGATGGAAGTTCTTGCCTATATTAATAAAGTTTTGGGGAAATCTCTGTTATTTGAGGATATTCATGGTATCTTAAATTATATCCCCACTGTATGGGGTCTAACTAAAGGTCAACGAAACTGGATTTTGAGAGCTCTCATGGTGGCACTTATATTAAAGGCCTGGAAGGATAACCATCCTCCACCCTTCACACAATGGTCAGAAGATCTGCGACAACTAGCCTCATTTGAACGAATATCATATAGAAAGCAATTACGAGAGGATATCTACATAGATATATGGAAGCCCTTTATTGACTCATTGTAAATATATAAGGCAATTTATAATGGATTTATTATATGTTATAGTATTATGTTAAATTTTCAAAAAGTCAAAAATAAAAAGTATAAAAAAAACAACTGTTACTTCATGCCTTTGTTTCGTGACAATTACTGAATTTTCCTGGCTTCGTTTACCCTTTTTTTTTTTGGCCCGGGCTTCTGTTTTTCGATATTTTGAATCTCCGCAACTTTGCCTTTCATGCATTAAGTGGCAAAACTCCCGGTTTCATGCCTTCTTCCCTCTCTGCAATGCATTGTTTATGCCATTGGGATTGTACTGGAGAATGCAACTTCGCACTCCTGCCACTAGATGAGAATGTGTGTGTTGCATGACAACCATTACTTCACGGGCACTTGTCTCGAAACAAGAAATGAGACAAGACAATTCCCGAGGCCAGGAAGAGGTATGTTTCATCACACTCTGTTCTCAGTTCAGGGGGCATGGTCAGGATGAACTCCTGCCATCACGCAATGGACGTGGAGTAACCTTTTTTCATACTGGTCCCAAGCAGGACAGTGAACTATGATGAGAGGGACATGAAGTAACCATCTAAGCCACTGAGCTATCCAGCAGTTCTTATCTCAACCATGATGCAGACCAGGTATCCCCAGGCATCCAGATGCACCAATCTGTCAATGCTAGCTTCCTTCATTTTCTTCTACGCTCAGATTAAAGCTGCTTCATCTCACAATTCTAGAATTCTCATTTGTCTATGCCTTGCCCTCATTTGTCCTGATGCATCCTTTTCTGTTTGCAGATTGGCTTAGTGCATATTTGCAAGGCATTTTCATGGTACAGTGGTCAGAAACCTGTTGAGAGTTTACTCAAATGCAAATGAAACCATAGAAAATGTGGCATTGACCTGTATCTAATTAACAAGGTGATAGTGGCATCTTACTGCACAATGGGCACATAGCTAGAATACAGTCAGAATCTTGTCAGTTAGAGGCAACATACCACTGGAAGCTATACAATCTGATTTGCCCATGTGTAAACTCCCAATATGATTCTGGACAATACATTTTAAACACTGTTCTCACTAATGTACACCTGTCTCTTCAGCAGTATGTGGACAGAGAACTTCCAGAAGTGCATGCTGGATTTCGAAGGGAGGAACTAGAGATCAAATTGCCAACATGCGCTGGATTATGGAGAAAGCCAGAGAGTTCCAGAAAAACATCTACTTCTGCTTCATTGACTATGCCAAAGCCTTTGACTGTGTGGACCACAACAAACTATGGCAAGTCCGTAAAGGAATGGGAGTACCTGACCACCTTATCTGTCTCCTAAGAAATCTATACGTGGCACAATCAGCAACAGTCAAAACTGGATATGGAACAACTGACTGGTTTAAAATTGGAAAAGGAGTACAACAAGGCTGCATACTGTTACCTTGCCTATTTAACTTTTATGCAGAGTACATCATGAGAAAGGCAGGTCTGGATGAATCACAAGTTGGAATTAAGATTGCCGGAAGAAATATCAACAACCTCAGATATGCAGATGATACTACTCTGATAGCAGAAAGTGAGGAGGAATTAAAGAACCTCTTAATGAGGGTGAAAGAGGAGAGTGAAAAAAATGGGCTGAAGCTCAACATCAAAAAAAACTAATCTCATGGTCACCTATCCCATCACCTCCTGGCAAATAGAAGAGGAAGAAATGGAGGCAATGACAGAGTTTATTTTCTTGGACTCCTTGATCACTGCAGATGGTGACTGCAGCAACAAAATTAAAAGACGCCTGCTTCTTGGAAGGAAAGCAATGGCAAACCGAGGTAGCATCCTAAAGAGCAGAGACATCACTTTGCCAACTAAGGTCAGGATAGTCAAAGCTATGGTTTTTCCAGTATTGATGTATGGAAGTGAGAGCTGGACTATAAAGAAGGCTGATCGCCGCAGAATAGATGCTTTTGAGCTGTGGTGCTGGAGGAGAGGCCCGTGGACTGCAAGGAGATCAAACCTATCCATCCTGAAAGAAACCAACCCTGAATGTTCACTGGAAGGACAGATTTTGAAGCTGAAGCTCCAGTACTTTGGCCACCTCATGAGGAGAGAGGAGTCCAAAGGTCACTGATGTTGGGAAAGATTGAAGGCAAAAGGAAAAGAGGACGGCAGAGAATGAGATGGTTGGACAGTGTCATTGATGCAACCAATATGGATTTGACAGAACTCCAGGAGGCAGTGGAAGATAGGAAGGCCTGGCGAGCTCTGGTCCATGGGCTCACGAAGACTCGGACACGACTGAACAACCGAACAACAACAACATTCCTGTTGGATTTTGGGTGACTTCTACTCCAGTTGGAACTTGAGCTCGGAAGGAGATATTTTCCGTTAGCCAATAAGACATGGAGGGATTCACATTAATTTGACAAGTGACCTAATGTTCCATTTTCATTGCATGCATATAAGAAGAGCTTGTTCAGGTGCAGATCCGGAATCTGGTTTTAATATTGCTTCATTGTCCTATAAAGCTGAAAGAACGGAGAAAAACTATTGATGGTTTTTGTTTTTTTTTAATCTGTAAACCGCCTAGAGTTCCAGTTTGGAAGATGGGCGGTATAAAAATGAAACAAATAATTCCATGTGGAGTCTCTTTAGCTATGCTACTGTAATATGTCAAATCATAATACCTACCTTTTCAAAGAAAAATACTTCATTTATGCTCATTTGTATTTTTTTAAAGGTTTGTTGCTTGTGCAAAAATTTCATGCGGTTCAGAGGTTAAAATTCTAACAGCATTTTTAGATGACACTGGGAAAATCCTATACCGATCGTACTGGGATTAGACCTAAATGGAATCAGTGGAACTGATTTCTGAGCAGACATGAACTCAATACTCAAAAACCCAAACCCAAACAAACAAACCACCTCCGAAATGTGGGATATTGTGCCAGATATTACTGCACAATATTGTGCCTATATTGCTACCAGGAAAACAGGTGACAAGTAGAGATGGGAACGAAACAAACTTTTAGTTTGTTTCATTATTCATTATTCATTTTGATGGGACCCCTACATTAAAACCAGTAACAATTGATCCACATATCTGGTCACAAACAAAAGATCTGGATGCAGGAGAAATAGGCACCTCTGAAAGGAACCTGGCGCTTCAGAACAGGAAGGTCCCCACTACACAGCCGCAGATCTCAGTGGAAATAAATCCCTTACTGAATAAGCTTGCTCTAAAGGGAGACATTTGTGATTTGACCCCTATCCCAAAACCAGAAAGTGTGACTTCATCCCCCTGGACCCAGATGAGAGAACTGGGGGATGAGGAAATCGGTTCCCCTGAGAAAATCACTAAGACGGCAGGCTGCCTAATTTACCCCGCCTTTTCTGTTGTATCCAATGTAAGTGTATGGAACCCACCAGTGGAGCTGATTGAACATGCAGAGAAAGATATAGTCTCTTGTGAGCCACCTAGCAGGGAAGAGTGGCTCTCAGGAAGAAACAGAGTCCCATCCAGTGAGAGGGCAGCAGACTATTGTTTAGATACTGCTACTCGAGGGGACAACTGTCCAACTTTCCAGCACGCCTGCCCTACACTCATAAACCAAACAGCTATCTCAGGAAGTGATACCCTCCTCAATTCTGCTGCAGGAAAGAAAATATTCATCTCAGATCCATCTACCTCCGGATGACCCTTGATAAATCAACAATACCCTGCATTGACATTTCTTTCTTGGAACATTGCAGGTTGGCGAGGGAAGGTAGCAGATCCTTCCTTTCAAAAGTTTATTAGGGATTATGATATAGTACTTTTTCAGGAAACCTGGGAGAAGGAAGAACTGGAGCTAGATGGCTTTGCAAGCTATTTACTAAAAGCTGATCCTAGCTCGAAACATGGCCGTCCTAAGGGAGGCCTTGGGATCCTGGTTTCCACAAAGCTTAAAGCCAACCATATCAGTTTAGTTCCAACATCTAATACTATACTATCCCAGGTGACCCCCTCTAGGTTATATGTAATTGCTTGCCATATTCTGTTCTCTGAATTCTCTCTGCTGATAGTCAATGTATATATACCACCATGCTCAAAAAAATTATTATTAGCAATATATGGGGTACAATTGATGATTATGTAGAACAACTTGAATGGTTATATCCTAAGGCAATATTTATCATAGCTGGAGATTTCAACGCACAATTAGGTGCTAATGATGAAAATTTATATACCCACTTTCATCAGGTATTGGATACAGATGGCTATACATTGAGGGGAAAATGCTGAACATCTAAAGAAAAAATATGCAATTATGCAGGGTATTGTTTTGCTCAGTTTACAAGAAGGAGAAATATTTTAATACTAAATGGGTCAGTGAATGGTGATCCATCGGGAGAATATACTCATTTCACTAAGAGGGGTGGTAGTGTAATCGATTATATAGCAATCTCATATTCTGCATATAACTATGTTACTCGATTTGAAATTGGTAATAATACAGAAAGTGATCATCTACCCCTGTCAATGATGCTAATGTATCCAATACACAGTAACCCTCTATTAGATTTACATTTGTACCCCAACAAAGACTTAGAAATGACTTGTAGTAAGAGAATTAAATGGTCACCAGCAGTGGGTATCGCTCTGACTCAGCTATTGAAAACTGAGGAATATATGAACGACCGAAATGCCATTCTCAATGCCAGCAGTGACACTGAGGCAGTAAAACTTTTTCAAGGTCTGACCGGAAAACTAGGAGCTAAACTAAAAACAACGGTAACCAACGTAGGCCATCAAAGAGCTTTAAAAACTCCTCGCTGGTTTGATAATGAATGTAAGCAGGCCAAGAGCCAAATGAGGAAAATATATCATAAGTATAGAAAAACTCATTTACAAACTCTATTAAATGAGTTTGTAGCCAGTAGACAAGCATACAAATCCTTGATTAAGGAGAAAAAACAACAAGCAGCCACAAGGGCATGGCAAATTTTGCTAAAAGCCTCTAATGACAAAGACACTAGTCTCTTCTGGTGAACAATAACAGGCTTAATGAATAATGGTTGGTCAGATCCAAAGTGTGTTATAGGGCCCAAAGAATGGATGCAGCACTATAAGGCATTATTCTCAGACTCCACTTTTCAGGACACCCAAACAACAGTAGCAATAGAAGAGCTCCCTAAGTGGCCACCAGTCTCAGTAAATGAGGTTGAAAGTCTTATCCAGCAACTTAAAAACAACAACATCACCTGGTGGGGCCCCCTGCTGGCAGTTTTATTTACATTTATTGATCAAACAGGATTGCTACCCATGAGTTGGAACACTTCTGTAATAATTCCCATACACAAAAAAGGAGCTAAAACTGATCCTGTCAATTATCGACCAATCAGCCTATTATGTGTAATAAGTAAGCTATATGCTAAACACCTCTGCAACAAGCTAACTGATTGGATTCAAGATGAAAATATTATGGCAGTAGAGCAAGCAGGATTCAGTCAGGGGCGATCCACTATAGACCATTGTTTTGTACTAGATCATCTCATTGATAAATATGCAAAAAAGAAAAGGGGCAGGCTGTATGCAGCATTTATTGACCTCAAAGCAGCATTCGATTCCATACTTCGAGTGCGATTATGGGAAAAATTAGCCTCTACAACTATAGATAAAAGACTGCTTTTTTAAATCAAATGCCTTTACAAGATTCTAACAGAACCGTTCCCAGGGGCCGCACGGTTGGCGCTTGAAAAAATAAAAATCAGTGCGGGGCCGGGAAACCTGGAAGTTAAAAAACAAACAAAATAAATACGCTGACCTGGCCCCAGGGGTGTCCGGGCCTGTGCTGTAAAATAAAGAAAAAAATAAAAAAGAAGTGCCCACCTGGCCCCAGGGGCAATGCGGTTGGTGCTTGGGAAAAAAGAGGTGCTGGCCCCATGCCAGCACCTCAAAAAGCCCCTGCCACAGGGGCCAGGATCCACTGCCACCACTGCTGAGGAGCCGCCACCGCCACTGGTAAGAATCCAAACCCTGAACTGGTTCGGTTCGTACAAATTTTCTTAAAAATTTCATATGAACCTGAACCCGAACCCGAACCGAACCAAGGGTGGGCCTGAACCAAATGAACCCAAACCATAGGTTTTCTGGTTCATGCCTGCCTCCAATGCCAAGCTTTACATAGCAAAGGACAGCCTGAATGTTTCTAGCTCTGTTGGCAGCAGACCGGATGGTCTAGAACATACCCTCTTGTGCTCAATACCATTCATAAAGCAACATCTGAATCTGTCCCTCTGCCTAAGAGTGATACTCTGCTTTCATTTAGATTCCTGCCTTGAGCTGGGGATTGGACTCAATGGCCTTATAGTCTCCTTCCAACTCAATATGGTTCTATGATATCAAGCAAGGGAAAATCCCCAAGGGAGTCTCCTTTTTTCCTATCAGTTAACAATTCTCATCAAAATTAAAAGCAATTAGGATTGTTTTTTTTATTAGTGTGAATGACTGACACTGCTTTATGACAAGTGTGAAGGACTGACAAAATCAAAAGTTCACATCGCCGCACATTTAGAGGTGATTTTCCTTTTGAAAACATGTGTAATAATAAGTCTGGACTCAGAAATCCAGGGAGAATGTTTACTGAAAGCATTCAGGGTTGGAACAGAAGTGCTCTGTGCTTTTGTAGTGCAGATATACTTTGAATAAGCCTTACAAAAATGTATGCTAATTCCTTGAAGATACTTGGCACAATATTCCTTTCGGAAGGACCGTCATTGTGTCACTTTCTTTAAAGCAAGCCTGTTGTTGTTGCTTGACTCTTTGAAGAAAAAAATTGTCCTTTGACAGTTTCTGTGACCTTTCATTGCCTTCCATACGTCTCCCTTCCCAGGTCATGAAGCTCTAACTATGTATAAGAGGTTAGGAATGGGATTCCACGCTGTGGTTCCCTGACAGGGACTGGGCTAGGTGATCCATAGTAGAGATGGGCACGACTCGGGAAAATGACGTTTTCGAGTTGTCGTGTGTCGGAGGCAGTCCGTTTCGGCTCGTTTCCGTTTTTCGCAAAATTTCGCAAAAATTAGTCGGTTCGTTTTTTCGTTTTTTCGTTGTCGTTAGTACTGGTTTGGGGGGGGTAGCGGGCTCCTGGAGGGAGCTGCAGGAGTCAGCCAGAGCCACAAGTGACGGACTGGCAGACTCTTTGCACCCGCTGTGTCTCACGTACTTGCATGTAGTGCAATGCAAGTAGATCTGGCTTAGGGTTAAGATGTGTTAGCGCAAGCGCTAGGGTTAGGCTAGTTACGGGTGAGGTTAGGGTGAGTATTGGGGTGCATCTGGGTGCCTCTCTGACCCACTTAGAAGGACAGTGTACTGGCGTATGGCTTAGGCTTAGGGTTCGGGTTTGGGCTACGATTAGTGGGCTGTTTATGCCCGATTGGCACATCCCAGAAGTCTCTGTGGTCAACCTGGCCAAGTGGCCATGCGATTGGTGGAAAATTTGCATGGTCCACTCCCATGGGCAAGCCCATCATTGCGAATGTGCAGGTGTAAAAAAATAAAATAAAATAAAATAAAATAAAATCAACGGAGACTTTTTTTTGCAAGAAAAACCCACTGCTGCTACTGTAAAAATTCAAGCATTTAAAATAGCTAATTTTCGCATGTTTCTGTGGTGCTTAGGTGGGGTTTTGGGCAACGATTTAAAAAAAAATATTGCGGTCGCCATTTTGGATCCCCCGCACTGCATGGCAAATGGATGCGCCCTCCCAGCCTGGTACAGTCAGCAAAACCTGGCCATGCGATTGGTGGAATGGCTTCAAAACTTTGCATGGTCCACTCCCATGGGCGAGCCCATCATTGCGAATACGCAGGTGTAATAAAATAAAATAAAATAAAATAAAATCAACAGAGACTTTTTTTTGCAAGAAAAACCCACTGCTGCTACTGTAAAAATTCAAGCATTTAAAATAGCTAATTTTCGCATGTTTCTGTGGTGCTTTGGTGGGGTTTGGGGCAACAATTTCAAAAAAAATATTGCGGTCGCCATTTTGGATCCCCCGCACTGCATGGCAAATGGATGCGCCCTCCCAGCCTGGTACAGTCAGCAAAACCTGGCCATGCGATTGGTGGAATGGCTCCAAAACTTTGCATGGTCCACTCCCATGGGCGAGCCCATCATTGCAAATGCGCAGGTGTAAAAAAATAAAATAAAATAAAATAAAATCAACAGAGACTTTTTTTTTGCAAGAAAAACCCACTGCTGCTACTGTAAAAATTCAAGCATTTAAAATAGCTAATTTTCGCATGTTTCTGTGGTGCTTTGGTGGGGTTTTGGGCAACGATTTCAAAAAAAATATTGCGGTCGCCATTTTGGATCCCCCGCACTGCATGGCAAATGGATGCGCCCTCCCAGCCTGGTACCAGCAGCGCAGCAGTAGCAATAGCCAAGGAGAGGGGGGCGGGGAACCCCCCCCCCCAAATAAAACACCCTTCTGGCCTGGTAGGTGCCCTCAGACAGTTTTCGCCTAGTTTTAGGGCCGGGAATCGGGTTTTTTTTTAACTTTTAAAAACTTTTTTTCTGTGCCGCTTGGCACTGCGCGGTCGCCGCGATGCAAGTAACGAGCACGACAAATCAGACCAAATTGTTCGTTCGTCGGTTCGAGCTCGAAGTCTGGTGGAGTAATTCCCGTTACCGTTTCCGTAGAGTAACGGAAACGAGTAACGGAAACGGAAACGGGAATACCGCTAAGTCGTGCCCATCTCTAATCCATAGGGTTCCTTCCAGCTCTGCAGATCTATTTCATCTTCCTCCTGCGTCTAAGACTGTTTCATGCATGCTCAGCCTTATAATTAAGTGGCTGTTTCAGCCCTTTAAAAGTCCTTTTTGGAAGATCAGTATTTCAGCCCCTGCAGTTGGGATTCCTTCCTAAGGGAAGATGGGCGGGGTATAAATGTAATAATAAATAAATAATAAATAAATAAAATAAATTTAAAAAAGGTAGCCTGTGCAATTGGCTCTGTGTGCCCATTCAGCCAGGTGGCAAAGATCCCCAGCCTTCCAGAGGCTTGGGTATGGAGCCACCAATTTACTTTTTAAAATTATAACTCAAAAATCCTTACCACATATGTCCCCAAATGTGGCACAGAGCAAGACAAGACTGTTTGCTACACCTGTGACAAATATGGTTCTGATCCAAAGTCAGGTTTCATACTTATCAATTTTTTATATATGTCATCATATTTAGAATTGTCTGTAGAATGTTGATTTGCTGCCCTGCACAATAACATAACTGCACTCGCATGCACTGATAATAGCAATACACTCTAAGGGCTACAAACTAAAGGATGATTATCTAAGCATAAGTTTCAAGAGACTCAGTTGGAATTCCTTTAAATTAGAGATTATTAGATTATAGTTAAGATCTAATTCTGCATCTTGGCAGAAAGAGCCAGCAATGAATGGTCTGTGAAGATTCTCAATCATCCAGGTGAGTTTCAATCTCTCAAGAAAAGAAGTCCAGTTGCCATAACTCAACTTCCAGAGCAATGAATGGTGTTATATCTGGCACTCAATATGTCCTAAAACCATTTTTAGTGTTTCCTGGGTACAAGCAATTCAGCAGATTTTGTGTGTGTGTGTGGGGGGGGAGGTGAATGGCATATAAATCAGCAGTCAATTAGCAGCCACACATGTCTAATATTTAAATTGTCAAGCCAAGAAGCACACAAGTTGATGAACTGGGAGTCCTCTTTTGATATGAGGGCGGTCTTCATAGTAAGCATCTTCATACTCCTAGTCCAGTATTTTATGGAAATTCTTCTTTGTTTAAATCTAATCAATTATATTTATAATATTAATTAATTAATTAAAATCACCAGTGTACTTGGAGTGCATAACTTTACTATTAAACATTTTAAGGGGGCCTTAATATCTGTCACCAAATTGGCTTCCCATCCTAGATCTTCTTTTATTGCTATTAGTAAGCCCACAGATGCCCTTCCCTTCGTTTTCTTTTTTGTGTGTGTGTGTGCTGATTCCTGCCATATACAAAATCCTTGTAATTCAATCCTGTCTTTTTCAGTAAGCCATATTTCCTGGAGTACCATCATATCAAATTGAAAAAGCCAGTCTGGAAAGTCTTCCATAGAAAAGGGGGTTTCCAACCTGGTACATTCCAAGGAATCATCTTAATATGAGTCTCTAAACCTGTACTGTCTTTGGCTTCAGTAGAGCATGAATTTAAATTCTCTACCAATACTGGGAGAGATTCATTTAGTCATCCTCGTTTTCCCAACTTTTCTGCCCGAATAATAGATCCATTGATGTCAACATAGATTGCTTGATCCCCATTGCTTACAGAAGGTCTACATCATCATCATGCGCTATTAAGTCAATTCTTACTCATGACAACCCTTTCCAGGGCTTTCTAGGAAGAGAATACACAGAAGTGGTTTATCATTCCCTTCTTCTGGGGCCACTATGGGACCGTGCTGGTTGCCCAAGGCCATGCAGGCTGGCTCTGATTGTAGGAGACACACTGGGGAAATGAACTCCCAACTAGAGATGGGCACGAAACGAGCAATATTTCATTTTAGTTTTCGTTTTTTTGTTTTGTTATGTAATGAAACAAAAAACGAATTTTGTCTCCAAAATGAAATGAAACAAACCGAAACAACAAAAAATTTGTTGTGCGTTTTGTTTTCATTGCGGCAAATACATTGAACTGCAATAAATGCTAACGAAACAGCAATTTTTTGTTTCCATTTTCATTTTTTCATTTCATTACGTAACGAAACAAAAATGAATTTTGTTGCAAAAAATTCACGAAAAACAAAAACGAACCGAAACGGGCCCCCTAAATGACAAACGACAAACGAAACACCATGTTTTTGAGTCGTGCCCATCTCTACTCCCAACCCCTGGCTCCACAGACAGATACCTAAATGTTGGGGACCTTTGTTGGATCGGTTGTTGCAGATGATTTTAGTTGCTTTAATGAGAGAGACACCTCTTCTGTTACTATATATTAAAAAAACTATTTATTTAACTAGAAGGGAAGGGTATACGGGAGGTTTTTAACTATAACTATTCTAACAGCCATCTTGCTAAGTCAGGAACATGCTTCTCTCCGCTAAGAATATAAGGCACACACACTAACTAGACTTCTACCAGAACATTCCTAGTGGTGTGATCTCAAAAACCAATAGGCTTCACTCTTCAGATTAAATCCAGCCCATAATACTCTACATTCACATTAACCCTGTAATGGCTGAAATGTAAACCTTGCCATATATTCCAACACTAAACCACTGAGCTAGCTGGCTGGATAGATCCATGGTTTAGGCATCTGGCTGTGGAACCAGAGGTTGGGAAGTCTCATTGTGTCTCCCAGAAGAATAGTCAGCCTGTCTGTTCATGGGCAAGCTGCACAGTCATAGAAGAAGGGAATAGTAAACCATTCCAGTTGAAGGGAATGGTAAACAACCTCTGGGTATTCTCTACCTAGAAATCTCTGGAAAGGGTTGTAACAAGTCAGAATTGACTTGACAGCACAAAATCCCTACAGGTTTTCTCTTAAGTCTGACTAAATCTTGAGCTGTTCCATTTCCTTTATAATGCACAGTTTTGCTTTACCCTGCTTCATCTAGTCACTGTTTCATTTGCCTTTTATAAGCACTGAAAATTCGGGGGAAATAGTTTCCCCTCTCTTCCTCACTTCCATCCTCATGCCAATAAACATGTCCCTCTGGAGCAGCCGGATTATCATACATATATAAGTCTGCATGTTTCTGATAAATTGCTTGTTTGCCAATATAAAAAGACATGAGTCAGTATGCTTTCCTGAACACTTGATGTGCCCGAAACTTCATTGCATTGAGTGGGAAAGTTGTATCTTTAAAAGAGAACAACCCTAGCAGTTTTTAATAATGTATCAGGAGGCTGGCAATGAAATTACCTGCAGAGAAATACCTCTTGCCATTTCTGCC
The DNA here is from genome assembly GCA_037367245.1 of Phrynocephalus guinanensis. Lineage (NCBI taxonomy): Eukaryota > Metazoa > Chordata > Lepidosauria > Squamata > Agamidae > Phrynocephalus > Phrynocephalus guinanensis. The sequence goes on along the minus strand of CM074740.1, from coordinate 99,714,997 downwards.
ATCTGTCTTACAATAATAATAACCTTTTGCGGTGTTTATGTTTTATTCTGTATTTTTGTTTTTAATGTGCTCTCCTACCATCCCTGGGAGCTGACTTATTCCTTCATTTACATTTTTATCCTGCCCTGTGCTCCAAATCCTCTGGATGGGTGGCAGTGGAAGCCATATCCGCGAAACTGAAATACCGCACAAATGTGACAATGTTCATCAGAATAAGGTAGGTGCAAAAATGATGATGATGGAAGCATGAAGAGGAGATGCCTCGAAGTAAAGGGTCTTCACACTGAATAGAGTTCAGAATGCTGACATTTTTCCATTTCTTTCCCATGCCTACGGACATGTTTTGGACCGCTAAACAAATGGCGAGCTCTTGTGCAAAAATATCTCACTTCTTCAGGCTTCGCAGAGAAATTGTAGACACAAAACCCAAAAATTGGTGCTACTTGCCTGAGAAAGATGATGCCAGTCACTTGGTGGATTGGGTCCCAAGGCTCTTTGTAATATGGTTTGGAATTTCTACACTCCTCTGTTAGAACCAAACAGTTGCCAGTTGTGCTGTGATTGTCTCCTCACACGCACACATCACCTGCTGTGAAATTACAATTTCTCTTGGGCCATGATGGGGTAGGGCAGTACAAAAGTATTGCAGCCTGTAGCACAAGTTATGGGGTTATAATGTGGGTTCTTCGCCAGGTAGAAATAGCCAATTGTGCAAAATTAAAGTTAAAATAATGTTTTCATAAGATGATGTTTCTTCAATTTGTTGTGATCTCTGGTTGATGTGAGGAAGCCACATGACAGGTTCTTGAGAGACCACATTGTCTTCTAGACAAAGTGGTCTGCTTATATACGGCCTCATACCACTTCAAATAGTCTCTAGGCAGTTTACAATTTTTAATTACAGTGTGCAGGCTACCCATTACCCCCCCCCAGTAAGCTGGGTACTCATTTTACCAACCCCGAAAAGATGGATGGCTGAGTCAACCATGAGCCTGCTACCTGGGATTGAACCCCTGGTCGTGAGCACAGTTTTACCAGCAGTACAGGCATTTAACCACTGCACCAGCAAAAATGCTGTTTGCATCCATAAATGATATCCATGCCTATTACTCCAAAGGTCCATCTTTTTAAAAAACAAAACACCAACCAACCAGTTAAATAAACAGAGAAGTCAATAACGATGACTGTAGTGGTGTGGGTATCATCTGTTACACAAAAATATTAAGGAAGTCTCAAAGATTCTGATGCCCCATTTAGTGCTTCATTCATTCATTCATTCATTCATTCATTCATTCATTCATTTGGTGTCTAATGACTAATTGCTCAAGGACCTCCTTTTTTCTTTGATCCTATTTCCTTCCTTCCTTCCTTCCTTCCTTCCTTCCTTCCTTCCTTCCTCTTCTTCTTCTTGCAGAAAGGAAAACAAAAAACAGCAAGAACACTGTATGAAAATGGTTGCAATTAATTTTTTTTTGCCTTTTTTCTTTCTTTCTGCTGACAAGACTTTACTGTGGCCAACCACAGGATGAAACCATTTCCCATTCACCTGTGAAGAAATGCACGAATGAATATTTTACATACAATGCAGCCCCAAACACCTGATACAGTATATCTATATATATATATATATATATCTATATATATATATATATATATATATATATATATATATATATATATATATATATATATATATATATATATATATATATATATATATATATATATATATATATATATATATATATATATATATATATATATATGCATGTTAGGGTGGATTCGGGTTTCTTCCCGTGTAGAAATCTGCTTGTTTTGGCGACGTTTCGACGAGGTCTCACTCGTCATCTTCAGGCTGGTGTTCTGGCTTCTTTCTTCTTGAAGCAAAGCGTGATCTCACTTGAAGTCCTTCTATAAATACTGCTGGGGGGGGTGGTTTGCTTGCTCTGTTGCTGATTGTAGGTTCGTTTGTTCTTTTGTGATTTGCTGTGTGGCTGAGGCGATCGTTAAGGGCTTAACTGCTGGTGGGTTAGATGGCTGTTTAGAGACATCCTGTGTGGGTGAGGTGCTGGATGTGTGTCTATTAGCCTTTTGTTTCTTAACGACCTTGGTGATGGGTGTTCTGGCAGCATCCTGGGCTTTGGTGGAGTGGGGTCTTGTGTCTTGTGAATTCATTTTGGTCTGGCTGCGTGTCTGTGGTCTCTCAAAGTTTTTTTTGGCGTGTGTAAGTGTGCTCCATGTGGTGGCTGGAGTGGGGAGTAGCGGTAGATGGTGCAGTCGTGGTTTTGTTATTGGATGGTGGTTTCGTTTCATCTGTGGGAAGGGTCTGGGTTTGTGTTTGGTGTGGATGGAAGGTGGTGGCATCTTGTGTCCTTTTGGACCTGGTGTCAGTCTTTGTGACAGAGGCTCGTCTGTTGACCAGGGCTAGTTTCCAGATGTCAGGCAAGCGGGAGGTGTCATCACGTTTATTCATGTTGTTGGGTGTTTCTCTATTTCAATGGCTTCCATGATTATTCGACTGTTGAAGTGTTCAGTTTTGGAGATGAGTTTGGTTCTTTTAAAATCAATTTCATGACCTGTTGTTTTTATGTGCTGGAAGAGAGAGGAAGATTTTTCTTCTTTTTTGACTGCGTTCTTGTGTTCTGCTATGCGTGCGCTTATTCTCCTGTTTGTCTGTCCGATGTATGTGGCTGGGCAGACTTTGCATGGTATTTCGTAGACTCCTTGGTTTTCTAGCTCAATCTTGTCTTTGGGGTTTCTTAAAATGTTGGCTATTTTTTGTTCGGTGCAAAAGGCTGTCTTGATATTGTGTTTGTGGAGAATTTTGCTTATTTTGTCTGTGGTGCCTTTGATGTAAGGGAGGAGGGCAGTGCCGTTGTTCTCTTCTGTTTCTTGGTTCTTGGGGGGTGTTTCTTTTTGGATTAGTTTGGTGATGGTGTTTTTTTGGAATCCGTTCGCAATTAAAGCATTCGAGAGGGTGTGTAATTCAGTTTTTAGGTGGTCTTTGTCAGCGAGGCGTTTGGTTCTGGAGATGAGGGTTTTTGCTACGGAGTTGATCTGTGCAGGGTGGTGGTGTGATTGAGCATTTAAGTAGCGGTTTGTATGTGTTTTTTTCCGGTAGATGGTATGTCCTAAGGAGCCGTCGGGTTTTTTGTAGATTAGGACGTCCAGGAAGGGAAGTTGGTTGTTGGCTTCTATTTCCATAGTGAATTGTATTTTGGGGTGTAGGCTGTTGAGATGTGTGAGGAAGTTGTTCAGTTTGTCTTTCCCGTGTGGCCAGATAACAAAGGTGTCGTCAACATATCTGAGCCAGAGTTTGGGTTTATGTTCGGACTTCTGTAACGCGTTGGTTTCAAAGTGTTCCATATATAGGTTTGCGATGACCGGTGAGAGGGGTGATCCCATGGGTGCTCCTTCTATCTGTTTGTATCTTTGTCCATTGTGGATGAAGTATGTGTTGGTTAGGCAGTGGTTGGTCAGATCTAGGATGTGCTTGGGGGGGTTGTATTTGTTGTGGATAGCTGTCAAGGCTTCTTGAATGGGCACTTGTGTGAAGAGCGAAACAACATCGAAGCTCACGAGTAGGTCATTGGGTTGTAGGTCTTGTTTCTTTATAATTTCTATGAAGTGGAACGAGTTTTGTACGTATGAAGAGATGGATTCTGCATAGGGCTGGAGTTGTTTGGCAAGAAATTTGGCGAGGTTTTGTAGGGGTGAGCCTATGGAGCTGACTATGGGTCTGAGAGGTGTTCCTTCTTTGTGAATCTTGGGGAGGCCGTAGAGCTTGGGGCATCTGGAAGATTTCTCTCTGGGGATGATGCTTGGCTTGATTTCTTCACTTAAGGGTGAGGCTTTTATTTTGGCTTTGGTGGTTTTTTCCAGGTAGGTGGTGGGGTCTGTGTTCAAAGGTATGTAAGCAGGGTCTTGTAGTAGGTTGGATAGTTTGGCTTGGTAGTCAGATGTGTTCATCACCACTGTGGCATTGCCTTTGTCTGCTGGGAGAATGATTATGTTGTTGTCTTTCCTCAGGTTGGTGAGGGCTTTTTGTTCTTCTTTGTGTAAATTGCTTCTGGGTGGTTTGCTGGAGCAGAGGATATTGGTGACTTCGAGTCTGATTTTGTTGGCTTCATCTGGGTTGATTTTGGTTAGGCTGGCTTCCACTCCGCATATGATGTTTTCAGTGGGGATGTGTCTGGGGGCGACTGCAAAGTTGAATCCTTTGGACAGGACTTTGGTCTCTGCTATGGTGAGTGTCCTGTCTGATATGTTGTGAACTGTTTGTTTCATGGGCTGCTGTGGGGGGTTGGGCTTCTGGCATTTTTCCAGTTTGTGGAGTTTGTTGGTGTGTATGTCTGTCTTGTGGGAGGTCTCTGTTTCAGCTCTCCAGGCGGCGAGTTGCTTGGATTTGTTCCAGAGTGTTGGGTGGATTTTGTTGCTGAGTTTGAGGTGGAGAGTGAGTAGGTCTCTGTTGGTTTGATCTAGTAGGTATCTTTTCTTGTGTAGTTCGTTTCTGATTAGGGCTAGTTCTATTCTTTTCAGGATCCTTTCGCTGGATGGGGTTTTTGAGTGGAATTTCAGTTGGAAGCTTGTGGGGATCACATTTTTATCTCGGCTTGCCTGACATCTGGAAACTAGCCCTGGTCAACAGACGAGCCTCTGTCACAAAGACTGACACCAGGTCCAAAAGGACACAAGATGCCACCACCTTCCATCCACACCAAACACAAACCCAGACCCTTCCCACAGATGAAACGAAACCACCATCCAATAACAAAACCACGACTGCACCATCTACCGCTACTCCCCACTCCAGCCACCACATGGAGCACACTTACACACGCCAAAAAAACTTTGGGAGACCACAGACACGCAGCCAGACCAAAATGAATTCACAAGACACAAGACCCCACTCCAACAAAGCCCAGGATGCTACCAGAACACCCATCACCAAGGTCGTTAAGAAACAAAAGGCTAATAGACACACATCCAGCACCTCACCCACACAGGATGTCTCTAAACAGCCATCTAACCCACCAGCAGTTAAGCCCTTAACGATCGCCTCAGCCACACAGCAAATCACAAAAGAACAAACGAACCTACAATCAGCAACAGAGCAAGCAAACCACACCCCCAGCAGTATTTATAGAAGGACTTCAACTGAGATCACGCTTTGCTTCAAGAAGAAAGAAGCCAGAACACCAGCCTGAAGATGACGAGTGAGACCTCGTCGAAACGTCGCCAAAACAACCAGATTTCTACACGGGAAGAAACCCGAATCCACCCTAACATGCATACCTATACCCGTGAAAATCTACGAAAACAAATATATATATATATATATATATATGCATGTTAGGGTGGATTCGGGTTTCTTCCCGTGTAGAAATCTGGTTGTTTTGGCGACGTTTCGACGAGGTCTCACTCGTCATCTTCAGGCTGGTGTTCTGGCTTCTTTCTTCTTGAAGCAAAGCGTGATCTCAGTTGAAGTCCTTCTATAAATACTGCTGGGGGGGTGTGGTTTGCTTGCTCTGTTGCTGATTGTAGGTTCGTTTGTTCTTTTGTGATCTGCTGTGTGGCTGAGGCGATTGTTAAGGGCTTAACTGCTGGTGGGTTAGATGGCTGTTTAGAGACATCATGTGTGGGTGAGGTGCTGGATGTGTGTCTATTAGCCTTTTGTTTCTTAACGACCTTGGTGATGGGTGTTCTGGCAGCATCCTGGGCTTTGGTGGAGTGGGGTCCTGTGTCTTGTGAATTCTTTTTGGTCTGGCTGCGTGTCTGTGGTCTCCCAATGTTTTTTTGGCGTGTGTAAGTGTGCTCCATGTGGTGGCTGGAGTGGGGAGTAGCGGTAGATGGTGCAGTCGTGGTTTTGTTATTGGATGGTGGTTTCGTTTCATCTGTGGGAAGGGTCTGGGTTTGTGTTTGGTGTGGATGGAAGGTGGTGGCATCTTGTGTCCTTTTGGACCTGGTGTCAGTCTTTGTGACAGAGGCTCGTCTGTTGACCAGGGCTAGTTTCCAGATGTCAGGCAAGCGGGAGGTGTCATCACGTTTATTCATGTTGTTTGGGTGTTTCTCTATTTCAATGGCTTCCATGATTATTCGACTGTTGAAGTGTTCAGTTTTGGAGATGAGTTTGGTTCTTTTAAAATCAATTTCATGACCTGTTGTTTTTATGTGCTGGAAGAGAGAGGAAGATTTTTCTTCTTTTTTGACTGCGTTCTTGTGTTCTGCGATGCGTGCGCTTATTCTCCTGTTTGTCTGTCCGATGTATGTGGCTGGGCAGACTTTGCATGGTATTTCGTAGACTCCTTGGTTTTCTAGCTCAATCTTGTCTTTGGGGTTTCTTAAAATGTTGGCTATTTTTTGTTCGGTGCAAAAGGCTGTCTTGATATTGTGTTTGTGGAGAATTTTGCTTATTTTGTCTGTGGTGCCTTTGATGTAAGGGAGGAGGGCAGTGCCGTTGTTCTCTTCTGTTTCTTGGTTCTTGGGGGGTGTTTCTTTTTGGATTAGTTTGGTGATGGTGTTTTTTTTGAATCCGTTCGCAATTAAAGCATTCGAGAGGGTGTGTAATTCAGTTTTTAGGTGGTCTTTGTCAGCGAGGCGTTTGGTTCTGGAGATGAGGGTTTTTGCTACGGAGTTGATCTGTGCAGGGTGGTGGTGTGATTGTGCATTTAAGTAGCGGTTTGTATGTGTTTTTTTTCCGGTAGATGGTATGTCCTAAGGAGCCGTCGGGTTTTTTGTAGATTAGGACGTCCAGGAAGGGAAGTTGGTTGTTGGCTTCTGTTTCCATAGTGAATTGTATTTTGGGGTGTAGGCTGTTGAGATGTGTGAGGAAGTTGTTCAGTTTGTCTTTCCCGTGTGGCCAGATAACAAAGGTGTCGTCAACATATCTGAGCCAGAGTTTGGGTTTATGTTCGGACTTCTGTAACGTGTTGGTTTCAAAGTGTTCCATATATAGGTTTGCGATGACCGGTGAGAGGGGTGATCCCATGGGTGCTCCTTCTATCTGTTTGTAACTTTGTCCATTGTGGATGAAGTATGTGTTGGTTAGGCAGTGGTTGGTCAGATCTAGGATGTGCTTGGGGGGGTTGTATTTGTTGTGGATAGCTGTCAAGGCTTCTTGAATGGGCACTTGTGTGAAGAGCGAAACAACATCGAAGCTCACGAGTAGGTCATTGGGTTGTAGGTCTTGTTTCTTTATAATTTCTATGAAGTGGAACGAGTTTTGTACGTATGAAGAGATGGATTCTGCATAGGGCTGGAGTTGTTTGGCAAGAAATTTGGCGAGGTTTTGTAGGGGTGAGCCTATGGAGCTGACTATGGGTCTGAGAGGTGTTCCTTCTTTGTGAATCTTGGGGAGGCCGTAGAGCTTGGGGCATCTGGATGATTTCTCTCTGGGGATGATGCTTGGCTTGATTTCTTCACTTAAGGGTGAGGCTTTTATTTTGGCTTTGGTGTTTTTTTCCAGGTAGGTGGTGGGGTCTGTGTTCAAAGGTATGTAAGCAGGGTCTTGTAGTAGGTTGGATAGTTTGGCTTGGTAGTCAGATGTGTTCATCACCACTGTGGCATTGCCTTTGTCTGCTGGGAGAATGATTATGTTGTTGTCTTTCCTCAGGTTGGTGAGGGCTTTTTGTTCTTCTTTGTGTAAATTGCTTCTGGGTGGTTTGCTCGAGCAGAGGATATTGGTGACTTCGAGTCTGATATATATATATATATGTTTTCGTAGATTTTCACGGGTATAGGTATGCATGTTAGGGTGGATTCGGGTTTCTTCCCGTGTAGAAATCTGGTTGTTTTGGCGACGTTTCGACGAGGTCTCACTCGTCATCTTCAGGCTGGTGTTCTGGCTTCTTTCTTCTTGAAGCAAAGCGTGATCTCAGTTGAAGTCCTTCTATAAATACTGCTGGGGGTGTGTGGTTTGCTTGCTCTGTTGCTGATTGTAGGTTCGTTTGTTCTTTTGTGATCTGCTGTGTGGCTGAGGCGATCGTTAAGGGCTTAACTGCTGGTGGGTTAGATGGCTGTTTAGAGACATCATGTGTGGGTGAGGTGCTGGATGTGTGTCTATTAGCCTTTTGTTTCTTAACGACCTTGGTGATGGGTGTTCTGGCAGCATCCTGGGCTTTGGTGGAGTGGGGTCCTGTGTCTTGTGAATTCATTTTGGTCTGGCTGCGTGTCTGTGGTCTCTCAATGTTTTTTTGGCGTGTGTAAGTGTGCTCCATGTGGTGGCTGGAGTGGGGAGTAGCGGTAGATGGTGCAGTCGTGGTTTTGTTATTGGATGGTGGTTTCGTTTCATCTGTGGGAAGGGTCTGGGTTTGTGTTTGGTGTGGATGGAAGGTGGTGGCATCTTGTGTCCTTTTGGACCTGGTGTCAGTCTTTGTGACAGAGGCTCGTCTGTTGACCAGGGCTAGTTTCCAGATGTCAGGCAAGCGGGAGGTGTCATCACGTTTATTCATGTTGTTTGGGTGTTTCTCTATTTCAATGGCTTCCATGATTATTCGACTGTTGAAGTGTTCAGTTTTGGAGATGAGTTTGGTTCTTTTAAAATCAATTTCATGACCTGTTGTTTTTATGTGCCTGAATCCACCCTAACATGCATATATCTATCTATCTATCTATCTATCTATCTATATCTTTCTGTCTATCTATCTGTCTATCTGTCTATCTATCTATCTATCTATCTATCTATATCTGTCTGTCTATCTATCTGTCTATCTGTCTATCTATCTATCTATCTATATTAGAGATGGGCACGAAACAAAAAAATGGTGTTTCGGTTTTTCGTTTGTCATTCAGAGGTCTGTTTCGGTTCATTTCCGTTTGTCGGGAATTTTTTGAAAAATTTTGTTACCGTTTTTCATTTGTTCGTTTGTCGTTTCTAACCGCTTTTTGCGCGATTTTTAAAGCATTTCCGTGCGCAGGCATCCCCCAACGCCCCAGACCAGAGGGAAAATACTAAAAAAAATGGATGCTGGCAGAGACACAGTAAAGACTAGGTATGCAGGGAGGCTGCAAAGGCAGCGGCGGGCGTTACCCAGGGTGCAAGGCAGCCGCAGAGTGACTGCACCGTGGGACAAAGGAGGGTAGTCATCGAGAGGTACGCAGCACACACACACACAGGGAGGCTGCAGGACGGAAGCTAGAGTAGCAGAGACAGCAATCCCACCCTAACTCCCACCAGAGACTGCAAGGAGGACGGGGGCGGCCAGAGCTTTTTATGCCCTCTGTGGCTGCCAGACCTGCCCACCCAGTCTGCAACCTGGGCATGCTATTGGTTGAACATGATCCCACATCACATGGCTTGCCTCAATTTTGTGGCTTGTGCGACATCCATTTTAAAGGGAAAAGAAAAATACATTGCGATGGGAGAAGACAAAAACAAATGTTTTAAGGACCCCAACCCCCCTGGTAGGTATTATCAGACAATATAAATAATTATCACTGCATTTTTACGGATGTCCAGGGCGTTTTTTAACATTTAAAACAGCTCATTTCATTGCGCGTCGCCATTAACGGAAACAAAACGTAACGACCACAATTTTTGTGGTTCTGTTCGTTTCATTTCATTTTCATCACAATGTTCGTTTGTTGTTTTGTTACGTAACGGAAACGACAAACGGTAACGGAAACAAAAAATGTTCATTCCGTGCCCATATAATGCTTCTCCAAGACAAACTTACTGCTGCTTTTTTTGGACTTTCACAAGTGTGGGGCTAATTGTACAGTGTCAGACGTAGGCGCATCAATACGAAAAATTCTAGAGACACGGCGGCACAGCATCTTTCAGTGAAAAGGAGGCTGATTAACCAACGGTGTGGAGCAGTAGAAGTAGACTTAATTTCTGATTGTTCACTTGAGCTGCAGAACTTGGCTGTAATGCCAGAATAACTGTAGAGATGGCGGGGGTGGTCCTGATAAGAATCCTGTCCACAGGTGAAAGATGGGGTGGGGATGCCACCTCAATTTGTACCATTGCTCAGTCCTCATGCTTCCTAGTTAGGTCATTGCAACAGTTACAGTCTTAGGCCGCAGTCTCACCAGTGTTTTCTGCACATTTTTGCTGCAGCGAAGATTGTGTCCTAACCATGAAGGGAAGTAATTTGGTGCCTCGACCAACCACCATTAAGGGTTGGTTTTAAAAACTTCCCTTAAAGATGTGTAGTTCTTTGCTACTCTAGCGAGGTGCGACCCCAGAAAATACACAGTAATTAGCTTCATATCCCTTTTCCTGCCACTTCCTGCAATGGAGACTTAAAAAATTGAACCAGAAAAAAGGGAAAAGATGCGCAGTAAGCAAGTAGAGATGGGCATAGAGCAGTAAAATACTACCCCCTGTTGACAGGACACTAACTGCGCATCAAACACCATGTGACCACCTGGAAAAAAACTACACATCAAATTAAGATGCACAGAAAGCTTTAGTGAGACTGCGGCCTCAGTTTGGCATCTGCTAATATAAACATTTCTTTTCCCCCATTGTGTTGTGCGTGTCGCGTCATTACAGTCGTGACCAACTCTTTGTAACCCCACGTCCATGGAGTTTTCTTGGCAGGAATACTGGAGTGGTTTGCCAGTTCCTACTCCAGGCGCCTGCAGCACCTAGTATTCCCTGGTGATCTCCCATCCAAGTATTAACCAGGGGCGCCCCTGCTTAGCTTCCGAAATCAGGCAAGATCAGATGTGCTTGGGGCATCTAGGCAGCTTTCCCCCCATTACCTAGTTTGGAAGAAAAGATTTATGAGCACCTTTTTGGTTAAGGGAAACTAATTTGAAGGGTCTTCATGTCGATTGTGTTGGACAGGTTCACAGCAGGCTGATGGTCCACACAGAGGCACCGTTGGCTGCTTGTTCAAAAACCTTATGGGTGGTGGCAGGAGGGACTGGCATGTTTTTTATCCTTCCAGTTCATTTCCCATCCTTTCTCACATGTAAAAAAAGCAAGATCTGAGAGCAAAGCTTGAAGGCAACAAATAATCAGGAATGAGTTATTTGCAACTGATTTTTTTTCATGGCCATTGAACATTTAGGTTACATTCATAATGGAAGAAAAGAGGAGGACTGAACAGGAGATGAATTGATTCAGTGAAGGCAGCCATTAAATTTACATAGAAAAATCTGATCAAGGTCCTCAATGGTAGGACTTTTGGGGGGGGTCCAAGAAAGACAGCATGTGGACCCCTTCCACAGCTACAGTTGGTTAAGAAGCACATCAAGGGGTTCTAGTCCAGTGGCTCCCAACTTTGAGTCCCCAGATAATCATGGACTGCAACTCCCAGAATGCCTAGCTAGCCTGGCTAGTGTTGAAGGTTCCTGGGAGTTTTAGCCCAACAACATCCAGGGACCCAAGGTTGGGAACTGGTCTAGCTCATTGACAGATTGTTTGCAAACCTCTCCAGTGTGTCTCCACAGTGAGCATTATGATCTTCACAGAACCATCTTCCCAGTAAGGTAAAGGTTAGGGTAAGGTAGATAATCTGATGTTGCAAAAGTTTATTGGGAAGTCTGGCGCAAAGATCAGCCCACACATTACCACAAGGGTGCCCAAACTTTTTGCAAGGAGGGCCAGATTTGGTGAGATGAAAATGTGTGGGGGCCAAAAATTCAGCCACATTTGGACCCCAGGCCGGACTTTATACAAGCCTCTAGGACATGCAAGGAAGTGGGGAGGACACTGCAGCAATGGAGCTGGGAGCAGGTAGGCTGGGCAGGTGGTTGGGGGGACAGGCAGAGGCAGGGAAGGCAGGCAAACTGTAAAACTGCAAGCTGATATCTCCATCCGGTATGGGGAGCAGCTAGCAGGGATGAGTGACAGGCTAAGCTGGTGGGGAGAAGAGGCTGTGGGCCACTTGAAATTTGAAAACGGGCCACATTTGCTCCCAGGGCCTGACTTTAGACATGCCTGCATTACCAGCTTCCTCATCTCTCAGCTATGGTTCCTAGTTAATTTTCTTGATCAAAAAACCTTCATTCCTTGTCAGAGCACCTTCTCTCTTTGAAAACCGCCCATAATACCCGATCTTCCCAGGCTAGGCATCTGAGGCAACTAACACCACGAGAAGCCCGAAAGGAAAAAAAAAGAAATAGGGCCTTTTCTGCTGTTGTCCCTCGCCTGTGGAATAACCTTCCACCAGACATCTGCCTGGCCCCCTCTTTGGGTGCCTTTAAAAAAACTATTAAAAACTTGGTTGTTTAAGCAGGCATTCCCCCAAATATAATTCCAACTCAGTGTTCACCCATTAAATCTTGATTTTAACTGATTAGCCTGCCAATAATAATATATTGTTTTATTGTTTTATGCCACTTTAATATCATTTTTATTTTTTTATTGTGTTACTATTTATTATTTTTATTGTATACATTGTTTGAATATATTAATTGTTGTAAACCGCCCAGAGTGACTTTGCTGCCAGATGGGTGGTATAAATGAATGAATGAATGAATGAATAAATAAATAAATAAATAAATAAATAAATAAATAAATAAATAAATAAGCCCTTCAAATGAAGGTAGTCTCCTTTACAAGAGGACAAGTGGCCATCTTATGGGTGTTGAAAATACAGGAAAGCATAAATGTAGTTAAGAAGGGCCGCAGGGAAAGGAGGAGCCAGTCTTTTTCCTACAGGGATAGTTCTTGGACCAAAGAACAAATTTAAAGGGGCACTATTGCTGCCCTGGTAGTGAACTGTCCTTGCCTCCATCACTAAACATTCCAACTGTGTGGCTCCATCTTTCTCCTATAGGCTTTGAACAGCATCAGTTCATTATTAACAAAGCAAGTGACTGGGAGAAAAAGAAAGACCCCAAGGCACAGACAATTTGATTAGAATGTGGATAAGGTAACTGTAAGGTGGTCTGATTAGGGTAATAAGCCTGAGTAAGAACATGCTTCTTACCCAGCAATTATCAAGTGTTTTGTAAGCATCATGATTCTAAAATACTACACTCAGCTTCTCGGAAGGAAAACAATACGAGACAAAGGAGTGGAAGTCCTTTTAGGTGATGATCTACCTGCTGCTGTGAGTTCATTATCACCGGGATCTTTTAATTCCTTGCAGCCTCGGAGATTAAATACTTTAGCAAATACACATACTCCACTGAGTCCAAATACTAACACACTAGGCCCCCATCTCAGTATATACTTTAAATTTTTGGGACAACAAATTGAAATTTCCAGGTATACAGCTGCTTCGGATAGAGAATGTTCCCTATGGGCTGCCTCAGATAACAAATGTTTCATAATGCCTTGCAAAAAATGTGTACCCGGCATGCATTGCAGGATGCATAGTTTGTGAAGGGTGGGAGGAGTTAGAGCATTTTAATGGTGTTTTGGAGCCATTCTGGACATGTTTTGCTGAGGGATTTGGACCTTTTGAACTTGGTAAAATAGGGAGCTAGCTTTTATTAACCTTTTTTTTTTGCATTTTTGGCTGGTGTCAAGCCCCGCCCACAGAGCACACACACAAACAGGATTCAGTTCTTTGCCAAGATCTTTAGTGGAAAGCCAGGAAAGTTCAAGTCTTTTGTTACAATCAAGTGCCAGATAAATAACAGAATCCAACTCCCAGCAATTACCAGTCCAAGCCAAAACCAGAATATCTCACGGAAACCAGATGCCAAACCCAAGGGAACAGATCAAGCCGTTGTCCAGGAAGCCAGTCCGAAATCAGGAAACAGAGCCAAGATCACAGACAGGAATGTGGTTACAAGTTCAAATGATGTGTTGCTCCCACAGAGAGCTCAAGGTGAGCTTACCAGCTTTATCCCAAAACAGGGAACACACCTTTACTTCTGGAAAGGCTCCTGCTAGTACTCAGGGCTTCCCGACCTGATTCCCCGTCTAGCATCAAAGACCCTATTCCCTAGCTCTCCTGGTAGCACGTCTTTGCAGAATCCTGCTCATAGCCCTTCTAGGGGGAGAAGATATGTTTTCAGCTGAGTCATCAGACCCAGCTGCCTGCTGACTTGAGCTGCAAGGCTCCTCCAGCAGCTCTTCACCATTTAACCCCTCAGAGTCAGGTTCTGTGACAGGCAGAGTCCTGGCAGCTGGAATAGGCTGGGGTAGTCTTGCTGGTTTCATTTCTCATTGTTTGCAGTCTTTTTCCATTGTTCTGCAGGAAAAAATGGGCTGCATTTTTCTTCCTGCTTATGTTTGTTTGCATGTTTCCCCATTACACTTTGGGTGGAAACAGGCTGGAGTAGTCTTGTTGGTTTCTCTTGTCCATATTTGCATTACACTGCAGTGCGGTGCTCTGGGGGGGTTCAAGCACTGCAAGCCTTTAAAGTGCATTTTATAAAGAGGTCTGGAACACACAACCCCAGCATTTTTGCTTTTTTTCCAGACTTCCAGAATGGATTAATCAGTTTCCCATTCATTTCAATGGGAAACAACGTTTCAGATAACAAACTTTTCAGATAACAAATGGCCTCTGAGAATGAATTAAATTCATTATCAGAGGTACCACTGTATGTGTGTGTACACACACACACACACACACACACACACACACACACACACACACACACACACACACACACACAGTGGACCCTTGTATAATAAACATTTTGTATAACATAAAATTTGTACAACATAAAATATTCCATAGATAGGGAAAATTTGGTTAACAGAATCGCCTGTGGGGCAAATCCATACAACATAAAAATGGGATTACTCCATTGTCAATGCATTCCTATGGGAAATTTGTATAAATGAAAATTTGCTTAACATAATTTCATTTGGAACGAATGAGTTTCTTTATACAAGGTACCACTGCATATGTGGTGGTCTCCCTATGGTAAACCACCCTTATTGCTTTGTTCTCCTCAACTAGCACTTACTAAGAGATACTGGTAAGAGAAATAATAAAAAGATTCAATTTACTCACAATTCGAAATAGATCAAAACAAACAACATTCTGTAGAAAAATAATGACTAGTTAGCATCATGCTGACTTGCTCAATGATTGAGGCTGAAAAAAATTCTGACTCTTAACAGATGAAAGACTCCTGACTGGAGAAAGAACAAGAAAAGAACTCTTGAGTAGAGAGATGTGGCTGTCTTTAAAACTGAGGCAAAGGGGAAACAATTGGCTGCTGGTGGACTGACTGACAATAATCTATGTCCAGAAAGGTCCCTCCTAGCCAAAACCTCTTAAAGGCAGCATACAAAGCTTGCTATAATTCAATAAAATAAAATAAAACACAACACAACACAATAAAATAAAATAAAATAAAATAAAATGTATTACATGGCATCTATTAGTCAAACAAAAGTTGAAGAATTTCAAGTGACAAGTTGTTCAAATATCTGCAGTGTTCTATGCAGCACACTTTTTTGAGCTGCGGGAATTTTCAGGGGTTGCCATGATGGTATGAAGGCCAATTCCTGGATGAAAGGCAGTCACCAGAATCCAGTAGCCAGTGTTACCTTTATCTGTAGTAGTCATTGATTCTGGGTGCTATAACATGAAAAAAGTAGCTTTTCAAATTCTGGCCAATTTTGAGATGAAAATGAGGAATGTGTGTTAAGCTAGAGTTCGACCAGACACAGACACTGCCAAAAGTCTGTGAAAAGGCAAAAAAGAGACCCTTACACACCTCTAAAATGGCAATTCACTTCACTTAATATATGATTATTTTCTAGTCTTTGTTAGCTATTTATCTGCAGTCTAAGAGCATCTGCACAGGTGACCCTACTATAAAGTAGCAATGGAGATCCTGACATGTTTCATTCTTTTACAAAGTGTCTGCCTGCCTGCCTGCCTGCCTGCCTGCCTGCCTGTGTACCACCAGGTAAATTCTGACTTATGGCAATGATTTTCTTGGGCTATCTATGTAGAAAGTACTCAGAAGTAATTTGTCGTTCCCTTCTTTTAGAAGCATTCTGGGAAGTGCAGTTTGCCCAAGACCACACAGGCTGAGTCTTCTGGGATGCACAGTGGGGGACTGAACTCGCAACCAACTCTGCCACCAGATACTTAATTTGCTTAACTATTTTGCCAGCAACAGTATGGAAGTACTGTATTCCACGAACAGTTTCAGCACCTTGGATAGCTCCTTTAATATTGACACTAAAATCCAGAGTGGATTTATAGTCCATTAGGGAATCAGAGGGCGCTTTTACACGGCCTCTAAAATCCGCTGGCAACTTCAATTCAGACCAGAGATCGTGGGGTTTTTTTCTGCTTCCTGTGTTCCCACCCGTCCGCACTCCATTGCTCCTGTCTGCAGTGAGGGGAGAGAGGAAAAAAGGGAGAAAAGAATGCAGGCTCAACTCCGCTCACCTCTGCCTGCCATCAGAGCAGCCCCGTAGGGATTCCAGGCTGTTAAAGGGGCGGGAGGACAACAAAAAACAAACAGAAGGAGAGGAGAGCCCGGCATCCACAGCTTTATAATCCACATTGGAATTTTTTTTACCTCCGGAGACCAGGTACTTGTAAAATGTGCTGGGGCGCGCTTAGGTGGGTGTGGTTGTATTTAATTTTTTTAAAAGTCCGCAGCTGGTAGGAAAACAACTTTAAGCTCCGCATCTGGGAGCCCTTTGCCTTGGATTTTAGGGATCATGTAAAAGCAGCCAGAATCACAGGCTCCACTGATCTCATGGAAAGCTCTTATGGATCATGGAGAAAGTCATCTTCAACCTATTGCCTCCATGTTAGTGATAGCAAAGTATCCTGGCACCAAGCCCAACATCCAGAATTTACAATAAAATTTTAGGATATTTCCCAGATCTGCAAACAAAACAAATTGATTTTTTGAGTGTGTGTGTACTTGCACTTATTGGTTTAGTCACTGACAATCCACATTTTGGCACTCTCACAAATTAGCATGCCTAGGGAGCTTGTCAATATTTGCAAATCTTTCGATAGCTTTTACTCATGTTTAAAAACAAAAAAGAACAGTGCCCTCAATTTAATTTTGTTCAGTTTAACCTGCAACAATCAATTTTTAATATTATTTTTCTAATACAGCGTATTAGTTGTGAACTTGTGACTTATTTTAGAAAGTAATAATGTGGCATGCAAAATGTGTAAATGCTGATATCATTTTTTTCTGTATCTATATTTGCTGCAATGTCTTCTGGGAAGCTTCACACAGATGACCCCTGGCAGAATTCAATTCCTTCTCCCAAACCATGCCCGTGCCCATCAGAAAAATAGGTACATAGTTTTGCAAATCAAATTAAATTGCCATTTAACCTTTCTGTTTGTCCTTCAATATTGTCTTTCTACAATGGCAGTTTCGTTGTTAAAAATTAATTTGTCCTTCAAAACCTGATTCTGGCCAAAAGAGTTAGCAGGACTAGGAGAAGACGATTCTTTTGCAATCGGGTAGGAGAGCAGTGGAGGGATGCAGAACAAGATGTGTTTTACTGGGAAAATGTGAATGCTTCAATTAAGGCATGAGAAAGTGTGTGCAAGTCCACTCCAACTTATGGATACCCCATGAATGAGCCTGTAATGTACTGTTAACATGCTTGCCCCCGGCCCTTTCACAGGCTATTGACAAACACTGCTTCTGATTTTCCACTATCATTGCCACCAACTAGCTCAGCTAGTAAATAGAGATGGACACGGAATGATTTTTTTTGTTTTTTGTTTTTCATTTTGTTTCAGAACAAAATGAAAAACGAACTGATTTTTAAAGAAAAAAATGAAATGAAACGAACTGGAAATTTTAAACTGTCTTTGAGCACCGAGCCAAGTGGTACTGCTGCTTGCCCCGGTGGCTCAAAGACAGTTTGAAAACCCCATGCCTTTCCCCCAATTACACCAAATGGGGGAGGAGCTGACAGTGTTTTAAAAAAAATATGAAAAATGAAACAAAATGAAAAACAAAATGAATTATTTACTTAAAATTTCATTTAAAAATGAAACAAACCAAACCAAGAAAAACGAACCAAAAAACAAAAGACACCATTTTGCTGTTTTGTGCCCATCTCTACAAGTAAATTAAAGCTTTCAGACTGTATTTAAGTTGAAACAGAAGAAGTTTATTGATTATAAATTAGAATCAAAATAATCAATGGTAACGTGTTGAAGTATAAACAAAAATATGAATCTAGCTCAAACCCGCTCAAGTTTGAGCACTAATAAAATTGAATAAATGCACACCCAGTTCCTAAACTCTTAGTTTTCTTCACAGACACTCTAATCCTATCTCTTCTTTAGCCTTTCTCTTAGACAGTACCAGACCCTATTTCCTTATCTGTCTTTTAGCCTTATCTGTCTTTTAGCCTTATTTGACCCTATCTGATAAAACAATGCTGAGCAGTGCCTTAAATCCTCTCAGGCCACTTCCCAGACTCTCTCATTGGTCCACAAACCCACCAATCAGCACAGACACCTCTTATGCATTATTCATCATACAGGTAAACGCCACATGCTGTCCCCAAAATGTGCTGTCTTCAACACCCATGATGATCTCTTGTAGACTCAAGCCTGTGGGGTCCTTTGGAGAATCAGTTCATCTCTTATTTGGTCTTCCTCTGTTCCTATTGCATTCCACCTTTCCCTGACTTATTGTCTTTCCCAGAGCATCCTGGTTTCTTGTGATGTATCCAAAGTAGTACAGCCTGAGAGTCAACAGTTCTGCCTCTAGCGATGGTTTGATTTAATTTGATTTGTTTTCCTCCCTGGCAGTTCAGAATATCCACAAACCTCTCCTCTTGCACCACATTACAAACAAATCAATTTGTTCCCCTGACAACTTTCTTGAGTGGCTGGCTTTCGCACCCATACATGTAGATATGCGGAAATTTAACTTTTCATAGAGGCTAGGGATGGGCAGGAAATGAAAAAATGAAATGCTGTTTTGTCGTTTCATTATGTAACAAAACAAAATGAGGAAGCAGCATTTTGTTATAGACGAAACGAAACGGTCTTTTTTGCATTGAAATGAACCATTTCATTCCATCATTTTCTGGGGGCTCCTGCCAAGTGGTTAATGGCTGGACCCCTTTAAACCTGGCTCAGTCGGTACCAGGGGGATCCTCTGGTACCAACTGAGCCAGGTTTAAAGGGGTCCAGCCAGTGACGGCTCAGCAGGATCCTTCAGAAAATGGTTGGGTAGGCAGTGTAATCATGCAGAACTGTGCCTGCTGTGCCGACTGGGCCAGGTTGAAAGGACTCCAGCCATTGACAGCTCGGCAGAAGCCCTCTGAAAATGCTTGGGAGGGTAGCGCGATCACCAGAACTGTTGTCCCAACTGCTGAGCTGTCAATGGCTGGACCCATTTAAACCTGGCCCAGTCAGTACCAGGGGATCCCCTGGTGCTGACTGGGCCAGTTTTAAAGGGGTCCAGCCAATAATAGCTCAGCAGGAGCCATTTAAAATGGCTCTGGTGCCTCTAGGACCCAGGGGAGCTGTTTTGTTTTGTTTCATTTCATTTCATACATTTTTTTTAATTTTACATAAGAAATGAAACAAAACAAAACAGGGGTGAGCATGAAATGAAATGAAATGAAACGAAACAATATTTTTCCGCTTTGTGCTCATCCCTAATAGAGGCCTATAAGACCACCACATCTAACCCCTGATCAGTGTAGTATTCCAAATCAAAGCATATCCAATAGATGGTTGTCCAATGTTCTCTTGGTCCCATTGTTGTACTGCTCTTACACTTAGGAATTTTTTTTCTGATATTCAGCCAATATCTAGATTCCTCTAAACTGAGCTTATTATTATGTGCCCTGCACTATGGTAGGATCAAGAACAAATCCTACCCTTCCTCTGGACGACTATCTTTCAACAATTTGAAAACTGTTATCATATTTCCTCTCAGCCTTTTCTCAAGTACCTAAAGACTTTTGTAGGAAGTCTCTCCAGATCTCCCAAGCCAACACAATTATTAGTTATAGTAGAGAGTAGACATGGGCACGACTTGGCGAAATTCTCGTTTCCGTTTCCGTTGCTCATTTCCGTTACGCAACGGAAACGGTAACAACAATTACTCCCCCAGAACTCGAATTCGAACCAACAAAAGAAAAATTGGGTCTGATTTGTCGTTGTCGTTCTTGGCATTGCAGCGATCGCGCGATGCCAAGCGGCACAGAAAAAAAGTTTTAGAAATTAAAAAAAAAAAAACAGATTCCCGGCCAAAAAAGCGGGCGAAAATATGCCTGCCTGAGGGCACCTAGCAGAGGGGTGGTTTCTGGGGGGGGGGTCCCCACTCCAGCCTCCCCCCTCCTGTCCTGGGCTGCTGGTACCGGGCTGGGAGGGGGCATCCTCGGCGTCTCCATTTGCCATGCGGTGCGGGGGGATCCAAAATGGTGACCACAATATTTTTTTTGAAATCGTGGTCCAAAAACCCACCAAAGCACCACAGAAACATGCGAAAATTAGCTATTTAAATGCTTGAATTTTTACAGTAGCAGCAGTGGGTTTTTCTTGCAACAAAACGTCTCCATTGATTTTATTTTATTTTATTTTTATTTTTATTTTTTTACACCTGCGCACGCGCAATGATGGGCTGGCCATGGGATGGGACCATGCAGATTTTTGGAGCCATTCCACCAATCGCATGGCCAGGTTTTGCTGAGACTTCTGGATGTGCCAGAGAGGGCATAAAAAGCCCACCAACCCTAAACCTAATCCTAACCCTAACCCTAACCCATACGCCAGTACACTGTGTTCTTAGTGGGCCAGAGGCACCCAGAGGTACAGCCCACTAACCCACCTTAACCTTAACCATTACCCTAAGCCTAGCCCTTACCCCCTAACCCCATGCTCTGGGACGTCAAGTCGCACTAAATCGCGGCGGTAACGACAAACGACAAACGACACGACGAAACGACAAATTTTTGAAAAATTTCACGAAAAACAGAAACAACCCGAAACAGACCCATCCCTAAAAACGACAACTCGAAAAAAAAATTTCTGGTCGTGCCCATCTCTAGTAGAGAGATATTCTCTTCATATAAAGCTTGCTGCACCATTTGCCCCTTTCCTTCTATGAAAAAGGGCACCCAGTTTCTTCAAGTCAGCAGTAAAGAATCTGAAGGCTGCAACCTAAATCTCTGAGAGGAATCAGTTGATTCACTGACAACAGAAGGGATTAGATACTTTTATTTCACTGAGAGCAGGGTATGCTTGGTCTCCTTGGTGCAAAAAGGGGATTTGCAACTTTGATGGACTAGCACTGTATAAAAAATAAAATGCCTCCTGAAAGAAGCATTGAAGTCTGTTTGGAAAGCTTTAATGTAAATTTTACACAGACCGTGCGAGCGTGTGTACGGCTGGCATTTGCATTCATTTTTCTTTCTTTTTTTTAATAAAAAAGTTTTAACAGGGGTTTGCTTTGTTGTGTTTAAGAGGGAGCAGGATTAAGTGTGGAGTCACTTGTAGGGGTGGATTGTGATAGGCTCTGGAATCTAGTATACAATCCCTTCAAAATCCTCAGCCAAACGTTACTTTACATACTGTCTATCCCTCCATCTGTGAAGTAGACACTTTAAAGAAGAAGCAAAGGAAAAGCAGCTCTACAAAGGAGGTTCCCCAAACACTCTGCTGTAATCTGTCAGTTTATGTTTTAAATTCACCTGCCCCTTCAAATCCCTTGATAGGATGGAAAGCAAAGACCAAGATCAACAAAAGTTTCACCCATTCCTTGAAATGGCAGGTATTGCCCCCCCAGCCCGAAATAAAGAGGCAAGACAACTGCTTTGGGGTTAAACAAGGGCCACAACTTTATTAAAATCTTATTAAACTATGTGGAGATAAGTGAGCCTACATAGTGCCAGAGGTTGGGGTCTTTTACTCTCTTAGGAGATCCTAATCCCAGGTGACCCTCAGGCTGCTTTTACGCAACCCCTAAAATCCGAGGCAAAGGGCTCCCAGATGCGGAGCTTAAAATTGTTTTCCCACCAGCTGCGGACTTTTAAAAAAAATTAAGTACGACATCGCCCACCTAAGTGCGCCCCAGCGCATTTTACATGTACCTGGTCTCCGGAGGTAAAAAAATTTCCGATGCGGATTATAAATAAATGCCGGGTTCTCCTTGCCTTCTGTTTGTTTGTTTTTTGTTGTCCTCCTACCCCTTTAACAGCCTGGAATCCCTACGGGGATGCTCTGACTGCAGACGAAGGTGATCGGAGGTGAGCCTGCACTCCTTTCTCCCTTTTCCTCCCTCCCCTCACCGCAGACAGGAGCAATGGAGTGCGGAAGGGTGGGAACACAGGAAGCAGAACAACCCCCCACAATCTCTGGTCCGAATTTAAGTTGCCAGTGGATTTTAGAGGTCGTGTAAAAGCGAACTCAGTGAGATCCCCATTAAAGGTCTAACTATATCAGGGCTGCCCTTGGCCGAATACTAAGCCTAATTGTTATCTCCTTCCTTCTCCTGTGTTCCAATCAAAACCTATTTACAGCCATAGGGCTACCAAGCATCCATTGGATGCCAAAGTAGGATCTTTACTGATTCTATTAACCTATGCACTACCCACCATGGCTAAGGAGCTATTAATATGCTCCTAGCCCCCCACCAAGCTGACTAACCTCAGCCCGTAGGCTCCCTTGGATCTCCTGGAAGAACAAATCTAAACCTACCTCAGATAAATGACTGTCATCCTATATGTACAAGTCCAGGCAGCAAAAACTGATCTGAGGGTGGCATATCACACCCCAAGAACACCACACATCTCTTTCCCCACCTCTTGATTGATACCCTTCCGAGTGTAATCAACTATGTGAGGATTCCTTGCTGCTCCCCAAAACATATGGGACAGAATATCAGACCAAAGCAAACAAATTTGGGGAACACGATGCTTCAAAAACCTCAGGTCAGGAATGACTTGTAAAATAATTGATTTCCCTCTGTGCTGAGTAAGGTCATTGCCTCCCAGAGGCATCACCAAAATGGATGGAGGTTCAACCCTTCAGCACTATCCTGCCATATCCAGGAAAGCCTTCCACATCATGCCTCTCTGTCCGTTCCACTCAAGGGATGCCTGCTGCCCCAGGCCCATGTTGTTGCCCCAGTAGTCCCAGCATGGACTACTGCCCCAAAGACAAAACAGTGCCCACCGATGAGCACCCAAGCACGTGGTTGTAATGGCAAACCCGCAATGATAAAAACAGGCAAAGACTTTCCCTAACATTCGGGCAGTGGTCGAACATATGTTCTAAACTTTTAAGAAGACCACCGCCCAACCACTTGAATCTCCTGCACAGAATAACCCAATGCAGCCATAGTAGAGGATGCTCCAATGCAGAACGAGTGTGTCCCAAAGTGCCAACTGCTAAGGCCAGTGTCCTGAAGTGCCCTGGCTGTCATGTGCTAAAAACTGGTATTTGGTTAAAGGGCTTTTTGTCTTTGTGCACAAACAGGTACCCATCTAGCCCCTCCCCCACAATTCCAAGTAGACCTGCACTACAAAGAAGGGGCAGATTTCTAGGACATGACACCTTCCCGGGTATATCAATTGACCCATGCCCCACTGATCAGTTTTGGATCTGCGCAACATAATCATCGGCTGATCCTGCACAATAACTAAATCTGCGAACTGCAGAGCAGCCTGGGACTCATCATTCCTAGACACAGCGACCAACTCACTAACTCTGAATGCACCAAAAAGGCAACCAATGCAACTGCCTTAAACAAACAAGACTCAAAACTGCTGTTGCAAACTGCCAGCGAACTAGCACATAACTTAACTAGCACTGCTGGCGTAATGGGAGTGTGGCGGTCCTTGGACTGCCCCTTTCCCAGGACCACTCCTCAATCATCATGGAAACCCGACCATCACTTTGCGGTGTAGGAAACCTCTGACTTTGTCATAAAAAGCCAATGGAGTGTGGGGCCAAACCTCTTCTATGCAAAACAAAAAACAAAAACAAACAAACAAACAATAAACAGCAAATTGCATCAGGTACTCAAGGTTAGCATGCCAGACCCAAGCCAGCCTACGACTCAAACAAAAATGTTCAAACTCCCTACAAACTGCTGCATAACTTTTACACGTACTGGGAGCTAACGCTAAGCCCATAGTCTAGTTAGATTCCACCCTCCAATCCTCCAAACCTCTTCTGGAGGGACATCTGGTAGGGGGTGCACTGCTGGTTCTAATTCCCTGAACTGCCCAATCTGTTGACAGGACAGGGCATCAGCCAACACATTCTCAACTCCAGGGACAGGCTTAGCATGAAAAACAATCTTCAACCTCAGACACTTCAATTTAAAAGCTCTAAGCAAAGACATAACCCTCACTGCTCTAGAAGGCAATGAATTAATGATGTGGAAAACAACTTGGTTGTCACACCAAAAAGTAACCACTGCATTTGCCCAGATGTTGCTCCACAGCCAAAGGGCACTGGCAATTGGAAAAATTCTAGAAATGTTAAATCACACCCTATATCTGATTGAACCAATTCAGCTGGCCATTGCCCAGCACATCATCTGCCCTGAAAAAACATCCCAAAACCTATTGAACCAGAGACATCGGTATGAACTTGACATGCTGAACCCAACAATAAATATGACCTCCAAAAGAATTCCTGTTAAAATCCTGCAAAAACTTAAACCAAATCAATAATCCTCCCTGATACTGGCTGACAATCTATGCCTGTGGTGAGGCATTTTTAGCTCCACCATGGCATCACCCAGCTTAAATGTCCAACCAAAACTTGTAATTCCTTTTTCACCCTTTTTTGCCCTAACATTGCAGCTATCCTATCCCTCAGGATCGCCAGCTTGTCATCCTGCAACCTACAAGTCTGTCGGCACGTGTCGAACTCAGTGCCCCAAAAAGTAAGCTTGTTTGCAGGACCCTCTGCCTTTTCCTCAGCCAGCGGGACCCCAAGTTCACTGGTCACCTGAGCAAAAATCTTCATCAAGCTGCTACATTGCCCCAACTGCTCCTGACCATAAAATAAATAATCATCTAAATAATGGGCTATCCACTTCGACTTCACCCTTTTGCTCACTACCCTTTCCAAAAATGAACTGAAACTCTCAAATGCTGCACAAGTCACTGCACAACCCATAGGCAATGCCCTATTCACATAAAATTGACCCACAAAACTAAAACCTAACAATTCAAAATCCCCAGGATAATCTGGCAATAGCCTTAAAGGTGATTTTGTATCACATTTTCCCATCTCAGCACCGAAACCACATGTCCTGACCATGCGCATGCCCAGTCAAAAGACATGTAATGAACGCTGCATAATTCCTTTGGAATCATGTCATTCACTGACTTCCCAGCTGGGTAGGACAGTGGTGGATTAACCTGAATTCCCCTGGTGTCTTCTTGCGAACTACTCCTAACAGGGACACTCTGAGATTGCCAAAAGGGGGGTCACTAAACGGTTCTGCCACCCTGCCTTCCGTGACCTCCTTGCAAATTTTGGACCTAATGATATCCTCATTCCCCACCACCAACATCAATATGGTCTCCCCCCAAGATATTTTCTATGGTAGCAGGAGGCACATGGTCATGCAATGGTAAAGACTCATCCCCATCAGGTAAATCTACATACAACTTGGCTGAATTAGTGTCTGGACCTGAGCACGCACCTGCTGACTTCGCCAACTGTCCCCCATCTGTCTCAGTCTCTACTGACAAGGGCACTGCTGGTTCTGGCTCTAATAGGCTACGTGATGAGTGCACAACAGGGGGCAAGACTGAGGGGACCGGCGCTGCTTGGCACCTATAATCCATGGCCAAGACACCGTCTGAGGTGTATTACAGGTTAAAATAGCCTCCCTTTTTGTCAGTGCGAGCAGCTACCGAAGAGCATCTGTGGGCCTCAGAACAATGAGCCCACGAAATGAATCATTTTCTTTCCTGTCAGTTTTCCTAGATGTTCTGCTTTCACTTTTACGCATAGTAATTGGGAATACCTTCGCATGATTGATCTTGGCCCTGGACTCCAGTAACACATATTTACACTTCATTGTCCTTTCTAACTCCTTCATTCTTACCCTTCCAAGTCTCAGCTTTCTGAATTCTTGATGTGGTCTCCGTTTGGACTGATAACTGACCCAAAAGATACTTTGATTTGAATTCCTGCATTGAGCAGTGGGTTGGACTTGAAGGTCTTATAGGCTGCTTCCAACACAATTATTCTATGATTCCATAGAAAGTCTTACCAACTTCAATATCTTCATTGTCAACATTAACACCATGTGACTCTTCTGTAGATATGATATTTGTCTTCTTAATGTTCAACTTAATATTTGCACTTTCTTCTGTCAAATTCTCCAGGAGCATTTTTAAGAAATTGCTCCTTTCAGCCAATAACATGCTGTTATTTGAATATCTTTGATTGTTGATATTTCATCCAGATAGAAAATTGTTATGAATTCTGAGACATTTACTTAGTGTAAGAATATGGCCGCATGTGGACCTCCATATGGCTTGGTGTTCAATTCTTTGTTTTTCTCATCATTGTCTAAGTTTTCTAGGTCTAACAGGAGTTTATTTATTTATTTAGAATATTTTAGAGTTTTTTTAACCCTGCCTTTCTCCTTGGAAAAGGACCCAAGGTGGCTTACAGTAATGAGGGACAATATACAGTGCAGTACAATTAAGACATATTCAAGTATTGAGAACAGGGAATTGAGGGACATCTTACAGCATTAAAAGACAACATAAAAATAAAGCTAATAGAGAACATGAATAGTTAAAAAAAGAGTAAAACCCCTTGTAAAAGTTATGAGTGATGGAAGCCTACATTGAAAGCATAGTGTCAATGCAATCACACAGGGCTATAAGTTGAAGTCTTTCACTCTCTGGAGATCCTCACTTTAGCTGCACCCTATATTTAAATGTGTTTCTGAGTCAAGTAGGGTTCAAACTGGCCTTATCTCCTTACGTGTACTGGCACTGCCTTATTGTGGGAAGTTGAGATGGGCACAAACCATCGGTTCAGTGGTTCGTGCTGGGTTTATCAGCCAAACAAGTGTTTAGTACTTCAAAAGCCCAACTCCTCTGCCAGATGTCCACTCAAAGGCAGTGCAGGGAATCCAGGCCACTGCCTCTGAGCGAGCACTTGCTGGAGGAGGTAGGCCTCTGATGCACAAAACACCTGTTCATCCTGTAAAGGAACTGGCATGAACCGCTGAAGAGGGAGTTCCTGCCCACCTCTACTGGGGAGTCACTCACAAAATGGGAGGGGAGAGAATATTGTATTTTCCAAGATCCCCAGCAGTATTCAATATTCCAAGCTGGCCACTGGGATCTCCTGTCCCAACCTGAACTGCGTATAAATGTTTCCTGAACAAGTTTAGGTCATGAATGTATTCCCGTAGGCTTTCATAGCCGGGATCTGATAGCTGTTGTGAATTTTTCAGGCTGTTTGGCCATGTTCTGGAAGTTTTTCTTCCTGATATTTCATCACTCTCTTTAGCCAGCATCTCCAGAAGGCAAGGAGCTCAGGGAACTAGGAGTTCTCTCTGTGCTCTGGGGTATAAAATGGTAATGAGTGACCTTGCTAGCATGGTCCCTTGTGCTGCTCCAAGTATTTCAAATGCCACCTCCACTGAAGTCATTGAACCTGCAGAAGTCCTGCCCTTGTGTATGTTGTCCACTCAACAAAGATTGAAGCAAATACTCTCCATTCCGTTGTTTATGTGTATTATGTTGCATTAAACATACGGTGACTCGAATGGGGTTTTAAAAGTATATCAGATGTTCAACGAATGTTCACTATTACCATCTACCACAGAGTTACCATGGCTACATAGGTAGCTGCGTTAGTCTGTTTTGTAACAAAAGGACAGAAGTAGGTCATGCAGCACCCATCAGACTAACTAGATTTTATTTTTTATAAACTCTCATGTACCTAAGTGCATTTCTTGAATGAATAGAGCAATCATGTCTCTGGGCAAAGTGTAAAACTGTTGGCAGTTTAAAAACATTAGTAATAATTCTAAGCTGCCAACAATTCCCTTTACCAATAGTTTAAAACTAGATATTCAACAAGACACTAGGAAGGAGTTAATTCCATTATCATGGTGATGAGGGTCTGATTGGGTGACCAAATAGGGCTAGGAAGCTAGGATAAAAGTAGCATATATAGTGTACCTCTACTTATGAGCGGATCGATTTAAGAGCAATTCGACTTAAGAGTGAAAAAACGTTGGTGTTTTAACTACTGCCTTACAAATTTTAGATGCAGTCTGCTCTACTTACAAATTTCTTTCATTTGTTTGTTTGCTTGCTTGATTGATTTTTTAAGATAGGGCTGCTCTACTTAAGAGCATGCTTTTGGAAGGGATCAAACTCATAAGTGGAGGTACCACTGTACAATGTGACAAGAAAACCTGATCTTTATTAAGGCCTAGAGGGTGTGCGCTGAACTGCCTGACATATTCTTGCTCAGTCGCCTCCCTTTGGAATCTGTTTCTTTGTTCCAGGAAACTCTCAGATCAGAGAGAGAATATCCAGGAAAGGTGAATTGCTCACCCACTGGTTTCTGGCTAGTTCTATTCCTCATGTCTATTCTGTGCCCATTTGCTGTCTTACATCTAGTTGTCCTAGCTTAATAATATACTCACCACACCTCACCAGCACTGAGGTGTATACAAAATGGATGCTCAGGACAGCTTTCAGGCAGTGGGTAAATGGGTAAGGATCCCATGGAGTGTTTGTGTGTGTGTGTGTGTGTGTGTGTGTGTGTGTGTGTGTGTGTGTGTGTGTGTGTGTGTGTGAAGATTCTCAGTAATCCAGGTGAGTTTATCTGGAAGTTGAGTCATGTCAACTTGACTTCTTTTTCTTGAGAGATTGAAATGTTTCGCTGCTCATCCAAACAGCTTCATCAGTCTGAAGAAAGCTAGTTGCAAGTCCTCCATTTTAAAGAGACAGGGATAAGCAGTGAGGTGGCCAAGTTTGTGGATGACAGAGAAATTTCCCATGTGCTAAAAACCAGAGAAGATTGTGAAGAGCTCCAGAAGGATCTCTTCAAAGGTGTCTACCCAATGCATGGCAGCGGTGAAGAAGGCCAATTCCATGCTAGGGATTATAAAAAAGGGGATTGAAAATAAAACAGCCAACATTATACTGCCATTGTACAAAATGATAGCAAGGCTGCATCTGGAGTATTGTGTACAATTCTGGTCACCGCATCTCAAGAAAGACATAGTGGAACTGGAAAAGGTGCAGAAGGGAGCGACTAAAATGATTACTGGGCTGGAGGACCTCCCTTATAAGGAAAGGCTACAGCATTTGGGACCATTTAGTCTGGAATAAAGGCACCAGAGAGGGGATATGATTGAGATGTACGAAATAATGCAGGGCATGAGTAAAGTGGTTAAGAGAGATGCTCTTCTCCCTCTCACAAAATACCAGAACTAGGGGACATCCACTTAAACTGAGGGTTGGGAGAGTGAGAACAGGCAAAAGAAAATATTTTTTTACCCAGCATGTTGTTAGTCTGTGGATGATCAGTATGTTCAAGGTGATGTGATATACAAGGTCTTTCACAAGACGCTCAGTGAAGCCCAGTGGAATTTCTTGGAGAAGGTGGAGAAGCATGGATTTCATACATTCCTATGACTTCCAAGACATTTGTTCCATAAACATGTCCTCTGTCTGAACATCTCCAGCAACTGCTTTTGCAAAGGTTCTGAAGACCCATGTCCTCACTTTGATATAGTTCTTCTTGACAAATCAGCCCCTGACAGGTACACATGTTATGGTGAGCAAAATCTTGTTCACTTGAGTTCCTTCTCATTATTCAGCCTTATAACCAAAACCACTGGAAACAGTGACAGTTCTGACCTCAGCTCAGTTTTTCCCATTAGCCATAGCAAATGTCATGGCTGAGTCCCTGTCACAGATCTGAAACATTTTCTGACAGTGGCATTACCTCTGTCTTCTAGGTGGCATATTTCTTGAAGGCTGACAGGTGACAGACAAGATCTGGGCTGAAGGGA
The DNA here is from genome assembly GCA_037367245.1 of Phrynocephalus guinanensis. NCBI lineage: Eukaryota > Metazoa > Chordata > Lepidosauria > Squamata > Agamidae > Phrynocephalus > Phrynocephalus guinanensis. The sequence goes on along the minus strand of CM074740.1, from coordinate 99,685,132 downwards.
CCACTGTTTGCTCTTTGCATTGTCCATATTCCCATCCTGATGCTTACTAAATGGAATTGTCCATTGCGACATGGCCTCTCGCAAAACGCTGCCTCAGCCTTGGCATGCCTGTTATTTAATTTATGAAGAACCGAAGGTGCATTTCATATGCACAAATTGATTGCTGTTTTCCCAGCCACTGTGTTTCCATCAAAATGTGATAAATGTCATTTAGTCCGTTACAGACGGTTTGCAAAGCAGCAGTTGAGGGTGCCCTGCCTAAGTAAGGATGTAATTGATTTATAAACATGTTTTGTTATCTAATGCTGCCGGAGACACTTTCCCTTCTGATGACACCTCTTATGCAATTTTTCTCCACAATGGATGATTGATGGGCATCTTTTGCGGTGCGAGTCCCATTGTATCTTTCCATTGCTTATTCCCTTGGCCTTCTCCACAGTTCCATAAGCTTTAATCAGGTCTGGACAGCTCAGTGGTTAAGGTATCTGGGAGTTCAATGTTCCACTGTGCTTCCTTGATACGAGTTGGACTTGACAATGTGTAGGATCCCTTCCACCTTTGCAGTTCTACGCTGATAAGAAGGACATGAGTCAAGTAGAACGTTCATCAATGATTTGCTGAGGCAAAGTTTGGGAAAGTTAGTTGTGAGTTTTTCAGGCTGTTTGGTCGTGTTCTGGAAGCTTTTCTTCCTGACCTTTCACCAGACTCTGTGACCAGCATCTTCAGCCACAGAGCACAGAGAGAACTCCTAGTTCCCTGAGCTCCTTGCCCTCTGAAGATGCCGGCCACACAGTCTGGCAAAACATCAAGAAGAAAAACTTCCAGAACACGGCCAAACAGCCTGAAAAATTCACAACTATCGGATCCCGGCCATGAAAGCCTTCGAGAATACTTTGGGAAAGTTGTTACTAGACTACTACACCTCCTAGAATCTCCCATTCAATGTTAGGGGGTTCTGGTATGTTTATTTCCCCAAAGAGGTTTTATTTTCCCTCTATTTAGTTCTGAACTGTGGCAATTTTAAGAGCCAATCTACAAATTATCAAGACAAAGATGGTAAACTTTGTTCATATGCCGGCTTGCTTCACATATGGGAACCAAGATAGCTCACAAACTATTAGAACTATACAATAATCAGAGTTATTAAAGATACTATAAGAAACTATCAATCAGTAAGTCTATTACGATCATATGATCTGTTCAAATACTGTATTTTTCACTCTATAAGCCACACACTTCCCACAAAAAGTCAGTGGAAATGTCTGTGCGTCTTATAGAGCGAATGCAGTAGTCCCTGCTATGTATATTTTCATTTAGAGCTGCGATCCCACAGTTCCAATCACCTCATTTGTAAAGAGGCTTCCTCCAGGGAGCCTCTCCCCACCCCTCCCCTTCTTCAGTCAAGATTCCAGTCAAAAATCACCTCATTTACAAAGAGGTCTCCTCCATGGAGGCTCTGCTGTCGCCTTCTTCACCCTGGATTCTACTGCTCCAATCTAGAGATGGGCACGACTTAGCGGTATTCCCGTTTCCGGTTCCGTTACTCTACGGAAACGGTAACGGGAATTACTCCGCCAGACTTCGAGCTCGAACCGACGAATGAACAATTTTGGTCTGATTTGTCGTGCTCGTTACTTGCATCGCGCGATCGCGCAATGCCACGCGGCACAAAAAAAAAGTTTAAAAGTTAAAAAAAACTGGTTCCCGGCCAAAAAGCAGGTGGAAAAATGCCTGCCGTGCCTCAGGGCACCTACCAGAGGGGTTGTTTCTGGAGGTCTCTGGCCTCCCCCCCTTCCCCCGTCCTGGGCTGCTCTGGTGGGACTCGCCACAGGCTCGCAGCCAGCAAAAAGCCCAGTCTCCCCGCCGGCCGCCGCAATTAAAGCGCAAGCAAGCGGCACGGACGGCACAGGCAAAAACTTTTAAACTCTCCCCCCCCACCCATTCCCGGGCCAAAAAAGCAGGCAGAAAAATGCCTGCTTGACTAAGGGCGCAGGGCACCTACCGGAGGGGTGGTTTCTGGAGGGGGGGTCCCGCCTCCCCCCCGTCCTGGGCAGCCGGACTCGCCATGCCATGCGGTGCGGGCGGGGGATCCAAAATGGGGCGGCGAACGCAATATTGTTTTTGAAATCGTGGTCCAAAAACAAACAAGCACAACAGAAACACGCGAAAATTTATAAACTGCCAGATTTTTCACAGTAGCAGTGGGTTTTTTCTTGCAACAAAATGTCTCTCCGCTCCTCCTCTGTCCTCCATTGATTTTATTTTGTTTTGTTTTTTTACACCTGAGCAATGATGGGCTGGCCGAGTGGCCAGCCATGTGGGAGTGGACGACCATGCAAATTTTTGGAGCCATCCCACCAATCGCATGGCCACTTGGCCATGGAGACTTCTGGGATGTGCCAAAAAGCCCCCTAAAACCTGCCCTAGCCCCCTAACCCTAACCCTAACCCTTGACTCCAGTCCTTACCCATACGTCACAGACTGTCTTCTTAGTGGGTCAGAGAGGCACCCAGAGGTGCAACCCACTAGCCCACCGTAACCTTACCCGTCACTAGCCTAACCCTAGCCCTTGCACTAACCCACCTTAACCCTAAGCCAGATCTACTTGCATTGCACTACACGCAAGTACAATTCCCTTCTGTGTGAGACATGGTGGTGCGAGAGCCTTAGTTAAGCATCACCTATGGCTCTGGGTTCACTGCCATCACTAGTATCACTGTCTGCAACTGGTATGCATATCCATATGGCTATTGCATACCATTTTGCAGCAGCCGGAGGTGAGGAGGGGAGACCCCCATGTTGAGGGGTCTCTTGGAGCCTGCTTCCCTTTCCTAGTGGGTGAGGATAGGAGGCACCCACAGGTGCCTCCAGAAGCCCGCTTTCCCTTTATAGCGGGCCAGAGGAGGCACCCACCCCACAGAGGTGCCTCCAGGAGCCCGCTACCCCCCCAAAAAAAACAGTACTAACGAAAACAAAAAACAAAAATACGAACTGACTAATTTTTGCGAATTTTCACGAAAAACGGAAACGACCCGAAATGGAACCGGCCCGACTAACGACAACTCGAAAAATTTTTTTTTCAAGTCGTGCCCATCTCTACTCCAATCAACTCATTTGCAAAGAGTTATCCGCCATGGAGCCTCTGCCGTCTCCTTCTGCACTATCAGAGTATGTGCTATTTGATCAGCCAGCAGAAGCAATACTTATTGAATAAATAGTTAGCCAGAGAGAGAGTTTTCTTAAATCAATCAGCTATATTACAAACTGTACAAAAATATAGCACAGTATCACAGAACTTATACAAATTCAACAAAGCCTAGAGGGAAAATCACACTAGTACATTTATACAAAATTCAACAGCATAACAGCATACATTACATTGACAAAATATATGACAGAGAAACGAAGTGGATGCCTTACTCACGGAAGGCCCAATGAACAATGATTTACAGAACATTTTATACACATGTCTGTCCTATCGTAAATGACATTACATCATAGCTATTGCAACCCCTTGCATCAGCCAAAATTCATTATGTTAATTCTTAACATCTGTACTCCTAAAATATATATATATATATTGAGTCACTGTGACTTTTTAAAAAGCAGTGGCATGATATCAAGCATCTTCCAATAACCAGTCCCTTATTATTACAGGAAGAAAAGAGTTAGGAATAGAAATGGGCATGAAATGCTAAAATGGTGTTTCATTTCATTTTTCGTTTTGTTTGTCCTCTTTTCATTTCGTTTTGTTTGAAACAATTTTTTTAAAACAAATTTGTTTTGTTCTTCATTCCATTTCATTTTTGGTTTTTCTGTGGGTTTTGTTTTGTTTTGTGTGTTATGTCGTTTTTTATGTAACTAACTGTGTGTTTAAAGTGTTTTTTATGATTTTAACTTTATGTTTTGGGTGGGGGGAAGCACAAGCTTTTAAAACTTTTTTTAGCCCCCCTCCCAAGCAAGCAGCAGTGGCAGCCATTGCCACTTGCTTGGGTGGCTAAAAAAAGTTTTAAAAGCTGGCGCTCCCCCCCTCCCCAATTTGGACGCCTTGAGGGGGGGAGGACTGACCAGAGCCTGTAATGTGGAAATCCATCCAGTAAAACTCCTTTTACTAGTCTAAAAAGCAAAGCAATCAACTAACTCCTAGATGAGATGAATCCTTCCCCACCTCCATTTATCCTTTTCATGCACAGAAAAAGGAGTTTCTTGAAACTGTGCAAAATCTCTTGTATACTGGGAAATAAACAGGTCTCTCTAACTTACAGCAAGGAGAAAGCAGTTTATCTGAGATGCCCTGGAATTTGCACTCCATACAAATAAGCCTTCCAACCTCCGGAGTCTGTCTAATTCATTGCAGGTAATGGTGAGAGAAAAGTGTGATCATTATCAATAAAATACAAAGCCATAAGAAATAAGAATGCATGAAGCTTTGCAGAATATGGAGAGAGGAAATCCTTGAGTCTTGAGGCTTCTAATTAATGAAATGTTTCCAAATTGAAACAGCAGCAGGAATAAAGCAGGAAAGTGTCTCTTGATTTTGACTCTACCTTTGAAGGTAGAGCTAGGAAGCCTTCCCCAGTTTGCCCCCTCCAGATATGTTAGAACCCAACATTTATTGATTATCCCTAGCAACTGTGAACATTAGGAAGATCTTCTAGGTAGTGTGAACTGCTTCAGTGTGGGATGGACTACATCAGAAATGGATAGACTCTCCTACACTAGTGGTTTTTAAAAGAGATTGGATGGTCATCTGTCAGAGATGCTTTAGCTTCAGGTTCTCTCCATCAGTGAAGGGGTAGACCAAATTATCACAGAGGCCTCTTCTAAGTCTAATAGTCTATGATTCTGTGGTTCTAACACACATGGACAGTGCCATACAGTGACCCCCCCCCGCCTATCACAGGGGTTAGGGCCCGACCTGACCCATGATAATTGAAAATCCACAATATGCAGGTGCAGGAAAGATCAGGCCTGGGGGAGCTAACTGGGGTCTCTTGTACTTACCCCCAGCCTGGCACTGCCCCAAATGGGCCTGCAAGGGCCTTACCAGGCTTTCTGGAGGCCCCAAAAGGGCCTCCCTGTGCAATGGAAATGACTTCCAGTAAACCGGAAGTGTCTTCCAGATAACCAAAAATCATTTCTGAGGCCTCCAACAGGTCTAGAAAGGCCCTCCAAGGCCTCAGAAATGATTTCCAGTGACCCAGAAGTGAATTCTGGTTTACCGGAAGTCACTTCCAGTTTGCAGGGAGGCCATTTTGGGAACTCCACAAGGTCTGGGAAGGCCCTCGCAGGCCCATTTGGGGGTAGCCCCAGTCCTGAGGCCTAAAAAAGGCCTTTGCCCCTTACCCCAGGGGGGCTTTTTTCATATACTGCAGTCCCGCGATATAGCAGGACTGCAGTATATGAACCGTGAAAGGGCAGTGGACCACTGTATCGGGGAAGCTCCTCTAAACATAGTATGGTAAGGAAGAGATGTTGTCAAAGGCTGTATGAGAAAGATAGACATGGAAATAGACACCAGTGTTTGCGTATCTGATTGTTGTGCCCACCAACCTCACATCAGAAGGTTGCGAAATGCCTGTCAGGGCCTCAGAGATTGAGTTTTGGTATTAGGGATGAACACGCTCAAAATTGTTCACTCTTTATGAGACAGACTGTCATGATATAACAAGGCAGACATTCAAAAAATTACCAGCATCTGCAAGAGTTTGCACTAGAGATGGGCACGAAACGAGCGATTTTTCATTTTCATTTTCGTTTTTTCATTTCGTTACCTAACAAAACGAAAACGAAATTTTTTGCAAAAAACGTCACGAAAACAAAAACGAACCGAAATGGACCCCTAAACGACCAAACGACAAACGAAACACCATTTTTTTGAGTTGTGCCCATCTCTAGTTTGCACTTCCAGCATGCCAACCAGGCAAGGTGTGGGTTTTTGTGTTCTGGTCCAACTAAGTTTCCATGATTTGAACAAACTGTCTTTGAGATAACATATTTGTTTTCCGTTCTGAACATGCATACATGTGCTTTGTGGATTCTCTCTCTCTCTCGTGCACAGATGGACACACACAAAGAGCAAGCAAATGAGAGAGAGAGAGAGAGAGAGAGAGAGAGAGAGAGAGAGTCAAGGAAGACATGCTGATGGATCAAAAAGACACAAATAACCCACGTATAGTAGTGCCTCCAATTTTTAAAAGTCCGTGCAAGAAAACAGACTCAATTCTTTGTTGCTAATTGATGATACATCAGTTAACAATTCTTGATAAATACTAAAATGTTGTCCATTTGTTATAAATTGTGTGTGAGAGAGAAAGAGAGAGAGAGAGTCCTTTTAACCACCCAGAAGACTATGAAAAATGAGATATGCCTTAAAATGGAAGTATGACATAGTGGAACCGCTGTCATGGATCTTCTATGCCAACAATGATGATTCCACTCATGTTTCCAGGCACTCCAGGTGGGAGGCACTAGGAAAATGTGCTTGCTTGTTTTTCTGGTCCTGCATGCAGCATAGAACCCACAGCGAGGATCAGATATGATTGCTGATTCCTTGCAACATGCTGTTCTGTCCAGCTGCAGTTTGTTTATGGCATCCCATAAACATTGTACATCCCAGGGAAAGACTGTTCCAGACAGGTACACAATGAATCTGAAGTTTGAAACACACAGCCTCTCAGCCCTCCTCAGCCAGCTGGGTAGCCTCCAGCCATCAAAATACAATCAGATATCCACATAGCCATTGGCCATCAATTCCATATCTTCCTAGTAAGCCTTAGAACATAAGAACATAAGAAGAGCCATGCTGGATCAGGCCAAAGGCCCAGCTAGTCCAGCTTTCTGTATCTCACAGTGGCCCCACCAAATGTGTCTGGGAGTGAACTAGACTAGATATCTGTCTCCTGATACCACTCATCTCCATCTGACCTTTGAAGTATCCTGTTTTTTTTAAGCCTGGGGATTACACATCTCCATCGTGGTATGTAACCTGTGATGGACTTTTCCTCCAGGAATCTGTCCAATCCCCTTTAGAAGGCATCCGGGCAAGATGCCATCACCACATCCTGTGGCAGGGAGTTCCACAGACTAACAGCATGCCTTCATTGGGGATGAAAACTTTGCCATCTTGGTTGGCACCAGAAACAAGCAGTGGGGGTTTTCCCACCCCTGTGGAACTTCCCAGAATCTGAGCTATCAAACAGTGCTGTGTCAAAAGAACAAGGATTAGGTTGTGTGGTCCCCCCCCCAAAACCACCTTTTGGCACACCTCCCATGCAAACACCTCCAGATTGAGATAATAAGTCATGATACCAACCCATGATGGCAGCCTGACCTTTAAAGGCACCTCGTGGACAACATTTGCTATTATTTCCTTCTCCGGTTCTGCTCACCTCGAGATGTGCTCACCAAAGGGGTGGTATAGGAATCAAAAGTAAAATAAATAAATAAGTTGAAATGCATCTCCTTCCTAGATAACTGGGTGGGAATTGCCTGAGACTTCCGTCATTGTCCTGACAATGTTATTCAGCCTCATTCAAGCCAATGCGATTCTTGGTTGCATCAACAGAAGCATAGTGTCTAGATCAAGGGAAGTGATAGTTCCATTCTATTCTGCTCTGGTCAGACCCCACCTGGAGTACTGTGTCCAGTTCTGTGTGCCTCAATTTAAAAAGGATGTTGACAACCTCAAGCGGGTACAGAGGAGGGTGACCAGGATGGTTGAAGGTCTGGAAGAAATGTCTTAGAGCTTAGGGAATTGGGAATGTTTAACCTTTCAAAAAAAGGCTGAGGGGGGATATGATAGGTATGTTTAAATATTTGAAAGGATGTCATATTGAAGAGGGGACTGGTTTGTTTCCCATGGCTTCAGAGACTAGGACTCAGGGCAATAGTTTCAAACTATAGGAAAAGAGATTCCATTTGAACATTAGGAAGAACTTCATGACGGTTAGAGCTGTTTGGCAGTGGAATATGCTGCCATGGAGGGTGGTGGAATCTTCTTCTTTGGAGGCTTTTAAGCAGAGGCTGGATGGCCACCTGTCAGAAATAATGTGATGGGGGTTCCTGCATGGAAGGGGGTTGGACTGAATGGCCCTTGAGGTCTCTTCCAACTCTATGATTCTATGATTTTATGATTCTATGATTCATTTCAGGAGGCATCCTGGCTACTTCTCACAGCCTCAGTTGCATGTGGTCCATGCTACATCCTTATCGAGCACAGATGCTAGGACATTCTTTTGACTACAGGGTAAGCAGGGCTGGGAATAGGCCTGTATCAATTACTCATGTCATTTGCAGGGAGAGATTTTATATGGAACTACATCCTTCTTGAACTTAAGCTTTGTCCCCAAGAGACACCGGGCATCCTTGGCATTTCTTCACTTCTCATTTGTGGGCACTAACCTGGGGGCTAAGGCTAAAGACCTCCCAGTGCATGCCCAGTGATGGGAGAGAGGAATTCTATACAACACATGATGTCATGTAGAAGTTCAAGGCAAGGCTACATGTTGTGGGGACATATCGTAAAGTATTGCCTCGTGGACTTTCCCTATGGGACTTATCAAAGTCTGCTGGATAGCTCAGTGAGTTTGGTATCTGGCTGTGGAGCCAGAGGCTGGGGTTCAATTCCCCTACTGCAGGCATTTCAAAACTGGCCCTCCAGATGTTTTGGACTGCAACTCCCACAGTCCTTTGCCATGGCAATCTAAGCTTAGAATTCTGGAAGTTGTGGTCCAAAACATCAGGAGGGCCAGAGTTTGGATATGCCTGCCCTACTGTGCATTTCAGAAGACCTAGCCGGTGTAGCTGTGGAGTCCTAGGCAGCGCCCAGAAGAAGGAAGTGGCAAACCATTTCTGAATACTCTGTTTTAAAAAAACACTAAAGGGGATTGTGATGAGTCAAACTTGACTTGACTGCAGACAGTTATTGCTACGGCCTTTTGTCAAACTTAACTTGGACAACTCATCTGCAACATTCTCCCACCGGACTTTCCTCGTAAGAGAAATGAGTCCTCCCTCTCTATTGTAATGATTGCCCATTTCATCGGCATTTTCCTATACCCAGTAATCACAGCCAGGCAGAAGAAGCATGCAGAAATTTCAGCTTTTTTTCCATCTGGTCCATCACTTCATTCTTGGTTCAGGAAGGACCCAGGGTCAGGCAGGAAGAACAAAAGGAACGCATAACACAACCAGAAGGCAGCATAGGGCAGAGGCATGGTCTTGAAATGTTTTGGAAGAGACCCAAACCATACTTCCAGGATGTTTTAAGAAATTTCTATGGGAAATAAATTGGTTGTGATTTCCTGTGATTTGTTGTGTGTCAGACTATGTTTTGGACTTCCAAGGTATTTGCTTTTATTTGCTTCTAGTTTATTCCCAGTGTGGTGTTGTGGACAAAGCAATGGACTCTGACTCTGACGGACAGGATTCACATTTCTGCTCAGCTATGGAAATTCACTTGGGTAGTGGAAGTGGTAAAACCATGCCTTAAAATACCCTTGAAATACCTGTTAGGGTCACTACAAGTTGGTTCTGAATTGTCAGCACAGATCACAAAAAGTTTTATGCTGTTTCGTTTTGCATTTGGTGGCACCAAATGGTCTACAGTTGAACAGGGTTTCACACCAGATGAATATAGGACTGAAAGCAACCAAGTGGCAGAAGAACAGCACGTAATGCCATCTGAATTAGGGGTGTGAAAAAAATCATCTAAAAATTACTCCTCTTCAGTGAGACAGGCTGTACAGAAATCTCTGATCTCTGTGACAAGCAGTGCTTCCCCCCATGGTTTATGGGATTTGTCAATAATGGGAGGAAATTTTTCACCATCTGCAAGCAGAGAACAAAATATCATTTTCTTGTTCCCATGCATGAGAATGAGACCACTGAGAATCCACATCTCTAGTCTCTGTATTAGAGATGGGCACGAAACAAACAATTTTTTGTTTCAGTTTTTGTTTTTTGTTTCATTACGCAATGAAATGACAAATGAATTTTATCTCTAAAATGAAACGAAACAAACAGAAACACCAAAAATTTTGTCGTCTGTTTCTTTTTCGTTACGGCAATACATTGAACTGCTTTAAATGCTAAAAAAATCACAAAAAATTAAAATAAATGGTAACAAAACGGTAATGAAACAAACAAAAACAAAAATGATTTTTTTGCAAAAATTTGCAAAAAAACAGAAATGAACCAAAACGGACCCCCTAAATGACAAATGACAAACAAAACACCATTTTTTGATTCGTGCCCATCTCTACTCTGTATAATTGGAAAAACAGATCATGATTTTCAAGCAGAGGATTCCAGATTTGGTGGAAGAGTCCATGATTCATACACAGAAGATCCAGTCCTCAACATCTCCACATAGGGACAGAAGCAACCTACCCTGAAACCTTCAGAAGATATTATCAATTAGTTGTCACCAGCCTTCCACAAATTGTCATCCATTCAAGGCACTAGACTACATCTCAAGTTTTCCACTACCTCTGTAGTCATTATTGTAGCCACTTTGAAATGATATGCATTCAGGACATCTACGGGCTACCAGGTTGGGGAAGCTGGTAAAGGCAATGTGATTATTATAGATGGTCCAACATCCTGACTCAGTATAAGATAGCTTTCCTATGTTCCTTGGTGTGGCAGGAAGATGTAGAAGGCAAGGGTGAAGAAAGAGTGAGAGGTTACAACTGGAGTTGGTGAAAAGGAGAGGCACATTTTAGAGTGCTACGTCCACTTCTGCAAAGGTCCAAATTACTAACCGATTCAACCTAATTCAGACCATACTGTATGATCCCTGGCTTGAAACAGAAAGGGCAGCTTTGAGTCCAGGCTACAATGAATGGAATGCACAAATCATTTTGGATCCAGGGCACCAAATGAATCAAATGGGGCACAGATCACTTAATCCCTTCTGCTTTTACAGCAAAGTTGAAAACTGCTTATGGAACTCCTATGAAATACAGGTTCAGCCTAAAGGGGTGGGACTAAGAAAGAACAGGGATGTGAGTGAGAGGTTTGAATCTCAAAAAGAGTGGCAGAGCTGAAGAGACAGGAGCTAATGTTTGTGTGTTTCTGTTTGATGAAAATCTACATAGAGAATCCATAAATTGCATACAATTTTATTGATGTTTTAGGGTTTTGACCATTCTCCTGTGTTGAGGATGCCCAACCTAACTGAGCAAGCTACACTGGATTTTTGTCTGACTTTGAATTCAGAGAGATGCTTGAACTTTGCAAATTCTATAAGCAACCTCTGTGTTGGTGCTCTTGCCAAGCGCAGGGGTGCACAACTTGTAGCATTTTGTTGTTATAATACCTCATATTGTCTGTTGTGTGAATGCAAAGAAGAGGCTTATTTTGTGAAACTGCATTTGCAAAATTTGTCAGTTATCCCCCACAGTTCTGTGCAGCTGACAGTGCATTCAGCCCCTCAAAGGCAGCGACCTGAAATTAAGTGGGTTTTCTCCCCTTTTTAAGATTCAGCAGGGCTCCAAATTCAGCAATTTAAAGACAAAGCTATTTGAGCCATTTGGGTTTTTTAAGAAAAAGTCCACTAGAGGTTAGCAGTCCAAATTTTTGAGTTGATTTGGAGCCAGAGGATAAATTGGATTGGACTGGATACAATTTATTCTAGAAGGAATAGAGACCTGTACTGAATTGACCCCCAGACCAAATCGGCAGACCTATGCTAAGCCTTAATTGGCTTTATGTAGCAGATATTTTAAACTCGCCCGGTATACAGATACATGTTTGCTTCTTCTGTTGCAAGACCTGTCTCATGATTAGAGATGGGCACGACTCGATTTTTTTTTCCGAGTTGTCGTTAGTTGGGCCGGTTCCGTTTCGGGTCGTTTCTGTTTTTCATGAAAATTTGCAAAAATTAGTCGGTTCGTTTTTTCATTTTTTGTTTTCGTTAGTACTGTTTTTTTTGGGGGGTAGCGGGCTCCTGGAGGCACCTCTGTGGGGTGGGTGCCTCCTCTGGCCCGCTATAAAGGGAAAACGGGCTCCTGGAGGCAGCCGTGGGTGCCTCCTATCCTCACCCACTAGGAAGGGGAAGCAGGCTCCAAGAGACCCCTCAACATGGGGGTCTCCCCTCCTCACCTGCTGCTGCAAAATGGTATGCAATAGCCATATGGATATGCATACCAGTTGCAGACAGTGAGACCAGTGAGTGAACCCAGAGCCATAGGGTGAAGTGATGCCTAAGGCTCTCGCACCGCCATGTCTCAGAAAGAAGGGAATCGTACTTGAGTGTAGTGCAATGCAAGTAGATCTGGCTTAGGGTTAAGGTGGGTTAGTGCAAGGGCTAGGGTTAGGCTCGTGACGGGTAAGGTTACGGTGGGCTAGTGGGTTGCACCTCTGGGTGCCTCTCTGACCCACTAAGAAGACAGTCTGTGACGTATGGGTAAGGAGTCAATGATTAGGGTTAGGGTTAGGGGGCTAGGGCAGGTTTTAGGGGGCTTTTTGGCACATCCCAGAAGTCTCCATGGCCAAGTGGCCATGCGATTGGTGGGATGGCTCCAAAAATTTGCATGGTCGTCCACTCCCACATGGCTGGCCACTCGGCCAGCCCATCATTGCGCAGGTGTAAAAGATAAAATAAAATAAAATCAATGGAGGACAGAGGAGGAGAGGAGAGACATTTTGTTGCAAGAAAAAACCAACTGCTACTGTGAAAAATCTGGCAGTTTATAAATTTTCGTGTGTTTCTGTTGTGCTTGTGTGTTTTTGGACCACGATTTCAAAAACAATATTGCGTTCGCCGCCCCATTTTGGATCCCCCGCCCGCACCGCATGGCATGGCGAGTCCGGCTGCCCAGGACGGGGGGGAGGCGGGACCCCCCCTCCAGAAACCACCCCTCCGGTAGGTGCCCTGCGCCCTTAGTCAAGCAGGCATTTTTCCGCCTGCTTTTTTGGCCCGGGAATGGGTGGGGGGAAAGTTTAAAAGTTTTTTCCTGTGCCGTCCATGCTTGCTTGCGCTTTAATTGCGGCAGCCGGCGGCGAGACTGGGCTTTTTGCTGGCTGCGAACCTGCGGCGAATCCCACCAGAGCAGCCCAGGACGGGGGCTGGGGGGGAGGCCGGGGACCTCCAGAAACAACCCCTCTGGTAGGTGCCCTGAGGCACGGCAGGCATTTTTCCGCCTGCTTTTTGGCCGGGAACTGGGTTTTTTTAACTTTTAAAAACTTTTTTTTTTTTGCCGCGTGGCATCGCGCGATCGTGCGATGCAAGGAACGAGCATGACAAATCAGACCAAAATTGTTCGTTCGTCGGTTCGAGCTCGAAGTCTGGGGGAGTAATTCCCGTTACTGTTTCCGTAGAGTAACGGAACCGAGTAACGGAAACGGAAACGGGAATACCGCTAAGTCGTGCCCATCTCTACTCATGATCTAATGATGAGGGTGGTTTCTTGGAGTGGCCCCCTTTAGGGAAAGGGTGGAGCTGTCTTCACCTCGGTTCGAAGATATTCCTGTTTCTCTTACTTCTTTGCCTATCAAAACAGAACAGTGCAATTTTTCATTTGAAGTTCAAAAATAATGGATATTTCCAAGGGGCACAGTAACACATCAGTCTTGAATTAAATTTCTGAAAGACCAGACATGTAACAAATTACATCTAAATGAAACAGCACCTGTCCGGGAATCACAAGGAACGGATACGATGGGGGCTTTAAGGTATTACAAGACAGATGGAAGAAAATGAATCACAAATTGTCTAAATAAACACATCCAGTACAGTTTAGTGCTGAGAACGAGGGCTATATAAACCTATTACCCCAGCCCACAGAAACAAGGGAAATGCACTTTGCTATCACCCCATGCTGGGTTCCATTGTTAGACCTCATTTATTCTGAATTAACTTTTGCCAGTAGAATATTGGGCTAAATCCAGATCAGGAGGTATACTGGTCCCCTTCCCATCTTTCCTCCTGTGGCAGATAAAAACATATTTTTGAAGGGGAACTAGGAGGGTGCTGAGACGGGGAGATCTTTAAAAAAATTAAGTATCGTATAAAGCATGTTCCTTATATTGTTGTTGTTCAGTCGTTCAGTCATGTCAGACTCTTTGTGACCCCATGGACCAGAGCTCGCCAGGCTTTCTGTCTTCCACTGTCTCCCAGAGTTTGGTCAAATCCATATTGGTTGCATTGATGCAACCAATATATACCACCTCATTGCACTTATAGCACTCTCGGGGGAAGGTTTACAAGTAATAATGCAGGCTACCCATTGCCCCCTAAGCATCAAGGTACCTTAACCCACCTTGGAAGGATGGAAGGCTGAGTGAACCATGAGTCAGCTACCTGGGATTGACCCCTTCACCATGAATGTAGTTTTGGCTGCAATACAGCAGTTTAACCACTAGGTTCCATCTGGAATTTCTTTTTTAGTCAAGCTCTTAGCTTCGAATAACTTCCTGCCCTAAGGAGTTTTTTTTCTAAGTGTTTGGACTTCCTCTCTTTCTTTTCCCGCTTTTTCCTTTTTCCTCCTTCTGGACAAAGTGGGTTGTTTCCCCTCCTCTTCTTTTGTCTTCACAAAAGTGGTCTCTAGTTAGAACTTCACTTAGCTGTGATTTGGATACGCATCCTGTTCCCCCTTTAATTACTAACTCCTGCAACGGTGACAGGGAAGATCCGGATGGCAACAGAGAGGAAGAGAAAGAATTCCTATGAAGTTTCTCCTCCCTTTTCTCTGATTCTTGTAATTAGAACACAATTAGAGTGGGTGGTAGTGAGCTGGGTGAACAAAAGCGAGCTGGCAAACTCTGTTCCTCGTGGCATGCTGCTGCCAGGTGTTCGGTCTACTCCCACTGTTTCTTACAGGTGTCAGACAAAAGAGGCAGGAGAAATAAAGGAAACAGGGCCGTTCAAGGTGAAAGCGGAGTTGCCACCAAATGTTGCCGCCCCCGAAGGAAACATGGATGCAATTTAGACCCGCAGTTGGTGAGCAGTTCAGTTGTCTAGAATTTACCCTGCATTTTAATGTTTCCCCAGAAGGAGAAAAACCTGGTGGTTTAAAAATAGGAACACAGAAGAAAGCAAAACTGGCAGATTTGTGTGGGAGAGGTCTTCATTCTTTGCAATCTCACTTTGCACCTTCAGTGTATCCATCTGTGTGAGAGAGGATGAATTAAAGTTGCTATCTCTTTGGAATCAAGAGGTTAGAACAGCGTTTTTCAACACACTAGTGTGCCGCGAGATGTTGCCTGGTGTGCCGTGGGAAAAATTGAAAAATTCTAACGAAATTCAACCCAGGGCCGGCGGGCGGCCCACAGCCGGGAGGCGCTATAAATAGCATCCAAGGGCCAGCTTGGCTCCTCCCCCTCGAGGCCCGCGGCGCTGGCGTCACTTCCTCCCTGGCCAGACCTGGCCCCGCTCATTCTCTTAGTGTTTGCCCTGTGCCTGCCGCCGCCGCCGCGACTCGCTCGCTTCCCTCTCCCCCCCTCCTTTTTTTACCCTGGACCACCACCACCCCTTTCCTGGGAGCTACTAATGGACTGAGCTGCCCGACAGCCCGCCCACCAACACGAGCCGGCCCGGGAGCCCCAGCCCAGAACAAACCACCAGGTGAGGGGAAGGGGGGAGGGGCGCCCGGCTGCCCCACGAGCACCGCGGCAGGGCTGCGAGGAGGAGGGGATGGAGGAGGCCTCCGCCGGGCCTGGGCTGAGGAGGCGGGCGGGCGGGGGGGCTACTGGCACGGCTGGATGACCAGACGGCCAGCCTTTAGGGTCCGGGAGGGGAAGAGCCGTCTCTGAGGGGCCCCACGATGGGTTCCTTGAAGTCTTGCCCCTTTCTTTCTGTATTGGGTCGCCCTCTTCTCTCTCTGTCTTTTCTTTCTTTTTCCCCCCACCTCTCTCTTTCCATTCGTACCCTTTCCCCTCTTCAAAGAAACATGCTCATTTCTAGCCTGCATATGTGTATGTCTAGCAGCCTGCTTACTGTAATTAAAACTGTAAACCGCCCAGAGACTCCTTGAAGTGGTATGGAGCGGTATACAAGCAGAACACTTTCGGCCTTCTTTCCTTCCTGCCTTCCTTCATCTTCCTCCTCTCCTGTCGCTGGACTTGCTGAAGGCATCTGCCTTGGCCACAGTGTGGAGAGCAAGATGGGCTTTTGGGTCTTATTTGTGTTCCTGGAGAGTCAGTGCCCCTTCTCAGGTCTCCACTGGACACAGAAGTCCATGCAGGGCAAAATGTCTTAAAAAAAACAACACAGGTAAGTGGGAACTGGGTGCTAGAGAGCGGGCTGCCTCAATCTGTGGCCCCTCTGTCCTGCTTCTCCCTACACCAACAATGGCGAACCTTTTAGAGACCGAGTGCCCAAACTGCAATTCAGAACCCACTAATTTTTTCTTAAAGTGGCAATACAGCAATTTAACCTGAATACAGGTGGCTGTGAATGGATGATGTCAGGTGCCCACAGGAAGGGCTCTGAGTGCCACCTTTAGCACCCATGCCAGAATATCAGCTTTGTGTTCAGCCAAACAGGCCCAGGTTGCGCACTGAAAAGTATTTTATAATTTTTCATATTTCTGTTTACTTACTATTTCATAATAAAGTAATTATAAAATACTTTCTTTGTGTTTATTTGATTCCTATTCAAGAGAATTACTTTATATATAGTCAATATAGGCACAGAGTTAAATTTTTTAACATTTTCTAATGGTGGTGTGCCTCGTGATTTTTTTCATGAAACAAGTGTGCCTTTGCCCAAAAAAGGTTGAAAAAAACTGGGTTAGAACATAAGAACATAAGAACATAAGAAGAGCCATGCTGGATCAGGCCAAAGGGCCATCTAGTCCAGCTTCCTGTATCTCACAGTGGCCCCACCAGGTGCGTTTGGGAGCTCATGAGACTAGATATCTGTCTCCTGATACCACTCCCCTGCATCTGGCCCTTGAAGGCCCCTAGTTTTAAGCCTGGAGATTACACATCTCCATCATGGTTTGTAACCTGTGATGGACTCTTCCTCCAGGAATCTGTCCAATCCCCTTTTGAAGGCATCCAGGCCAGATGCCATCACCACATCCTGTGGCAGGGAGTTCCACAGACTAACAATGCACTGGGAGAAAAAATATTTTCTTTTGCCTGTTCTTACTCTCCCAGCCCTCAATTTGAGTGTATGTCCCTTAGTTCTGGTATTTTGTTCTTCCTTTTTAACCTACATATCCAGAAGGCAATTAAAACATGGCTTCCCTCCATGTTTCTTGAACTGGATTCGTACCGATGGAATGGGATTTTTGTTATGGATTGTTTTCGAAGAACTTAATAATATTCATAAACCTCTTCATATTAGAGGTCCGGGAAAACCAAAAGCAAGGAAAGATTGAAACTCGCTGACTTTCCCAACCCTAGTCTAGCAGTCCTTTGTATGCAAAATGTCTGATGACTTTAAAAGGAAAAAGAAAAGTTCTGTGTCTGGAGGTTGGGAAAAGAAAGGCACAGCTGCAAAATGAGAGATACAATGTTCATTAATAATACATGCAAGAATAATCTTGGAAGTGTTGTAAATAGAGATGGGGAAGAATAATAAAAATGAAACCACCGATCTCAACAAATGTTGCTGATTCTTTAAACATTCATCCCTTGTTATTCAACAAATATGAAGGGGCAAATTATTGCCTGTTTTCTATTGGTCCCATCTTCATTGTATTTTTAGATACACCATGGCTGTCTTTAAAAAAAAACACTCTACACACATTATCTGGAAGTTGAGTCATGGCAACTGCACTTCGTTTCTTGAGAGAGTGAAAAGTTTTGCTGCTCATCCAAACAGCTTCGTCACTTTGAGGAAAGCTAGCTGTGAGTCCTCCATTTTATAGTTCACTTTGACCTCATGTCAACGTGCTCTGAAAAAGGTTCATAAGATGACCAATGGCCTGAATAAGCTTGTTAGGTGGTCAATAGGCTCATTAGGTGGACAATAGCATAAGGTGTTGAAATCTATGGGTCGTTACTCACTAGCTATGGCCTTGGTGGTGGAGGTGTGAAGTATTTTGATTTGTCTGGGTATTGTTGAAATTACTGCCTGAGAAGTAGATAAGGAAAAACTGTTTTCCCTATTGCACAACATTAAAACTAGGGGAACTCCATGAAACTTGGGTGCTATTTCTCAAACAAATAAGAGGAAGTAATTTTTCTCCCAGAGGATCACTGGTCTGTGGAACTCCCTGGCAGAAGAAGTGGTGACAACTGTCAGCCTTGACAGCTTTAAGAAAGGATTAGACATGTTCATGTGTATCAATGGCTATCATTATGGATGCCT